>JACEFZ010028067.1:412500-886088 GCA_014155875.1 Cepaea nemoralis
AGTAGTAGTAGTAGTAGTAGTAGTAGTAGTAGTTAAAAAAGAAAAAAAGAAAAAGAAAAGAAAAAGAAAAAGAAAAAGAAAAAGGAAAAAGAAAAAGAGTATTATTGTTTTTGTGAAGGGGTTTGCTTTCCCTATTTCCCGTGCCCTGTAGGGGAATTGAATTTGAGGGAATTTAATTTGCCCAAAAGGGAAGAGGGGTGTCAACAGCGCAAAGTAGGTGTGTGGAAGAATAGATGGGTAGAAAAGAAAAAAGTGTGTTTAGTTTTGGGGGTTTTTTTTGTTAGTGGTTTTTGGTTTTTGTTGAGTGTGTTTTATATACAACAAACCCCAAAAATTTAGATGGGTATAAGTACCGTGTGGAGTGTGAGTAGAGTAGTGTGGAGTGGGGATTTTATAAAAAAAGAAAAGAAAAAGGGAAGAAAAAGAAGGGAAAAAAAATTCACTTATTTTTTCGGAATTGCTTTCCCCATTTTCCCGTGTCCCTTTTTATTTTTTGGCGAACCCCCCCGAATTTGATTCTTTCTTACGGGCCCTCAAGGAAAACCCCCAAGTCAAAATTGCCGGGGGGGGGGGGGGGGGGGGGGGGGGGGGGGGGGGGGGGGGGGGGGGGGGTTTTGGGCCCTTTCCCGCTCTCGGGCTTTTTCCCGGCTTTCATTCGGTGTGTTTTAATTCCCAAAACCCAAATTTTTAAATGGGGAAAAAAGCACCGCCCTTTTTGGAGCCGTAGTACGGGTAAAACCCCTTAGCTTTTGGGGAAAATTTTTTTCAATAAACAACCCAAGAAAAATTTATTTTTAACCCCCAAAATTTTAAAAAGGGGGGAAATTTCTTTTTTTTTTAAAATTCCATTCCTTTCCCGGGACCCCCCGCCCCCCGTCCAAAAGGACCTCCCCGGGGCCCCGTTGACCCCTTGGAAAAATTAAAAGGGGAGGGAAGGGGTTTGGATTCTTTTAGGGGGAAATTAAAAAACCCCAATCCACCGGGGGGGGGGGGGGGGGGGGGGTTGGGGGGGGTTGAACCCCCCCAGCTTCGCCCCTTCGAGAGGGATAAACAAAAATTACGGGAAAAAAAATTTAACCCTCGGCCGAAACCCCGGGGGTCCATTTGGTTTTGGAAAATTTGGCACGCGACATTTTGTCCCCTGCCAAAATTTCCCCTGGGGGAAAAATCTTAAAATTTATTGCAAAAAATTTTTTACAAAAAATAAAAATTAAAAATCAACCCAAAACGTATTTTTTTTAGGACCAATTTTAAAAATTGGCCCAAATTTCGGGGGGGTTTCCGGTATACTTCCAAAAGTTAAATTTTCCCCCATTTACCCCTTAAAAAATTCCCCCAAAGGTAACCCTTCCCCGGCCCCTCCAAATTCCCCCCCCCGCCCCTTCCCGAAAGCCCAATTCAAAACCCCCCCAGGTAAAGGGGCCCGGCCCGGGGGGATTTTTTGATAATAAAAAAACTTTCACCGGGGCCCGAGCCCGTGTTAAATGGGGGGGCGGTTCGGTGTGATAAAAACCCAAGTAATTACCCTTCGATGGGAGTGGGTCAAATATGACAGAAAAAAATGAAAAATTTATTTTTTATTTCTGAAACCCTCCCTTTTTCTCTCCTTTCCCTTTTCCCTTTTCCTCCCTCTCCCTTCCGCATTTTTCTGGGTTTTCTCAAAAATTTATTTTACAAAATTTAAACCCCTTTTAAACACCTTTCCCTTTTTTTTTTTCTCTTCTCTCTCCTTTTTCTTTCGTTCTTCTTGTAATTTTTCCCCACGTTTTTTTTCCCCTTAATTTTTCACTTCTTTTTTCCCCTTACCCCCCCAAAAATTTCCCCTTTTTACTCCTTCCCCCTTTACCTCCCCCAAACCCTCCTTCACCCGGACCCCCCTACCTCTTTCCCCCCTACCGGTTTTTCCGATACCCCCTCCTTTTCTTTAACCCCACCCCTATTCTACCACCCTTTTTTTTCCCTAATGGCCCGTTTTCCTTACCCTAACCCCTGTTGGGCTTCATTCTCTTCCCTTTTTCTTTTTTTTATTTCTTAATCTCTCTCTCCCCTCTCTTCCCTTTTCTTTTTCTCCCCTCTCTCCCTCTTTTCTCTCCTCTCTCTTCTCAATCTTTTTCCCCTTTTTTCTCCCTTTTCTCTTTCATCTCTTACTTTTCTCCTTTTTCTCTCTTCCCTTCTCTTTCTCTCTCCCTCTTTTCTCTCTCTCTCTCTCCCCTCCCTTCTCTCTCCCCCTCCCCTTCCCCTTTTTCACCTTTTTTCCTAAAACCTTCCCAAAATAAAAACCTTTAAATTTCTTTTTTTTTTTTTTTTTTTCTTTCTATCCCTTTCCTCCCAAACCCCACCTTTTTAGCCCTTTTCTCAAATTGGTTTCCTTTTTTTTCTCCCCCTTTGCTTTTCCTTTCCCCGTCAATTTTGCTTTTTTTTTAACCCCCCTCACCCTCACTTCTTAATTTATTTTCCTTTTTCTTTCCCTTGGTGTTTTTTTCCCCTTATTTGTTGTTTTTTTGTTTTCTTTTCCATTTTTTTTCTATCTTCCCACCTCTTTCCCCCCTTTTTTGCTTCTTAACAACTTCCTTGCTTTTTTCAACCCAACCCCTTTCTCTTTTTTCCTTCCCGCATCCCACCCCAAAAACCCTTTTCTCTCTCTTTCCCCTCTCCCTTGCCCTCTTTTTTTTCCCCCTTTCGGGGGTCCCCACTTTTCCCTTCTTTTAAAAAAGGGGGGCTTGCCAAAAGAATACAGAAAAAACAAAAACCAGAATTTGGTTGGTGTGTTTTTGTGTTGTGGGGCCCGGGGGGTGCAAAACAGGAATAAACAAAATAGCTTTTTGGGCCCTTTTCGGGGAAAGTTTGGGTCTTTTTTTTTGAATTAATTCCTTTTTAAAAAGTTAAGGGTTTAAAGATTTTAAAACCCCTTTTTGGGATTAATTTTTTTAGGGGGTTCATTTTTTAAAAAAATTTGGGTTTTCGCCCTGTTGTTTGGTTGTTTTGCGGGCTGTAAGGTTTGTTTTTTTTGGGTTTTGCGGGGTATTAAAAAAAGCGTGTTTTGTTGTTATTAAATTACAGGACCGCAAACAAATTTTAAACATTCCCTGCTTCCCCCCTTAGAAAAAAGGTTCCCCTTGTCCTTTCCCCGAAACCGGGCACCCAAAATTTTCTCTTTGTGTTATCAAAAATTACCAACACTTTACCACCAAAACCCCAAAAATCTTCAAAATCAATCCATTAGCTTCCGGGAATACCAACGGGTTGGAAAACCCCCACGGGCCCCATTTCGGGGGAATGAACTAAAAAGGAAAATTTCAACTTTTCTTTGGGAAACTTTAAAAAAAACTTCAGCCCTTTAAAATTACAACAGAAAACAACAGCCAAAATTTGGTAAGGTCAAAAGCGTTTTAAAGAAAATCAAAGTAAAACCCCCCAAAAACAATGGGCAGAAACCCAAAAAATTTTCACATAACCCGCAACCTTTATAATTGCAAAGAAAACATTTTTTAGAAAATAAAAGGAAAAAGTTTTACTAATAATTTAAAACCCCGGAATTTTCCCGTGGGGATGAAAAACCCCTACCAAACCCCAAAAAATATTTGGTGTCCCGTCTAAAGAAATTTCAAAATAAAATCAAATTTTAAAAACCAACGGGGAACTTTTTAATGGTTTTTCTTTTCCCTTTTCCCGCCGGAAAAACCAATTCGGGGTGTAAAAACCAAAAAACAAAAAGTGTTGTTGATTGAAAAAAATTTTTTGATTTATCTAGGAACCACCTCAAAACATTTAAACATTTTTATAAGCCTTGTCCCCTTTTTTTTGAAAAGCGAAATTACCTTTAAAATTGTACCCTTTAAAACTGGAAATAAAAAGAAATTATAAAATCTTGGTTTTTGGAAAATTTTTTAGGGTTTTCCTTAAAGTTTTCAATTAAAAAAGAATTTTTGGGGGAAAAAATTTAAAAATTTTTTCCAAAAATAAAAACGGGTTGGAAAAAAGGCACCATGCCCTTTACCCTTTAAAAGGGAAGGGAAAATTTAAAAAAAGAAAAAATTTTACCCGGGAAAAATTTTTTTTGGCCCAAATTTTTTAAAAAAAAATTGTGGTTTAAAAAAAACCAAATGTGAAAAGGTTAGCCGAATTTCAAACAAACTTATAAAAAAATCTCAGTCAAACATATGAAAAGTAGGAAAATTTGTTAACCAAACGTGAAAAATTTGGCCAACTGTCACCAAAACTTGTGAAAAGTGGGAAATTTTGTGTTCCAGATGTGAAACAATTGACCACATTTCACCAGAACTTATGAAAAATAGGAAACTTCGTTAACAATAGAGCAAAATCTTGGCCAAGTAAGAAAATGTGTTAACCAAATGTGAAAAGGTTAGCCAAATTTCAAACCAAACTTATAAAAAATCTCAGTCAAACATATGAAAAGTAGGAAAATTTGTCAATCAAAGTGAAAAATTGTGTTCACATTTCAATGAAGCTTATAAAAGTCTCAGTCAAACTTATGAAAAGTAGGAACATTTGTTAACCAAAGGTGAAAAAGTTAGCCGAATTTCAAACCAAACTTATAAACATTTCAGTCAATCACATGAAAAGTAGGAAAATTTTGTTAACCAATCATGAAAACTTTGGGCAACTTTCACCCAAACTTATGAAAAGTAGGAAACTTTGTTAACTAAATGGCAGAAAGCTTGGCCAAGTAAGAAAATGTGTTAACCAAATGTGAAAAGATTAACCAAATGTCAAACCAAACTTATAAAAATCTCAGTCAAACATATGAAAAGTAGGAAAAAGACATTTCAACCAAACTTTTAAAAATCTCAGTCGAACTTATGAAAAGTAGGAACATTTGTTAACTAAACGTGACAAGTTAACAATTAAAAATTAACAATTAAATTTCTCTTTTATGGTTCCACTTTGAATGTTTCATGTAGAAATGTAATTGTTAATTTTTGTACAATTTAATTGTGGAAATTTTATTTTTCATTCAACCATAGTGACTTATTACATGAGATACATTTAATTTTCTGAAATACAACTGTTGTTTGCCTAGGGGACAGACGAATATCTCTAGCAGGTTGGTATTTAAAATGACAACGTGAGATATTTTTCCCATTTGGTTAAGGAATTGTCCTACTTTTTATAAGTTTTGGCTGAAATTTGGCTGAAATTTTTCCTATTTTGTTAACAAAATTTCCTATTTTTTTAATAAGCTTTGGATGAAATATTTCTTCACTTGTCCAAAAATTTTCACATTTGGTTAACAAAGTTTCCTACTTTTTATAAGTTTCAATGAACTTTAGCCAAACTTTTCACATTTGGATTAATAAAGTTTCCTACTTTTTATGAGTTTGGGTGAGGTTTGGTCAAACTTTTCACAGCTGGACAACAAAATTTCCCACTTTTAATAAGTTTGGGTGAAAGTTGGTCAAACTTTTCACGTTTGGTCAACACCTTTTCTTACTTGGCCAAGATTTTTGCCATTTGGTTAACAAAGTTTCCTACTTTTCATGAATTTGTGTGAGCTTTGGTCAAACTTTTCACATCTGGACAACAAAATTTCCACTTTTCATAAGTTTGGAGAAAGTTGGCCAAACTTGTCACGTTTAGTTAACAAATTTTCCTACTTTTCATGTGTTTGACTGAGATTTTATAAGTTTGGTTTGAAATTTGGCTAAACTTTTCACATTTGGTTAACACATTTTCTTACTTGGCCAAGAATTTTACCCTTTAGTTAACAGAGTTTCCTAATTTTCATAAGTTTTTGTGAAAATTTGGTCAAACTTTTCACATTTGGACAACAAAATTTCCCACTTTTCATAAGTTTTGGTGAAAGTTGGCCAAACTTTTCACGATTGGTTAACAAATGTTCCTACTTTTCATATGTTTGAGTGATATTTAGATAAGTTTTGTTTGAATTCGGCTAACCTTTTCACATTTGGTTAACAAAGATTCCTACTTTTCATAAGTTTGGGTGAGATTTGGTCAAACTTTTCACATCGGGACAACAAAATTTCCCACTTTTCATAAGTTTGGGTGAAAGTTGGCCAAACTTTTCACATTTGGTTAACAAATTTTCCTACTTTTCATATGTTTGACTGAGATGTTTTATAAGTTTGGTTTGAAATTCGGCTAACTTTTTCACCTTTGGTTAACAAATGTTCCTACTTTTCATAAGTTTGACTGAGATTTTTATAAGCTTCATTGAAATGTGACCAAAATTTTTCACTTTGATTGACAAATTTTCCTACTTTTCATATGTTTGACTGAGATTTTTTATAAGTTTGGTTTGAAATTTGGCTAACCTTTTCACATTTGGTTAACACATTTTCTTACTTGGCCAAGATTTTTGCCCTTTTGTTAACAAAGTTTCCTATTTTTCATAGGTTCGGGTAAAATGTGGTCAATTGTTTCACATCTGGACAATAACATGTCCCACTTTTGACAAGTTTTGGTGACAGTTGGGCAAATTTTTCACGTTTGGTTAACAAATTTTCCTACTTTTCATATGTTTGACTGAGATTTTTTATAAGTTTGGTTTGAAATTCGGCTAACCTTTTCACATTTGGTTAACAAATTTTCTTACTTGACCAAGATTTTTGCCATTTGGTTAACAAGTTTTCCTACTTTTCATAAATTTGATTGAAATATGGCCAAAAAAATTTCCCCTTTTGGGTAACAGATTTTCTTACGTTTTGCAAAGTTTCCTACTTTTCATAATTTTGATTGAGCTATATAAGACTATGGTCGACCGTCTTTTCTACTTTGGTTAACCCGTTTCCTTAGTTTTGTTGAAATATTTCTTGAATTTGTCACCAATATGTATCATTTTCTCATCACATGACAACTATATACACCGTAAACACTAGCAAAAATTCAACAACCAAGACGTAATTATAATATATGCCTGTTTATTTTACAGTATTTCAAGTACATTTTACAGTATTTCAGTACATTTTTCAAGAAAAAAATGCACAATGTCATTATACGAAATGGATGATGTGATATGAGGTGGTATACATAGTATCATCACAACATTTTATTTTCACATACAGAGCTATACACATTGTATGTTGTTTCTGGTTTCTTCACACCACTGTCTGAGTAGGTTGGTTTTTCTGGCTGGTAGCCTGGTATGTATATGTCACTTGGCATGTAGTCATAAGACTGGTCTCCTGCTTGGTGGGTTGACATCTGAGTATTGTAGACAACCGGGCCGTCAATCATCTGAGTATCGGGCACATCAAATAGCTGGTTGTTGGGCTCTTCGCATAGCTGGTTGTTGGGGTCATCACACAGCTGAATGTCGCTGGGTTGATAACTGGTGATATAGTATACATCTGCTTGGTGGCTCAGTTTTCGTGTGTCTGAAGGTGTTTTCGTTTGCATGATGAAGCTGCGGGTGTAGTGCTCGTAGGTATTGAGGTTTCAGTGCCCATATTTGTTGTTGAAGTGGGTGTTTGATGCTTTGTTTTTATGTGTCGTTGTAGGCTGTCTTTTCTGTTGTATGGCTTACCACAGAGGTGGCATGTGTGTGTTTCGGTGTTGTGAACTGTGTTAATGTGACGTGTAAGCTTGTGGTTTTCTGTAAAGAATTGACCACATATATGACACAGATAGAGATTTTTCTGTTTAGTGGTCATTACGCTGTAAAGGGTAAGGGCGATAAGGTGCGTATTCCAACCCGCTTGTAGTTTCCGGCACCAGCTAATGGAGTGTTGATAATTAGCACAGTACTCTTTTGTGTAGTTGCACTGGTGAAGTGTTAATACGGTAGAGTGATCCAACACTATGATTTGTATAGATTTCTGTAGTTCCACGCTTTCACAGGTCGTTGTGGTGTAAGTACTGACCGCCGAATGTTATACCGCTGTAAAGAAAAGACAAACCATTACAGTCCACCGTCGATATTTTACATGAGCTTTATTTTGTATTTCATAGCACGCGACAGCCAATATTATTTTGATGGTAGTGTTATTACATCACCTACAGAAAATAATAACCAAAATGTTTTCAAATCATTAGTACTAACTTTTTAACCGTGATTTATCAATAGAAAATAGTACCCATTTAACATTTGCGAATTATGAGGTTGCGCCAAGACGTCATATGTAGTAAAATAATTCCTGTTCTCTGCACTACTCTCGTTTTTGTTCTTCACATATCTGATGTCATATATAATCGACTGTGACCATTACCAAATGTCTCGGCTGTATCGTTATGCTGTCTGTATATCATTATGCTGAGTCATTCTCCAGTTATCCCCAAAGACATGTCTGAATACGTTCACTCCGCCGACATAGCCCTATGGTGAGTCACCCGATCGGTCACCTTCAGCTGATGATGATGATGATGATGATTTGTTCGTGGTGGTGGGTGATGCTGTTGGTAATCCTGTTGATAGACACTACAGACGATCATGGGTGCCGGTTGTTCAGAAAGACAACGGCAAGCTTGTCTAAGAAGCATGAATGTTGAGATTGACTGCACTGTCCTGTAATTGATAGCACACACACACACACACGCACGTACACACACGCACACACACCTACATGCGCGCGCACACACACACACGGCTGACAATTGCAAACTTACCCCAGGAAAACTGAAGCTCTATAGAATGCTGAGGGTGACTGCGTGTAAATGTAATGCATTAAACCTTGACTGTCATCTGTAAAAGCAATTCAGCCGTTCAAAAAAAAAAAAAAAAAAAAGACCACACCAATCTTGCCCAGCAAACACGGCGCTCCACAGAATGCTGAGGTTGTTTGTGATGTCCTGTAATTGATAGCACACCCACGCACACACACACACACACACGCACACACACACACACACACACGCACACATTCATGTGTTATTAGTTGTTGGTTACAGTGCTTTTCATTGGACAGGCTACAAGGTGAGAGAGAGAGAGAGAGAGAGAGAGAGAGAGAGAGAGAGAGAGAGAGAGAGAGAGAGGGGGGGGGGGAGGGCGAGAGAAGAATAAGAGGGCGAGAGAAAGAGATAAAGAGGGCGAGAGAAAGAGATAGGGAAAGAGAGAGTGAGTGAGTGAAAGAGATAGCAAGGGAGAGAAAAAGAGAGAAAGATAGAGATAGAGAGAGCGAGAGAGATTGTGTGAGAGAGAGCGAGAGAAAGAGATAGGGACAGAGAGATTGAGAGAGAGAGAGGTAGAGAGGAGAGAGAGAGAAAGGGACAGAGAGAGTGAGAAAGACAGAGAGACAGAGAGGTATAGGGATAGAGAGAGAGAGACAGCCAGTTAGGGAGAGAAAAAGAGAGAATGATAGAGATAGTGAGAGATAGAGAGAGATTAAAGAAAAGAGAGGAAGAGTGACGAGAGAGAGAGAGAGAGAGAGCGGTAGAGAGAGAGAAAGAGATAGGGAGGGAGATACCGAGTGTGAGAGAGAGAGAGCTAGAGAGGTAGAGGTAGAAGGAGAGAAGGAGTTAGAATGAGAGAGAGTGAGAGAGAGGTAGAGGGAGAAAAAGAGAGAATTATATAGATAGTAAGAGAGAGAATAGAGAAAAAGCGAGAGAGAGGAAGAGTGACGAGAGAGAGAGAGAGAGAGAGAGAGAGAGAGAGAGAGAGCGGTAGCGGTAGAGAGGGGGAAAGAGGTAGGGAGGGAGATACCGAGGGTGAGAGAGAGCTAGAGAGGTAGAGGTAGAAGGAGAGAAGGAGATAGAATGAGAGAGAGAGAGAGAGAGAGAAAGGGAGAGGTAGAGGAAGAAAAAGAGAGAATGATAGAGATAGTAAGAGAGAGAATAGAGAAAAAGCGTGAGAGAGGAAGAGTGACGAGGGAGAGAGAGAGCGAGAGAGAGAGAGAGAGAGAGAGAGAGAGAGAGAGAGAGAGAGAGAGAAGAGAGAATGATAGAGATAGTAAGAGAGGGAATAGAGAAAAGCGAAAAGAATAAGAGTGACGAGAGAGAGAGAGAGAGAGAGAGAGAGAGAGAGAGAGAGAGAGAGAGAGAGAGAGAGAGATTTACAGCAAATAGAAAATACATATTTGCACTGAATTCTTGTATGCATGACCACTGCATATTTGACCACAGCTCGCCTAGTCGTCAATGGTAATTACATTCAGGATCTTATCTAGCGGTTATCAGTAACCGCTGGCCGCGGCTATTGTTATATCACGTGGCTCGTGGTCGGTGAAGCGTTATGGTTGAGTGGTATCGGAAAATCGTCGCTGGCTAGCCATTGTATTTTTATCGCGGGGTGTGCTCGGTAAAGCGTCACTAGTTGCTTGTGGGCGCAGGTAAAGTTGGTGGTCAGGGGAGCTTAGTGTGTAGAAGGGGACAATTCTGGTTGAGTCAAGGAACCGATTACTCTCCCCTTGTCGTAATTTTATAATTAAGGGGTATAACTGTGGGGTGTAATAATATTACATATTTTAATGTATATCTTGATACTCTATCGTTTAAATTAATGGAGACTCGTAGATTTTTATTGACGTTTGCTTGAGGTGATAGACTTTTTATATAGTAAAAAATCGGGGGTTGCAACCTCAAATGCTAAGTAGTTACCACATGACATACTACTCATGCCAAAATTCCCTCCATAGTTGGAAATGATCTAGAGAACGCCAATTAGGTCTAGGCTACATTTCACAATTGGTGAGATTATCTACAAAGGAGAGTCTTGATAGAGCAATTCCTCCTGGCCTGCTGATGATGTGTTCGATTCCCCGTCGGTAATAATTTTGTTTTAATTGGTGAACCCAGTCAAACTGGGTACAATGAAATTTGCTGGAAAGTAAAAACGTAAGGCATGATATTGATCACATCGTCCATCTAGTGCAGTAGTTCCCAAGCTTTTCAAGCAGAGGGCCATATCTACTATTTTCGTTAGTTAAGCGGGCCACAACGTTATAAAACTATAAAAGTCGTGCAATATCATTCCTGGAATTTAACAAGTTTGAGCGAAGCATCATAACATTTAGAGCCATAAATCTGGTTTTGCCCAGTACGCCGCCTGGGGCTCAAGAAGAAAGACTAACTAACTAACTAACTAACTAATATCATTCTTACCTTACTTAACTTAAATTTTAAATCAGTTTCGAAAATCGCTATTAATGGAATTAATTTATAATTGTAACTGTTCTTCATAACCAGTTACTTAAGTTCAGATGCCAGTTTATCCATGTCTGGGCACACATCTATCTGCCCAAAGTCATAAGCGCAGCTAGGTTACTGTCGTTGAGTCTGGAATGTTGCTTGTTTTTTTTTATAACGGCCATTGTAAAGGGCCATTTACATCCTTGAGGCGTCTTGGGAATGCGGTGATAGTCCCACATTGTTATAAACCAATAGATACTAGATCAGAGATTCCCAAACCACGTCCTCGCGTGCCACTTTCTGACAGCTGGCGGGCCACAGGTGGCCCGTGTGCCGTGGTTTGGGAACCTCTGATCTAGTACCTATTGGTTTATAACAATGTGGGACTACCACCGCATTCCCAAGACGCCTCAAGGATGTAAATGACCCTTTACTGTTTGACTATCTGCATAAAAGAGCACTTAAGACGTATGTGATTCTGTTAATCCCACATGTTTATCTTCGCCTGATCTACAAAGTTTATGCACAGTGTTAAGATTCTCCTTCTGTGATCAAGGCGAGGAGACTGTTGCATACTCTGCAAATACGCCTGTGTAATAAAGTTCTCCGTGGTGATGACGTTGCGGAAGCGATTCGTAATTCCTCTTACCCGCGTTCGAAACACAGCGGTGACCGATTTGGCAGCAGATCGTGTTGCGCTGATTTTAACATGTTGGTATGGGAGCCGGTCGTTCAGAAAGTAATGGCAAACTACTGAACGTAAAACTTGCCAAGACATCAACAACGGCAGTAAAATGCTGGTGTTGACTGCAATGTCCTGTAAGGGATATACAACTTTAATTTAAAAAACAAATAAAATAAAGGTGTTCCCTTTAAAAAACGAGCGCCAACAAACAAGTGGAATGACGGTAAAGCCAGCATGGGGATTCCACCATCATGATTTAGCACAGTGGCTCTCAGTCTTTTTTGGCCCGTGTCCCCCTTCACCATATTTTCAGAACGCCATCCCCCCCCCCCCCCTCCCTTTCGCATTTCCTACCTAAAAATTTGGCCCGTGCCCCCCTTCACCATATTTTCAGAACGTCATTCCCCCCCCCCTTTCATACTTCCTACCTAAAAATCACACCCTCCCCCTCCCTTTACACAGTATACGTAATAATGAGAGCTAAATTTAATAGCACATACTAAAACAATGCTAGACGTCCACATAAAAGCTGATTTGTGGGTCTACTTACTTTATAAAATGAATTTTAAAAGGGTGAGAAGTACAGAACCGTAAAGTATGAAGAGAAAAACAATGTCAAGTAATCGGTTCTTGTATTAACGCGATCTTGAAATAATCTTAATTCCCCCCACCCCCCCCCCCCCCCCCCCACCCCATCCGGAAAACCTAAAATTCCCCCCTGGGGGAAATTCCCCACCGGTTGAGAACCACTGATATAGCAGGTCCTGCAGAAGCTTGCTCTGGTCAGGTGCTCCCAAAACATGCTCCATCAGGTCTCCTGCCTCATGCACCACCAGGCACGAAATGTTGTCCACGCCCTGCGTCCATCTTCGTGCTTCTTCTTCCATGAACCTTGCATTCTCTAACTGTTCTTTCCAAGCCACTGTGACGCTTAACATCTTAGATTGTGTTGTCTTTGTAATTGTGTTGTCTTTGTAATTGTGTTGTCTTTGTAATTGTGTTGTCTGTGTAATTGTGTTGACTTTGTAATTGTGTTGTCTTTGTCATTGTGTTGTCTTTGTAATTGTGTTGTCTTTGTAATTGTGTTGTCTTTGTAATTGTGTTGTCTTTGTAATCGTGTTGTCTTTGTAATTGTGTTGTCTTTGTAATTGTGTTGTCTTTGTAATTGTGTTGTCTTTGTAATTGTGTTGTCTTTGTAATTGTGTTGTCTTTGTAATTGTGTTGTCTTTGTAATTGTGTTGTCTTTGTAATTGTGTTGTCTTTGTAATTGTGTTGTCTTTGTAATTGTGTTGTCTTTGTATTTGTGTTGTCTTTGTATTTGTGTTGTCTTTGTAATTGTCTTTGTAATTGTATTGTCTTTTGCCTTTAGTCAGGTCTTAGTCAGATATGACTGAGCTACCATATGACAGTAGACAGGTACTACCTGCTTTCTGTTAGCGCCTAATGTTGGGCGGCGCTTACCAAACCCGACACCCCACATTGTGCCAACGGCTTCAGGGCGGAAGAGCGCAATTGGGAGGGTACAAGCCTTACCCTGGTGCGAGGAAATGCAACCTAAAGACAAAATGTCATGGCAGGGCAGACCAGGCCCTAAGCCTTGGTTGGCAGCTGGTCTAGGATCGAAGCTCCGACAGGCGGACAGTTAGAGCATTGCTTTGCTGATCCGGCAGCTTCTGCAGCTTGTCTTGTTCCAGATGTAGAGGTGTTACCTTTCCTCTGGAGTGAACTAGGCAGGCCGAGAGAGGGATCATGCTGCATGGGCAACACATGATCTCTATATTTTAGCCCAGGCTTTGTGCTATGGAGAGGCAATAACTCCATCCCTGGTCTTAACCGGTCTCGGAATCAAAGCGAGAGGCAACTGTTACGGGTTATAAGTCCCTGTCAATTGGCGTAGACATGGGGCGCCACGCGTTGCCTCTGACGGTGGGAGACACCTACAGGTGTCACTGATCAGCTACCGCCCGCCTCAAGCTGGGCAGCCCCCGGCCAATTGGGTGCTGATCCGCCACAGCCTGCCTGCTTCAATGGGTGCTTGGGGCTAGGACAAAATCTGAATCGCAGGCTGTAAAACCAATGCACCAGGTACTAATAAAAAGAAAAATAGAAACCTCAAGCTACGGCTTGCAACCTGGAACGTGAGAACCATGTGTCCAGGATTTTCCACTGACTTGACCAATATTGACGATGTGAGAAAAACGGCTGTGATTGATGCCGAACTCAATCGTCTTAACATTGATATTGCTGGCCTGCAGGAGACTCGCCTCGCTGAGGAAGGGTCACTCAGGGAAAACAATTACACCTTTTTTTGGAAGGGTAGAGGGCAGGCAGAAAAAAGGCAACACGGTGTGGGCTTTGCAGTGAAGAATTCGCTACTGGGAATGATTGAAATTCCAGCAGGAGGAAATGAAAGACTATTATCCCTGCGCTTGGCAACCTCTTGTGGTTTTGCCACCATTATTACTGCATATGCACCGACACTCGATTCCTCTGATGATGTGAAGGATTCGTTCTATGAGGAGTTAGACTCCGTGATCAAGGCAGTTCCAAAATCTGACTACATTTATATGCTCGGTGATTTCAATGCTCGTGTGGGCAAGGACTCGAGTTCATGGCCAGTGTGCCTTGGAAAATACAACATCGGTCGCATGAATGAAAATGGGCAAAGGCTGCTGGAGCATTGCACCAGTAATGACCTATGTATTACAAACTCCTTTTTTAAAACAAAAGAGATGCATAAGGTCACATGGAAACATCCAAGATCCGGCCATTGGCACCAGCTGGACTTCATCATCACACGGAGACAACATCTGAACCATATATCATTGACTCGAAGTTACCACAGTGCTGACTGTGATACGGATCATTCTTTGGTTGTTGCAAGGGTTAGACTGAGACCAAAGAGAATCTACACAGCTAAACACAAATCTAGCCCCAGGATTAATATTATTAACATTCACGATCCTGAAAAGTGCTTTCTTTTTCAACAGCAACTTGAAGACGCTTTCACTGATACACCAGAAAATTGTACAGTAAGTGAACAGTGGGGTCAACTTAAGGAAACTCTTTATAAAACTGCCGTAGGGGTTTACGGCACTGTGGATCATAAGAGGCAGGACTGGTTTGCGGCAAACAGCCAGACTCTGCAGCCCTTGATTGATAAGAAGAAGATAGCTCTCTTAAGAAACAAGGAAAGACCAACGCGTAACACTCTGAGTGAGCTAAAGCAAGCTAGGAAGGATGTGCAAAAGGCTGCCAGGCAGTGTGCAAATGACTTATTGGATCAAGTTATGTGAGTCCATTCAAATCGCAAGTGATAAGGGAAACATCAGAAGCATGTATGAAGGAATAAAGAAAGCCTGTGGTCCAGTGATCAAAAGAAGTGCACCATTGAAAACCTTGACTGGAGAAATCATCACTGATAAGAAACAGCAGATGGACAGATGGGTAGAGCACTATTTGGAGCTTTACTCAAGTGAGACCAAACTAGCGGATGATGCCCTCAACGCCATAGAGGCTCTACCAACTCTTGACCACCTGGACACACTTCCCACCATAACAGAAGTTAAGTGTGCTATAAATGAACTTGCATCTGGCAAGGCTCCAGGTAAGGATGGGATTCCAATAGAGGTTATCAGGAGTGGGCAAGACACACTCACTCTACAGATCCACCAGCTAATAGAGCTATGCTGGCGAGAAGGACAAGTCCCACAGGATTTCAAAGATTCAAGCATCATAACACTGTACAAGAACAAGGGCGATCGGAGCGACTGCAACAACTATAGGGGTATCTCACTTCTGTGTATTGTTGGAAAAGTATTTGCCAGAATTGTTCTGCGCAGACTTCAAGTCCTAGGAGATCAAGTCTACCCCGAATCACAGTGTGGCTTTCGACAGAACCGGTCTACCATTGATATGATATTCTCATTGCGACAAATGCAAGAAAAATGCCGTGAACAGAATCAACCACTGTTTATTGCCTTCATCGACCTCACAAAGGCATTTGATTTGGTCAGTCGTGAGGGTCTGTTCAAGGCACTAAAGAAGATTGGCTGCCCACCAACTCTTCTGTCCATTGTGGAATCGTTCCACACAGGCATGAAGGGTATAATCAAGTTTGATGGTGCAACTTCTGAAGAGTTTGAAATCAAGAGTGGAGTTAAGCAAGGTTGTGTACTAGCTCCCACCCTCTTTGGAATATACTTTTCACTTCTACTGAAATATGCCTTTCGTGATCAGGATGGTGGTATATACATTCACTCACGCTCAGATGGCGGCCTCTACAATGCTCAGAGATTGAAGGCCAAGACCAAAATTAGGAGGGTACTGATCAGAGAGTTGCTTTTTGCAGATGATGCTGCAGTTACGACCCACTCTGAGGAAGAATTACAATGTCTACTATCTGCATTCTCCAATGCTTGTTCTGAATTTGGTTTAACAATTAGCAAAAAGAAGACACAGATTATGTCACAAGGTGCACATGGGGTACCATCAATCTTTATTGACGACGCCGAACTAGAGATGGTAGACCATTTTACATATCTAGGATCAGTGGTAAATAGCAAATTATCCCTAGATCAGGAAATCAACATCCGGATTGGTAAGGCAGCAACAACAATGAACAGGTTAAGAAAAAGAGTCTGGGAGAACAGGAAGCTTACTGCCAAAACAAAAGTCCTTGTCTATCAAGCCTGTGTCCTTAGTACTCTTCTTTATGGCAGTGAAACCTGGACAACTTACTCACACCAAGAGAAACGTTTAAACAGCTTTCATATGCGGTGTCTGCGAAGAATTCTTGGTATTAAGTGGCAAGACAAAATCACAAATACTGAAGTATTGGAAAGATCAGGTTGTGTGACGGTTTATTCCATGCTCAGTCTTCGTAGACTTAGATGGATAGGACATCTTAGGAGGATGGATGATGGTAGAATACCAACGGACATCTGTTTTGGTGAATTACAGATGGGTAAGAGATCTCAGGGTCGGCCTCTACTACGATACAAAGATGTGTGTAAGCGGGACATGATTGATACAGGCATTGATAATGCACATTGGGAGCAAGTCGTGCTGAACGTGTTGCATGGAGGGCAAACATCAGAAATGGAATAAAGACAAAGGAGAAAATTATTGCAGATAAGTCACACACCGAGCGTGTGAGACGTAAGATGGTGCATGATGGTGGAAATGACCACGTGTTCACATGCACCCACTGTGAACGAACATTTACAGCGCGAATTGGCCTTATCAGTCACATTCGCTACCACCATGGGTAATAGTTATTATGCCTTTTTGATGCACAAACTATCGTCTGTCAAGGCGGCAAGGTGCCAATGTGTCTTTGTAATTGTGTTGACTTTGTAATTGTGTTGTCTTTATAATTGTGTTGTCTTTGTACCTTGATATCTTAGATCGTGTTGTCTTTATTTCTTACTTTATTAGACTGATGTCTTTGTACCTTGATATCGTGGATTGTGTTGTCTGTGTATATTGATATATTAGAATGGAACAGAGAAACAGTTGGACAACGAGGTGGTTGAACAAATACCAAACTGGCTTGACTCATTAATAAACAAAGACGCTGGGAACTTGGTCAAGCCGACATACCACAAACCTCCTACGTCATCGATTGGGCGGCACATTTTGGAAACAGGTCAAGTAATTGATAGGGTCAGTGCGTTTCGCGTGTTGTATAACACACCAAAATGGTCGCATGTTAAAGCTGACAGAAGCGATCGCAATTAACTTACAGAAGCCAATTTTGTGTATTCAGAAAGACATGATAGTCAGTTTAAAATTACCGTTGTAGACAATTAAAATTATTGTGTGAATATGTGTTCTGTATACTGCAGCTTGAAAGACGCATCTAACTACTTAAGCTTATGTTGTGTGATTTTTGCAGTATGCACCTGACCAGATGCAGCGAAATATGCGAGGCATTAAATCGTGCAATCTATTGTTTGTGTCTTCGTTATTCAAATTCACTACGGGATAACATTGTTTTGAGTCTTACATTGTGTTGTTTTTTTTTTTGTTGGTAGTTTTTTTTTTGGTTGGTACTTTGATATTTTAGATTGTGTTTTTTTTTGTACCTTGATATCTTAGATTGTGTTGTCTTTGTATCATGATATGTTAGAATGTGTTTTCTATGTATCTTGATATTTTAAATTGTGTTATCCATGTATCTTGATGTCTTATATTGTGTTTTCCATGTAGCTTGATACTTTGGATTTCTTTTTATACTTCTTTTTATCTTGAAATCATAGACTATGCTGTCTTTATACCTTTATATATTAGTGTGTTCTATGTATCTCGATATCATAAATTGTGTTTTCTACGTATCTTGATATCATAAATTGTGTTTTCTGTGTATTTTGATATTATAAATTGTGTTTCCTATGTATCTTGATGTCTTACAAACGGTGTGATCTATAAACCTGTCTCATCACGGTAGTCGCGACATTCTTCTGTACAACGCCATTGACCTGTCTCATCACGGTAGTCGCGACATTCTTCTGTACAACGCCATTGACCTGTCTCATCACGGTAGTCGCGACATTCTTCTGTACAACGCCATTGACCTGTCTCATCACGGTAGTCGCGACATTCTTCTGTACAACGCCATTGACCTGTCTCATCACGGTAGTCGCGACATTCTTCTGTACAACGCCATTGACCTGCCTCATCACGGTAGTCGCGACATTCTTCTGTACAACGCCATTGACCTGTCTCATCACGGTAGTCGCGACATTCTTCTGTACAACGCCATTGACCTGTCTCATCACGGTAGTCGCGACATTCTTCTGTACAACGCCATTGATGTGACTTCAGCAGTTTCTATGTGTCCACTTTTTGCCTAGAATTCACAGTTATCTGTTAAATTAGTTATATGTAACATTTAAGAATTTCGTAAACGTAAAAAGAAAAGATAACATATAATAACAAAAGATGCCATACTCAGATGGTGTACAAAAGTGGTTTATTTATTTATTCAATCTTTTGTAACAAGAATTATGATCGATATTTCATGTTGTTAGTGTATCACTTCAGTTACCACATACCCATCGCACATGTTTCTTCACTTCAGATATGTTATAGTTAGACATTGAATAGTAAGTCTCATAATATAAATAAGTAGTATACAATCTTACCTCACTCCCCAGCCCTTTCACAATACTACGAAATAAACCAATGATGTCCATGGTTAAGACTTTAAATAGTATATTAGTACCCATCGTAATCAGCACAAGAAATGTATGTATATGTTCTACCTTATAGTGACCATAATTTTGTATTTATCTAAATCAGGAACATCCGGCCCTCGGGCTGTATAAGGCCCGCAAAATAATTTATCTGGCCCTGCCAAGCAACTGCAGACGAGACTCGAAATTTTTTAAAGTCTAGGAGTTTTACAAACAATAGTCAGTTTTCATTTATATCAGCTATTATCACAAGTCTCACCAAAGAGAAGTAGTTCTAGTCGCCATTAAAGGTGGGTTAATTAAATGTTTGACCAATAATAGCAGGCTAACGTTTACGTTGGATAAGTTTTATGGTCCCCGAATGATCTTATAAATATTCAAATGGCCCTGGGCAGAAAGAAGGTTTCCCACCGGTGATCAAAAGATGGGGTTTTATTGGCAAAATAAGGAAGGGTACGAGCATAATTATAATTGTACATCAATACAT
Organism: Cepaea nemoralis; assembly: GCA_014155875.1. NCBI lineage: Eukaryota > Metazoa > Mollusca > Gastropoda > Stylommatophora > Helicidae > Cepaea > Cepaea nemoralis. The sequence continues at coordinate 431,912 of JACEFZ010028067.1, forward strand.
TGTGCCTCGTTATGGCCTTCGTTGCGGTAAACAGTCCATATTACCGCAGTTATTAATATGTTGCAAAAACAAGTTTGTTCAATAACATATGCTTCATGAAAGAGTGTTTTATTATAACTTACCTCATAAACATGTTGACCGTACTAATATAAACCATTAAGCGCGTATGAGGTAAGACAGTCTACATAATAACTGTCTCCATACTCATTTATATAACTGGGCCCCGAACAAGTTCATCTTGCTGTTAATCAGCTTTATTCTATCTTCTTTCGCTTATTCCGTGAAAGATTGCAGCTCTTCACAGCCAGCAGAAAAAAAAATCACAATTCGATCCATCTAAACTGAGTACCAGGAAATGCTACGGGAAATAAAGGTGCTTGATATGATGTGATTAACTACCGGATCTATATCACAATCATCTCGTTTGAGAAGTGGATGCAAATCATCTATAAATAGCATTTGATCATTAACTCTTTACATACTTATAAACACTTCACTTGACTTGCCCAGAGCAGCCTGTATATTCCAAATTGACAATATGAGAATAATATCTTCTTTATTTACAGGTTCCGGAAACTCAACACCTGCATATTTAAGCTTTCAGAAAGCATGTTGATAATAGCAACGCAATTTATTGTTCGTCTTCTGGTTATCTTTAAATTAATTTGTTTCGCGTTAACAGTGAATAAAAGACATTTGATTACTGTCGTAACTTTCTGTGCTCCATCCAGTTTTTAAAATGACAATGGCGGGCTAGGACATGGAGAAGTTCATCTACGTGGAATGTTGCAAAAAGTTTACATGACAGTGCTTCTACAGTGTGAAAAGTTTAGTAGCCATCGTATTTGCCGGTTAAACTTTGGTCTCCCTGGTCGTAGTGCAGGGCGCAGCAAGACAGGATGCCTCCCTCGCATTCAGCGCCCCGATATCCGCCTTCGATGGCCTTGGAAGGACAAACCTAAGACGAAAACAACGTGATTAAACAACATTATCGAATTCGTTTGATTTGATTTGTAAAACAACATGCTCAAATTAGGTTGGCTTGATTTGTAAACCAACATGATCAAGTTAGTATGACTTGATTTGTAAAACGACATGATCACATTAGTTTGATTTGATTTGTAAAACGACATGATCACATTAGTTTGATTTGATTTGTAAAACGACATGATCACGTTAGTTTGATTTGATTTGTAAAACGACATGATCACGTTAGTTTGATTTGATTTGTAAAACGACATGATCACATTAGTTTGATTTGATTTGTAAAACGACATGATCACGTTAGTTTGATTTGATTTGTAAAACGACATGATCACGTTAGTTTGATTTGATTTGTAAAACGACATGATCACGTTAGTTTGATTTGATTTGTAAAACGACATGATCACATTAGTTTGATTTGATTTGTAAAACGACATGATCACATTAGTTTGATTTGATTTGTAAAACGACATGATCACGTTAGTTTGATTTGATTTGTAAAACGACATGATCACGTTAGTTTGATTTGATTTGTAAACCGATATGGCCAAGTTAATTGATTTCATTTGTAAAACAATATGATCAATTTAGTTTGATGTGTAAAACAATGTCATGTTGATTTGATTTGTAAAACAATATGATTAAGTTGTTGTTGTTGTTTGTCCATCAAGAATGATGATGACCATTCATTTCATCCAGTGGGGTTGAAGGTATGGAGCCGTGGGTTCTAAGATGGCTGATAAGGCCTATTTTGGCTCGAAATGTTCTTTGACAATGTGGGCAAATAATGCTTGACGTTTCTGGAGGAGAATTTCCTGCAGTGGTTTTTCTGTCCTGCCTTTTCTTCACAGCTCTTGCAGTCCTGGTTGCCTCACATATGACTGCACCCTTGCGTAATGATGCACGCCACGAATTTCGGTCTCTGGCTGCAGCCTCCCAGATGTCATGATGAATTCCAAAAGCATTCAGTGAGATTTTCAGAGTGTCTTTAAAGCGTTTCCTCTGGCCACCTTGGGAGCGTTTACCACACAGCAGTTCGCTGTAAAAGAATTCATTTAGGGAGCCTGTGATCTGGCATGCGAGTCAAGTGACCAGCCCAGCGAATCTGATGCTTCATCAGTAGAGTGTGGATACTGGGCATGGACGCTCTTTCTAGGACTTCAGTGTCTGGAATCTTGTCTTGCAATTTAATCTTCAGTAGCTTCCTTAGGCAGACTGTGTGGAAGTGGTTTAATTTCCTAGCGTGTCGCTGATAAACAGTCCAGGTTTCACAAGCATACAGCAGTGTGGATAATACAACTGCTTTGTAGACTTTTAGCTTTGTTTGCAGGCTTATTCCAGTTCTGTCCCATACATTCTTGTACAGTCTGCCAAAGGCCGCACTGGCACTGGCCTTGGAGATTCTTGCATTCACTTCGTCGTCAATTGTGACAGCTTGTGACACAGTGCTGCCAAGATAGGTGAATTTGTCCACAACACTTAGTCTATGATCATTCACTTTGATATTCGGTACAGTGTGATTATTCCCTGGAGCTGGCTGGTACATAACTACAGTCTTCTCCAAGTTGATATTGAGCCCAAAGTTGGCACAGGCATGTGAGAAAGCTGAAACAGTATGTTGCATGTCCGCCTCTGAGTTGGCGTATAGAGCGCAATCATCAGCAAACAGGAGCTCTCTGACGGTGTCGCTGTTAATTTTGGTTTTAGCTTTCAGCCTTCTGAGATTGAATAACTTTCCATTCATACGGTAGTTGATGTCTATTCCAATGTCGTCGTTCTCGAAGGCATTCATCAACATGGCTGAAAACATGAGGCTGAACAGTGTTGGTGCCAGGACACATCCTTGCTTCACTCCATTGGTGACAGGAAAGGACTCAGACAGTTTACCATTTTCCTGTACTCTTGCCTGCATGCCATCATGAAATAGCCGCACTATTTGGACAAACTTTCGTGGACAGCCATATTTTGCCATAATCTTCCACAATCTTTCTCTGCTGACTGTATCAAAAGCCTTGGTAAGGTCAATGAAAGTGGAGAACATTTCGCAGTTCTGTTCCTGACATTTCTCTTGCAGCTGCCTTGCAGCGAAAATCATGTCAATAGTTCCACGTTCTTTTCTGAAGCCACGCTGACTCTCAGGAAGAAGACCTTGATCGAGATGGGCTGTGCGGCGATTGAGAAGAATTCTGGCGAGTATCTTCCCTGCAATTGAAAGCAAGGAGATGCCTCGGTGGTTGTCACAGGATTGGCGGTTTCCTTTACGTTTGTAAAGGTGGACTCGCTTCGACTCGCTTCGACCTCGTGCGTAGTCCATACACTTCTTACAACTAGTGAATGCACTAGACTGATTTTTACCTATTGCCAGAATCCCACGCCATCAGGCTAACCCACTCAGATTTTTGAGGTACTTGTAATTTACATTTCCAAATTAAGGACGGGAAGTCAAGATTTAAATTCAAACTAGTCGGGGTGTAAAATGAACCCACTACGCCGCGAGAGAAAGCACAGAAAGGTAACGTGTTAAACCTCTCAGCAACACCGTCCTTTGATGATGATGGTGATGACAACTATTGTTATGACCATGACAGTGGTAGTGGTTGGGAGTCTCCGTGGCGAAGTGGTCAAGCCGTGTACCTCACGTGGGTTCGATTCCGGGCTACGTCTTTCAGTTCACAAGTGCAATTTTCTCGTAGACTCCTGTGGGTCGTCGCTGGAGCTACGGAGTTTGTGTTTGTGCGACACTTTCGGTAGACCGCCCTACGGAAACAGACCGAGCCACATGGGATAAAACCCGGGGCAATTTAGTCGAACCTCTCTACTTTTAAGACTTTTAAAGTAAGTAAGCTATGAGGCCAATTGGGTGTATAGTGATGACCCTATAGTCTAGACCAGTGGTTCTCATCCGGTGGGGAATTCCCCCCCCCCCCCCCAAAGGAGGGAATTTTAGGGTTTCCGGGCGGGAAATTAAGATTATTTCAAGATCACGTTAATACAAAAAGCGATTACTTGATATTGTTTTTCCCTTCATACTTTACGGTTATGTACGTCTCACTCTTCTAAAATTCATTTTATAAAGTAAGCAGACCCACAAATCACGTTTATGTGGACGTCTAGACTTGTTTTAGTATGTGCTATTAAATTCAGCTTCCATTATTACGTATACTGTGTAGGGGCGGGGGAGGGGGGATTTTTAGGTAGGAAATATGAAAGGGGTGGGGGAATGGCGTTCTGAAAATATGGTGAAGGGGGCACAGGCCAAAAAAGGTTGAGAACCATTGGTCTAGACTAATCGGCACTCGATGGTCATTGTCACGCCGGCCGCCTCTGCTGGCCAGAACATTTACAGGTACTCATTTTAGTCTGAGTCAGCGTGAGGACTCAGCTCATTGAAAAAAAAAAATACGCCTCGAGGCTAAGCTCGAGTCCACCACCTTCTAAGCCTGAGACGGGTATCGTAACCTCTCTGCCGTGGATTCCTCTTGAGTAACTGATAAAAGTACACCAAATTCTATGTCATTTAAATCATTGTGTCTAAAAGTGTTAAAGACAGTGTAACACACACATTTACAAACTTACAACGACTCCTCTGCCGGCTAATTCTTTCAGATGATTGAACCCAGACAAGTTGTCAATATTGATGGACGAAGCGGTACCTGGGGCCAGCTTCACTTTAGCAATTACACCTGGAATGTCATCACCATAGCCACTTCCTGCTGCACCATAACCACCTCCGATGCCACCTCCGTACGCTCCACCTGCAGCTCCAAAGGCACCTCCTAATCCGGCTCCAAAACCACCGCTAAGTCCGGCTCCATAACCACTTCCATAACCACTTCCGGTGCCATAGCCACCGTAATTTCCGTAGCCTCCGTAATTTCCGTAGCCTCCGTAGTTTCCGTAGCCTCCGTAGCTCCCAATTCCATAACTTCCGATTCCTCCAGCAGAGCCATAGCCAGGATAGCCACCAACGCCGCCGAGATCTGATTTCCTGTGGAGATTGAGGAACAACATGAACATACAACGGGCATCTACGACACGATGTTTTATACTATCATGACCACATATAAGAATTACCAAATTCAAAACTGACACACATCATCTATCCTTGAATGATGTTGAAGTATGTAAAGGAACATTTTGCGTACTTTAAAGCGCATTTGGGCATATGGTGCTGGGCCTAGTTTGTTGTAGATCAATCGACACTCAAATTAGATAAAAATGTTGTTGCATATCCCTTACGGGAAGTTACAGTCAACACCAGCATTTTCAGCAGCTGTTGATGTACTAGGCAAGTGTTACGTTCAGTAGTTTGCCATTGCTTTCTGAACGACCGGCCTCTATACCTTTTTCGAAAAAACCAGCACCGCTGTATTTCAAACCCGGGTATACGGGCTCACAAACCGCGTTCGCAAGCCCTTAGCCACAGAGACCGATTAGATAACAAACGTTTAAAACCGTTTATATAATCCAACAATCAACACAACGGAAAGGGACGGCAGTTTGATAACTCTATTTAACCCAAGAGTCATATTTCACATTTGATTAAAATAAGAACAGGCAATAGGCAAAAGAAAATGTTATCGTTCTAAGAAACTTGTGGAAGTGAATAAACATTAAACTTAGCACCAAGCTTAGAACACTTATAATTTGGAGTCTTTAACCCCATCGTTAAATTAGTAATCATGTTTGAATCAATAATCTGGAGAATGACAAAACAATTACAGTCAAACCTCGGTTTTCGTCGATAATCCTACCGAAGACAATCGACGAAATCCGAAACCGAGGAAAACCGAGGCAATTATTCCCATATGAATCAATGTGAATCCAATTAATTCGTTCTAGACATTCCGAAATGCAGACCAAAAACACATTTTATATAGAATAAATATAGTTTTTAATATTATTCTTTTTTTTTTTTTGTGTGCCCCAAACTTGTCCGAACTCGCTCCTTCGCCGTGCCTAGTACCACTGTATATACCAATGGGCCTCTTGAATTTTTCAGAACCATCCCTACTGACCTTAAAATCATTAAGTACACTAGCACTCGTCCCAAGCATTTTTTTTTTAAATATGAGATCAGCATACAACAGTTTTGCCTTTTCACATAAGATTGCTCCCAAAACAGAATCGCCATCTAACTGGTTTTGATTTATCCAAATTAATAATAACTGTTCGACATTTTCAATTGTTTGTGATCTCGTTTTCGTTAACACATTCATACCTTTTGCTACATTAGCATCCTTTATTGCTTCCTTTGTCCCCACGATGGAACTTATCGTGGATAGCGACTCCCCGTGCATGCGGCCGATTTCAGCAATCTTAATACCGCTTTCGTATTTTATTATTAGCAAGTGATGCTCACGCCACGAAAAACAACGCCGAACTGAGCAGACGAACGCGTGGGTCGCTTTGTTTTCGCAAAGTTAGCAACGAGGTCACGTGGGCACACCAACGAAATCCGAGGCAATCGACGAAAACCGAGACTTTTTTTGAGGAAAAAATTGACGCAAACCGATACCGATAAAAACTGAAGGCAACGAAAACCGAGGTTTCACTGTACTAATAAACTACAAACGTCCAGTGGTAGGTGCCGGCTCAGAATAGAAGTACAAAAGCATGGTAGGCTCATCAATGTGGGGCTTATGAAGAGAACTAAGCCAACAGCAGTGAATCAAGGGATGAAGAAAAGACGTTGGCGCTTCATAGGACACAAGTGGAGAACCCCTGAGAACAGCACTGTCGATGGAAGGTGTATTAGGAAGTTGAATGTAGAATATCCAAGCTAAGACAGCATTTTACAAGATGAAGAATGTTCTCTGAGATTTATCTTCGTCAATCGAGGTGGAGAAAAGAATTCTTCGGAACTACATACTGAGCCAATTCTGATGTATTGATGCAAATCATGGATAATTAACATACAAGTGGGGAATTATGTGGAGGCTGCGGAGATGTGGTCTTATAGATGACTAATAAGAACACCGTAGACGGATAGAGAGAGCAATGAAGATAGATATCCTGAAAGAAGTGAACTCACAAAGCGAACTGGAACCCGCATCAAAAGAAGATGATTCACATTCTATGGGCATGTTATGAAAAAGGCAAGCTGGAGCACATCGCCACAAAGGAAGAGTTGGAGGGGAAGAGCAGCAGGGGGGGGGGGGGGGGATACCAAGAGCAAAGATGCTGGACATGTTGACATTATGGCATGGAGGAACATGGACATCATTATTGGTATCACACGAGACAGAGAGCTGTGAGCAGAAAGATCACCAAAGTACAGGACATATACTATAATACAGGATAAGTATATAAAGTCCGTTGTCTGATATACACATGGCAAACGAAACAGTGGGACATCTTGATTACATAAAGTAGATAATGACCTTCGGACGGCGAGCAAACGTGATATCCATTGCGCTACTTCGGTTGTCCATCAAATCAGCCTATTTATATTACGTAGTTCATGTATACCAACTATAGAACTGTTGCCCTGATCAGTCATGCAAATAAAATTCTACAAAAAGTCATAATGTGAAGACGTCGTAAGAAAATGGCAGAAGAGAGTAACGTGGTTCAAGCTGGATTTAGACAAGGAAGAGGAACAAGAGATCACATATTCAACATGCGTTTAATAATAGAGAAGTGCAGAGAATTTAATGTAAACCTATTCTCATGTCTTGTGGATTATTCAAAGGCATTTGACTGTGTACAACATCAGAAACTTTGGGAAATCATGAGGAATATGGGCTTTCCATCACATGTAGTACAACTCATAAAATGCTCTATCTAGACCAACAAGCAGCAGTTAGAATAGATGGCGAGACATCAGATTGGTTTGACATCAATCAAGGAGTCCTTCAGGGCTGCGTGCTGTCACCCTATTTGTTTAACCTGTACGCCGAAAATATAATGAGAAATGTAAGAGATGATATAAAGAGGCAGCTATATGATGCCCTAAATATCGGCGGTCATGACATACCAGAGATTCGATATGCTGATGATACAGTATTGCTATCCACAACACAGAATGGTATAGAGAACCTGATAGCCTCAACACAATTGAATAGTGAAAATCACAACTTATATCTTAACATAGCAAAAACAAAGATAATGCATACAGATAAAACTACTATGGAGAAAGAAATATACATTAATGGGGGAAAATTGGAGGTGGTGGAAAATTTTGAATATCTTGGGTCATTGATTACCAACAACGGTGACACAATGAAAGAAATTAAACGGCGACTCTCCATTGCTCTTCAAAGACTAAAACAGATGAATAAATTATGGAGTGGGACAGACAGAACTACAAAAATTAGATTTCTAAGAGCATGCATCTTTCCCATTGCAACATACGCCTGTGAGACATGGACACTTACTAAACAAGCTGAACAGCGCATAAACGCCTTTGAATATAAATGTTATAGACGAGTTCTAAGAATATCTTGGGTAAAGAAAAGAACAAATGCATCCATGTTTCAAGGGTTGAGTATTGAGGAGGGTTGGCTATTAAAGTCGATGAAACAAAGAAAATTGAAGTATTTTGGTCACTTGAAACGTCACGACAGTTTGGAGAGAACAATAATGGAAGGGTATATGCCTGGGAAGAGAGGAAGAGGAAGGCCAAAGAGAAGATGGGTGCAGGATGTGGCGGATGATCTCCAGATGGGTGTATCAGACGCGGGACATCTTGCTTATGATCGAGAGGTTTTCCGGAAGGTTGTTATGGGAGCGAGGTTCTGCAAAGGACATGCTGCTGAATGAATGAATGAATGAGTTCATGTATTGTTTACTGTCATCCAATCAGGCTATTTATATTACGTAGTTCATGTATAGTTTACTGTTTCTGATAATGAGCGGCAGAGCATTATATTTTAATATCACGTAAATTGCACATCGTAAATGTTTTCACTTTTGCAGAACTCTATTTCACACCGCCACGCCGAGAAACCAGCAAGACTAGTTCTGAAACTTAACATCTACGAAGAGGATGTTCCCAGGGGATAATTAAACTGACAGACTTCTAATGGCAGTGGAAATGTGGTTCCTTGGGGAAATACAAAGAATACCACGGACTGACAGAAAAACGAATGAGCCAATGATACAAGCATAAATGAAAACTCTAAAATGATTAGAGACATTAGACAAAGACAATCAATATTTTTTGGCACAAAGTTAAAAAAAAAAAAAAAAAAACAACCTAGAAAACTTAATGACAACTGGTAAAATTGATGGTAACAGAATAAAGGACAACCGTAGAAGTAAATAACTGGATGGCTTGACCACATGAAATAATCCGCACACGAGCACAGACCTAATCTAGGACTCTGGTGATCCTGTGAGATTGAAACCCAAGACCGCCTACGCTTATCGGCATGGCACATGATTGTGATGACGATGAGGTCACGATCAAGCACAGTACATACGGACTAGACAGGATTAGGCTGCTAATGTTGCCTCTATGGGTTCAAGGACTTCCTTGCCAACATACTCTAACCCAATACCCATTGAGAACTCTGCCCTATGTAACTAAAAGAGCTCAGATGTCAGTTCCTCTATTCTGTATGTAGCAAATTGCAATAATAAAAACAATACAAAGAATTATATTGTAATGCCAGCACATTGTTTGGTCACAAAATCTCGGGCTAGAAAAACAAGTTAAAGAAACACTAAGTACAATAATTAAAAACATGATAATTGCAAAAGACGACACTCACGGAGTCAAAAACGGTCCAAAATCATCAGGGAAGCAGCCCCTTTCTGGCTTGGCTCTTTCAGTGAAAGCCACAGATACCGGCCCTCCAATGGCGGAGAAAATGTCGATGGTTGCCGTCAGGCCTCCCCCTGTCAAGCTTCCGTAGCCAACATAGGACAGTAGAGATGATTTCATCTGAAATAGTAGTTCGCTTTTGTGTCATCATTGTCTGTGGGATGCCTGAAGCTCACAGATGTTTTATAAACGTGTTCTGTTTTAGTAACATTTTATAACTGTTTCACGAATGTATTCAGTGTTAGTAAAAGTTTATAATTGTTTTCTAAATTTGTTCGGCTTTAGTAACCTTTTATAATTGCTTCATGAATGTTTGCAATACACATAAAATTTATAATTGCTTCATGAATGTTTTCAGTGTACGTAAAGTGTATAATTGCCCCATTGATATGGTCACTGTAACTTAAAGTATACCCATGTTCCATTAATGTGGTCAGTGTGTTACATACAGTTATTTGTGATTCCATTAATGTGTTCAGTGTTACACTGAGGGTATAATTGTTCCATTAGTGTGGTCGGTTTACATTGAGGGTATAATTTGGTATAGATAATCACATCGCCAGGACAAGAGTAGTCGTAGTCTAATTGCTGAATTACATTGAGAGTATAATTGTTGCATTAATGTGTTATGTTACATTGAGGTATAATTATTGCATTAATGTGTTAAGTGTTACATTGAGGCATAATTGTTCCATTAATATTTTCAGTGTTACACTGAGGGTATAATTGTTCCATTAGTGTGGTCGGTTTACATTGAGGGTATAATTCGGTATAGATAATCACATCGCCAGGACGAGAGTAGTCGTGATCTAATTGCTGAATTACATTGAGAGTATAATTATTGCATTAATGTGTTAAGTGTTACATTGAGGTATAGTTGTTCCATTAATGTGTTAAGTATTATACTGGGGGTATAATTGTTTCATTAGTATGGTCAGTGTTACCTTAAGCTATAATTGTTCCATTAATGTGGTCAGTGGTATATGCATTTTATGCGAATCCCTATAATCTGATACTCCTCCATCAGTAAACACATTGTATTACTTTGTTAAAGACGTTACAATAATATAGAGATTGTGTCGATAATAATAATGTTATCAACATGGTTAGTGGAATGTGCAGAATAATAGATTGCAGTAGTAGGTATAGTATTAGTAGTATTTCTAGTCGTAGCAGCAGCAGCAGTAGCATTAGTAGTAGCAGCAGCAGCATTAGTAGTAGTAGCGGCAGCAGTAGCAGCAGCAACAGTAGTAGTAGTAGTAGTAGTAGTAGTAGTAGTAGTAGTAGTAGTAGTAGCAGTACAAAGACAGCAGCAGCAGTAATAGTAGTAGTAGTAGTAGTAGTAGTAGTAGTAGTAGTAGTAGTAGTAGTAGTAGTTGTTGTTGTTGTTGTTGTTGGTGTTGTTGTTGTTGTCATCGTCGTCATTGTTGTAGTTGTAGAAGCGGATGCTTTCATGTTTGCTTGTTTGTTTATGCTGCTGTGGTTGTTTCAACTGCTGCTCCTATTCGTGTCCCGCAAATATTAAAAACGAACTTGGGCCTTAAAATAGACCAGCCTGAAATGGGTACCAGGAAATCTTCCGGGAAGTAAAGGCGGCAGACGTGACATTGATCATCAAGTACTGGCTGATCTGTAGAGGACACGGGACTAACGCCACTCACACAAGAACTGATTCATGGGGTGGGAGAAGGTTGTTGATTAACATGCACTGTTCATGTTAGTGTTCATGTTGGTGATGTTATATTCACAACAGACACAAGCTGGGTGAACTATTTGTTCATATCTTACCCCTCCGTAAGGACTTGACTTTTCTTTGATTGTTACAGCAATGGCGTTCACCACTCCGGCATTCTTCTTGTAATAGTCAGTAAAGTTGATGGCGCATGTAAGAGTTAGCGGTCCTGGTAGGAAGAAGAATTATTTGGAGTTACCTCGGAGAATTGGACAATCATATTTGGTATGGTGTTTTTGTTTCTCCTGTGCTTTCGCTTGTGAGATTAAAAGTTTCTTTACGAAACTAGCAAAGTTAAATGAATGGTTACGACCACCTAGCGGGCTCGTTAGCTTAGTTGATTAAAGCTGAGCTGATAGTGTCATGAGTGCTGTTGGACGCCTGCGTTCGTCGTCTTGCTAAGTGAGGCGAAGTCCGGCCACCTAATCCTATGTGCACTCAACCCTACAAAATATGATGGAACTATCACATCACAAAGAAATAACAGGAAACTGCTTCAAGGAAAATATATTTTTAATGTTCTGTTTGAACAGCATGTAGGACGGTTCCTCTTCTTCATTTATCTGTTGTAGACCACTGGTCGTACGTGTTAGTACATTTGATCCTTCGGCCAGGCGCTACATCACTTGAAGGGGTCATTATCAAATTTCGATTGATTGATTGATGATTGCTTGATTTAGGAACCGACATCGCAGCATTCGGGGCATTCCCATAAGCGCTCCATAATCAAATTTCGATGTGGTTACTATAGCTTTCAATGTTTTAATTGTCTTGGGTTTCCTCTAATTTCTACTTCTTTCCTCGCTGTCTACGAGAGCCAGTCAATACCTATAAATATATGTCTTGTGCCATGTCAATGTCCTCAAGGGTTCCCCTCCAACTGATACATTGGGTGTCACGCCTTATAGCAAACCCTGGGATGTTGAGGAGTTGGGACAGGATCTATACTAACAACGACTGATGTGTACCTCCAAGTAGAGCGTCATGGAAACCACACTAGGTTGACTAACGAAGTAAGGATCGGTCATGACTGTTACGATGGCGAAGGTTTGTCGAAGTATGCAAACACTGCAAGCTGTGAGATTAAGGGAGATAATGCGAATTCGCATGATGATCAGAGATGTGCAGTACCGACGCTTTGCCTACACCGTGCAGGAAATCGTGAGTTCACTGAGATGTAGTCAAGCTATCATCATTCTATTAGTTCGTCAAGACTGAATAACTCAGCACTGCAGAATTGATAATAACAGCGAGAACAACAACAACAGAGTTAGCAACGGAATTCGCAACAACGGGGACAACAGAAGCGAGAACAACTAAAATAGCCAGAAAATTAGCAACGAAATATCTAACACTAGCCAGAAGCATTAACACGTCTTTGACAAGATGCTATACAATGACAGAACAAACAACACGTTTTAAAATATCTACAATCTACGGTACCAGTCTGCATCCCTCTACCCGGACATCTGTTTAGAGAGACCGAGCACACATAGAGGTATCCTCAGTTCGATAACGTGGATTATAGATGATCATTTAGATGTGCACTTTGAACCAGTTGTGAATTTCTTCTTCTTGTAGTCCAAACCGTGAGACGTTGGTGTCTGTTCCGAGTCTTCTGCCTCGTGTAATGCTATTCATTTCTGCTACCGATGTTCTTCATTGCCATGCTGCAAAACTGTTCAGTATCTTCCCCCTCAGTCTCCCTCTGTCTCTCCTTCCCGCGAACTTTCACACTGCCTACACTTGCTCAGCTGTCTACAGGAACCGCCTACGTCTACTTACTCTCCGCCCCACTCCCTACATCCCGGTGTTCTTTATACATGTCCATACTTACCCACAAAGTTGTTGACAGTTAGTTAGTCAAAACAATGTTTTCCCGTAGTGAATTTGAATAACGAAGACACAAACAATAGATTGCACGATTTATTGCCTGACATATTTCGCTGCATCTCATCAGGTACATACTGCAGAAATCACACAACTTACGAGAATTAACTAGATAAATCCTTCAAGTTGAAATTACACATATTCGCACAGTAATGTCAATTATCTACCACGGTAATTTTAAGCTGACTAACATGTCTTTCTGTTTGCACAATTCTGGCTTGCGTTGATTGATCATAACTGCTTCTGCAAAACTTTAACAAGCGAATATTTTGTGTTAAACAACACGCGAAAGGCAGTGTCTCTGTCCACCACATGGCCGCTTTCGATAATGTGCCTACCAATTGAAGACGCCGGGAGCTTCCGGTGTGTCGGCCCCATGAGGCTAGCATCTCTTGTGTGTTGTATCTTGTTGACCCATTGAGGTATGTGCTCTGACACTCGTTTGTTAAGCTGTCTCTCTGTTCTGCCAATGTAGAAGGCCTGGCATCTACATGTGAATTGGTAAATACAATATAAAAAATACACCAGCAGACAAAGAGCCTGTCCCTCTGTACGCCACAAACAATTGTGCAACAATTGTGCAAGCCAGAATTGTGCAAACAGAAAGACATGTTAGTCAGCTTAAAATTACCGTGGTAGATAATTGACATTACTGTGCGAATATGTGTATATTTCAACTTGAAGGATTTATCTAGTTAATTCACGTAAGTTGTGTGATTTCTGCAGTATGTACCTGACGTGATGCAGCAAAATATGCCAGGCAATAAATCGTGCAATCTATTGTTTGTGTCTTCGTTATTCAAGTTAGTTAGTCGACAGATCTTCCTCATTACACATCGAACCATTCAGTTCATGAGGGCTCGGATCCCTCCTCAGTAAATCCTGCAGCGTGTAGCTGTTCACATCAGTTCTGTGTTGGTTTAATAATCTTCTTTGGCTTCCTGCAAAGTGTTTTTATCTGGCCACATCTCTTTTAACTTGCTGTTCTCGCAGTCTGACCATGATTTTGATGACATATTTTAACAACCTTATGATTTTCCATTCTTCTTCTTCTGCGTTCATCTGGAGTGGGTTTTTTTTTTTCGAGACGTAATTGCGGTGTGTCTCGTTATGCATTCTTGGGCCAAAACCCTTAGGCCAACACATCCGACTTTAGCGGGCGTTTGTTAAACCAGATTAGCCGTCCTGGGGACAACCTTATGATTTCCCATTCATTCCTACTTGTGAAATGAATAAATTTGAAACAACCGACTGATATTCACATATCGTTCAGGACTTACTTGGTGCATAGTTAGCAGATTGGTAGCCAGGAAGGCTAGGACCAAACCCTCCAAAACCGGGCACACTAAGGACTTGAGGTAGAACTACAGCTAAAAGCACTACAGACAGAATCAGAAACTGGGCCATGTTCTTGAATGTTCTCTACTTATCTGGTGAAAAGGAGATATTAAAACAAGTTGTCATTAGTTATATAATAATAGCACGATAATTGTTATAATGGAAATGATGGTAATTATGTTGCTAACAAAATTATGACAACATTCCTTTCTGATATGAAGTAATTTATTCAGCGTCCATTCAGCGAACCTTGGTTAACTGGCTATTGAACCAGCCTCAGCCTCCATGGCGTCCTCAGTTATATGATGATGTCTTGTGTATGATATGGACTCGCACTCAATTTGTCTCCAGTTTCAGTTGTTATGTTATCTGGTGTACATTGTGACATGTGGTTCTGTCTGTTCTTTATTCCTTTTAGCGGGGGTGGGGTGCGAGGCGGAGGGGAGGGAAAGGGGGTGGGGTTACGTCACACCAAATTATGCACCTCAAAGTCAGCTTGTACGATTTCGGCATACACTTGTGCAAGATTCGTTGCCTTCCGACTCCATCCAAGGTAAGGAGCTTTATTTTCTGCTGGTTATGTTTTCATTTATTATAACAATTGTGACAGGGCAGCAGTGTTACGAGCTACTTTTCTTTCGAGTTACAACTGCCATGGGTTTGTTAAAGTGCAGAACTTGCAAACGTAGTCTCCTTTTTTATGTCCTTATAAGAGAAGGCTATGTTTCCGATCTCAATAGCCAAGAGAACAGGAGTGGTGTGTTATTATTAGAATGATAAACTTCCCAGTGCATGTGAAACATGGTCAGTAAGCAGACTTACTTGTCTTTCTTCTTATTCTTGTTCTTGTTCCCCTTCTTACTTTTCTTCTTCTTCTTCTTCTTGTTCTTCTCGTTCTTCTTCTTCTTCTTCTTCTTCTTCTTCTTGCGTCCTATACTTTGATGTTTGTGACATAATTGCGTGGTTTCAGTTTATAGCAGAGCTGCGATATTTGCGTCCTACGGCCGACACATACGACTTCTTCGGGTATTTCTCCACTTGATTAGACTACCCGGGACAACTGTTCACGACTGCCTGGTGATTGTTACATTACGTATGTAAAGGCGACGCTGGCATACGAAGCTATGTGTACTGTGTGAATGAATAGATACTCGTACACCATCAGGGCTTGCCGGGAGTGTGCTGCAGGGAGTGACCAGGGAATCTGGCCGACCGTGATAAGGCCAGACAGACACATAATCAGACTGAAAATGTTATCATTAGAATTGGGACTCTTTGCAGGTTGTTGAAGATGGGGAAGTAGAGCGTATTAGAATGTCCGGAGTACTGTGGCGTCGGTTCATGACTAAATTCAACTCAAGTACACCCGAAAATTGAATAGGAAAATGAGAATTTCACAATGAAGATTTGTGGACATGTTATGAAGAGAAATAAACTTCAGAAGTGATAACTGACAGCACTTTATGCGAACAGAGCAAGAGTAAGACAATGAGATAAACGCTTGGAATGTTCGACCACATTGCAGAATCGAGGCAAGAATAAAGAGGCTTGATTGAAATAGACTAGGAAGCAACGAAAGACAAAGAAGGGAAGAAATGACACAAGAGCTAAAAGACACAGCAGACGAGAACATCGAAGAACACTTTATGGATGCAGACATCACAACAGACGAGAACATCGAAGAACACTTTATGGATGCAGACATCACAACAGATGAGGTGATGACAGCGCTAAACGAAAAATCCGACACCGCGGCTGGGGCTGACATTCTAAATTATACCATCCTCAAAAAGCTCCCGAATAACACCATAAAAACGATTACTAAGCTGTATAATGTAATATGGCAGACGGGAACGATCCCCAGACAATGGAAACAGCCACGGTGATCCCAGTCAAGAAACTAGGGAAAGAGCCAACAAGGGTAGAATCATACCGCCCCATCTCGCTGACATCGCACCTGGGCAAAGTTATGGAGACTGTGATAAATAAAAGAATAACATTCCACCTGGAGAAGAATGAACTGTACAGCCATACACAATCCGGGTTTAGAGCCAACAGGTGCACGATGGATCAGATCATCAAATTGGAAAACCATGTAAAGAAAGGATTCAAGAGAGGGGAAAAGACGTTGGCTGTATTCCTGGACCTAGCCCAGGCGTACGATCAATGCTGGAGTGAAGCCGCACTAATAAAACTGAAGAAAGTAGGCATAACGGGTAGAACCTACAAATACATAGAAAACTTCCTCCAAGATAGAAGCTTCTCAGTGAGAGTAGGGAATGAGGTATCCGAACACATATGTGCAAGAGAACGGCATTCCCCAGGGCTCGGTCATCTCACCAACAATCTTTTCAATACTGGTGAACGACCTGACAGAGGAGATTCAAGACCAGAAAACAGGACTATCTCAATTCGCGGACGACTGCGCCATATGGAGGAGTGGCAAGGCGGCAAAGACTGCAAGAGGACCCCTCCAAAAGCAAATAAACAAGCTAACAGCATGGATGGACAAATGGGGTTTCAAAATCAATACCAGTAAAACGGTCAGCATGGTGTTTAGCAGCAAGAAGAAGTTATATCATAACAAGGACTGGAAAATAGAGATAAAAGGGGAAACCATTAAGAAAACAAAGAGCACTGTCTTCCTAGGAATGACCCTAGACGAACAGATGAACTGGTCAAAACACATAAGCCAGACATTAGAAAAATGCAAGAAAGCGAGCAACCTACTGCGGGTGATAAGAGGTAACGGTTGGGGTGCCCATACCCAAACAATGCTGATGTTCTATAAAGCATATATCAGGGGCAAGATAGAATACGGCAGCATTGTGTACGACTCAGCATCAGAAGCCAACAAGAGGAAGCTAGACACCATACAGACCCAAGCACTAAACATCATCTTGGGTGCTGGAAAATGTACATCCAGAGAAGCCATGGAGGTAGCACTGGGTGTACTTCCACTGAGTCTGAGGCGTAAACAGCTGACGTATAACTACTGGCTTAAGGTAGCCCAAGACAAAAACCACCCTGGATACCAAACGTTCAGTGACAACAACAGCAAAAGAGGGGTGGGGGAAGGCATCCCAATAGTAAAACTGCAAAGACCGGCAGATGGGAAGCAGCAGAGAAGATGAAGGAAGTAACTGAGCTAGCAGAGACCCTGAAACAGACAAGACGGTTCAAGCCAACAATCCCACCATGGGAACTAACAGTCCCATTCACTGACTGTAGTCTAGCAAAGTCCATCACCAAGGACACGGAGGACACAGATGCAAGAGACGCGGCCGAGGAATACATACAAGAAATCAGTAAGGACAACCTCATAATATACACAGACGGGTCCAAGAACGAACAGGGAGAGGTAGGAGCAGGAGTAGTGGTCCCAGACTGGAAGCTGAAGAGACAGTTCAAGCTAACAGACCAGACAGCAGTATGCACGGCCGAACTGGTTGCCATAATGAAAGGTCTAGAGATCGCAGCCGAAAATCCACCACTGAGACTGTGTATATTAACAGACTCCCTGTCCTCAGTACAAACGCTCGGGAACTTCAATAGAGGCAACAGACCTGACATAAAAGAGGAGATACTAACGACAGCCACTAACCTCAGGTACATGGGTTGCCAAGTCACCATCGGATGGATACCAGCACACAGGGGTATCCCGGGAAACGAACAGGCAGACAGAGCGGCGAAACGGGGAATAACCAGCACTAATCAAATCTGCACAGGCCTAGGTAAAGTAGAAGGGAAGAATATAGTCAAAAACTACATTCTCAAGGAATGGAGGCAACAGTGGCGAGACAGCGATAAAGGCCGTCATGCCTTCCGAGTGTTGGGTGAACCCAGATTCAAGCCACAAGTCAAGACCAACATGAAAGCACCGGCAAACAGACAGCTGTGGAGAATCAGATTAGGCAATTGGAAAGACACAAGAGAAAACCCAAACTGCAGAGTATGCCGAGAAAACAACACCATCGAACACTACTTACTAGTATGCGACAAGTACAATAGAGAGCGAAGGGACCTGAGAGATCACTTCGTCAAAATTGGGAACCCAATGACAATGACGGAGTGCCTGCACATAAACAGCAACCCGGAAACACAGCGACTGGTCAGACAGTTCCTATGCAGAACAGGGAAGACCGTATAACCTCCCTACACTGTATATATGTATATGTGTTTTTGTTTGTATCTGTGCATGTTTATATATGTTGTTTAAAAAAAAAAAAAATTAAAAAAAATTACCAAAAAAAAAATAAAAATGGCGGGGTGAAGGGCAGGAAGGTGGGTTGGATCTTCCGGTAGAGCACCTGAATTAGGAAGACAGGGAGACCTGGTCATCTTGTTGCCACACCACACCCACACGCGATGAAGAAAACCGCCAAAACTCACAAGCGTAAAGGAGTTTGTAACGCTGAACGGGAGGACAACATGAGACTTGCAATTAAATGCTCCGCCCTTGCCTACATCAAGTCCTTATGAGGACTGGACATGACCGGGACTAGCCCCGATGAGAATAACACAAGAAACGACAAGCAGTTAGCAGGGCTAACAGAGAAAAGAAGCCAAAAAACGAGAGAATGCGGGCCCAGTAGGCCCAACCAAGGACCGGTCTTTAACAGGACCAGCACAAAACAAACATATCCGACGAACAGAGCGGAACCAATAAAACTAATAGGAATTAGGACTAACAATCCACACAACTACGGCTCTCAACAATAACCACAGCTGATGAAGCAGGTTAGACGAGGCCGAATTTGGAATTTTTTTTTTTGAAAAATTGGAATTGGAATTGGATGTGTAAAATAGCGAACGATGTCACCCACTTTTATCGGCATGGCGCATGATGGTGATTATCTTATGAAAGCCATTATATATGCATTTATGAATAATATATATGTATTGATTAGCGGTATAACATGAACGTGACTCATTAATCATTACTTCATCATCATTCTCAGCATCAAGTGCCTTGCCGATTGACGAGGAAGATCATGCTTACCCACAACTTCCCATCTCCAGTAAGATGTATCAGTGTCTGTGTCGTTTCCGTGCATGACAAAAGTATGTCACTAACCTTCTGTCGCTGTCTTTCTCTATCAACCATTACACAAACATCACAGAAGACGATATAAGTTATCGTTACAGAGACATTCTTAGAGGGCCCTGGGCGTCAAGTGGGAAAACGACAGACTTCCAAGAAAACCTGCGAATGGTAGAGAACTGGTTCGTAAGCAGTACATCTGGGAAGCAGACGTGCTTTGGTCATGGAACGTGGCAGAGGTTCTACAAGAGAGGCCTCTTGGTAATACGCAAAAGGAAGATCTTGATATGTGAAATGAGAAACAAAAATTAACCTGGAACAATCATCTCATGAGAATGATATCTGAGCAGCTGGCATTGCTTTCCTAAACAGTCATGTTTCTTATTACAAAAGACGAAGAAGATAATCTAGATGCATATGGATTGACATCAGAGATATTCTGTAAGTTACTAGGTATCTCGTTGGCAGTGCAACACGTCTGACACAAGAGTCACAACTCGAACTACTGACAACGCGTAGCGGCAGGAAAGGAGCACAATATGTAACCTATACAGTTGCCTTCATTACAAACACAGGAGTTAAAAGACAAAAGTATCGACTACATTGCACGGGGTTTTATCCCACATGGCTCGGTATCTTTCCGCGGGACGGCCTGGCTAAATCCATCACACGGAGCACGAACTCTCTAGTTCCAGCAACAACCCCCCAGGAGTCTCCGAGAGAACTGTACTCGTGAACCGAATGAGAGTCTGGAAACGAAACTACATCCTTGGGAATCACTTGGCCATGGAGATCTCAGCAGTCTGTGAATAGACAGGACAAGACTGTCTGAGACATGACAAGACTGTCTGAGACAGGACAAGACTGTCTGAGACAGGAAGATCTTAAGACTGCAGTCAGTACAGTTAGGAGAACTGAGATTCTGCTAAAATTCTAGCTTACTAAGGTAAGACTTACCTGGTTACAAAATGGGTACACTAACTGAACTACTCACACCATCTAACATTTTATACCCGATCCATCTCCCACGTGCGTAAACACATCACGTTTCAAAATATTAAGGAAAGTCAGTGCCCCTGGGCGTCAAGTACATAAAATTATAATGTACTCGGTGAAAAGTTTACATGGTAATATTTGACGTATGCGGAAGGATTGGGAAAGGTCATAATGATTCACTGCTAATGAGACGGAAGTTGGGAGTTTGTTCCTGATCTTCTTTTCTTGTGTGGGATTGTCAGCCGGTGTGGTTAACCCCTACTAGCATTTAAGTTCTTTAACCAATTGAATGACACCATATTGATCACTGAAAACGCAAGTTTTCTACAACCAATGTTGGACATTGTTGTAATGGAGAGTGCTAAATAAGGACGTTCCTTGAATATAAATAAAATGGAAACTATGGTTATATCAAAGAAAAAGATGGCACCTAAATGTGAGATAATAATAGAAAGGAAAACCCTTAGCCGAGTTAGTCAGTGTAAATACCCGGAGGCCATTAGATGGAAGATGGATCGCACGGATTAAGAGCAGAATGGGTCAAGTAAAAACTGCATTTCAGAAAATTAAAAGTATCTTATCCAGTAAGTCACTATCAATGAATGTTAGAAGTCAGTTGCATATCCTTTACAGTCGACCCGAGCATTTTGTGTGTGTGGCTGTTTGTGAACTCTTAGCAAGTTTACGTCCAGTAGTTTAAAATTGCTTTCTGAACAATCGGCACTCATACCATTATATAAATACCAACGCAAGGCGGTCTGCTCTCAAATCGCTGCGTTTCGAACGCGGTATTTTGGATTACGAATTGTGTCCATAAGTAACCCTTTCGACGCAGAGCCGGGATGGATGTCAGAAAGATCAGTGTGAGAACAGACAGAGGCAGAGAAATGGTGCTGGGTCGACTGAGAGGGTGTTTTGGGGGAATATCATCAGCAGAGTTGATCTACAACACCAAGGACCGAGATCTGTGGAGAAACACGAACGCCTATGCCAGTGTCAAGGTACATGATGATGATGATGAACTCAATCTATTCCATGTTCTCAGGTGGATCCAGCATAAAATGGGTGGCTACAGTAAATGAGACCGTTATGATTTCAGGCATTGAGTGCGATCCATCTAACAATATGGGGCTGTCAGCTTAAATCGGTTATGTCTCGTGGCCTGAAGAAGAGTCCTATACTGACTTATGTCCTTTTTCTGACTACTCAATGACTGTAAGCTGTTTCTTTAACAATTTCGGTCTCGGTAAACTGTCACTTTAAGCCACCCAGTTCCATTGCTCACCATCATTATGCGCTGTCCCAAATGATTTAGGTGTTCATGTCTCTCCATTAATGTCGATGCTTGTGTCGGCTCCATTTATGACATTCCTACATGCCGCCATCCTAGATCATGAAGCATGGTATCTCTCCGTCTGCTTCTGCCTCTTCCACGGCTGATCTGTTCAATAGTCACGATTTCACGTTATTCCTCAATCCCTGTCTTCTTTTGACATGACAAAAGCATACGGTTTGTCTCTTTCTTATCATCATCATCAAGTGCCTGCCAGCTGGTGTCAGCGTTCATGTCTCTCCACAGATCTCGGACTTTGGTGTTCTGGATCAGCTCTGTTTACGATATTCTTCCGTGCCACTGTCTCATTCCATCCAGCATCATTTCTCTTGGTCTGCCCCTGCCTCTCTTCCCAGTCGTTACGATGTTCTCCAATGTCTCTCTTCTCATCACATGACTAAAGAAAGCTGTTTGTCTCATTGTATTTTTTAATATAACATCCTATTTTCATTAGCCTCTTTTAGGCAGTCGTTAATTACTTTGGCAGTCCAAGGAATTTGCAACATTCGTATCAGAAACCACATCTCTATTGCTTCCAATTTCTTCCTAATTTGTTCATTCACATGTAAAGATTCACGGCCATACAGCAAAACCGGTTCTATATAGCATTTAATTATAGTTGCATATAATGTCCTGCTTTTATTATCTTCTTCCATGAACTCGTTATTACGAGGGGAAGTTACTAAGTAAATCACAAATGGCTGTAGAAAACTAACTAAATATGATAACAACTTGAAACCAGTTTATTTTTATGCATACATTGTCCTTTTGTTTCTAAACATAATTTCCACCAACATTGATGCACTTATCCCTTCGTTTTATCAGTCCTTCCAAACCGGCTGCATAGAACTGCGTGCTCTGTTTTCTAAACCACGTTTTCACTTCACATTCACTTCAGCGTCATTCGCGAAATGTCAATCGATTATGCATTATGATGTATGCTGAACCATGTGAGCACCCTATTGCAGATGCTATAGAGTCTATCGTTACTCGCCTGTCACCTCTAATCATCTCCTCCACCCGCTGCACGGGTGCTTCTGTTGCAATCTCAACAGGACGACCAGATCAGGTTTCATCAACAATTTTAGAGCGTCCTTGAGAAAAATTTTCTACCCAGCTATGCACCGCTTTACGGGACAAACATGTGTCAGCATAAACAGGAAGCAATTCCTTATGAATTTCCTTTGCAGGCAGTCCTTTTGAGCACACACACAGACACCAAAAAAAAAACGCGCACCAGCACATTGCTATTTGGTTGTACACTCCGTAAGTGTATATAAGTGCAGTCGCCATTTTGTTTATGCGCTGCGCATGCGCATGAGACACCTAGCGCCACCTGATGAACGGGAATATAAAGTTCGATGTTACTTATTGAGTCACCCGCGTAGTTACTGAAGCCGTCTGATATTATTTACAACATTGACTCACAACCACATCTCCGCTGTCACCAGGATCTTTCTAATTTGTTCGTTCATGTTTTAAAGATGCATTGCCATACAGCAGAACAAGTTTGATGTCAGATTTAAGTGATCGCTTTCTCAACATATGAAGTTGTGAAACGTAGAGTTCTTCATTAGGGAAAGCTAACAAATATATTTTAAATAAAAAAAATAAGTGTCTATTTGGGAATAGATGGGGAAAGAAGAAAAAGAAAACTCTCAATCTAACATTCATTGAGTGACACTTATAAGATGAGATCCCCCGGGAAGGTTAACCCGGTCAACAAATGCCCGCAGAAGTCGGATGTGTCGGCCTAACGGCGCAAGAACGCAGCTCTGCTGTAAACAGGCACAACGCAATCATGTCCGAAAAAAAAACTCCGGATGAACGAAGAAGAAGAAGATGAGATCTGTCACACATCTTCCATCTAAAGATATAATTGCCTCCAGATATTTGAATTTATTAACTTTGTTTTCCTCACAATTGAAACACATTGTGTTGTTATTTTTTCTATGATATAACCATTGTTTATTTTTTCTTGATGTTCAAGGGTAGGTCCTTTTTCTGCAGACTCTTTTACTACAATGCCCAACAGTTGCTGCAGGGCCTACCTGTTGTCAGATACCAATAGTGTGTTATCTGCTTAAGGTAGATTGTTAAAAGGTTAGTTAGTTGTATATCCTTTACAGGACGCCACACACGCTATGTTCTGTCCTTGATATTTATTGAATTGTGCCAATTATAATACAGCATATGTCACCTATGTCGGCGCTATGACATAGGGCCAGTGAACATGTTTCACGATATGCTCGACAAACCGATCAGCTGCTTACGATGTGGAACCTGACCGCCTCCCGTTGATTTCCGTGCTCAGTCGTTCAGAAAGCAATGAAAACCACTGGTCCTAACAATTGCCCAGTAAATCACAAACAAGCACAATCTTCATACTGCTCGTAGAAAAACTAAGAAGTATATGAAGCCCATAATCGGGCACTCTCACGAAGTTTATACTTCACCTCCACACCGCAAGGTACAAGAGGAACATGATGAGATGAGATGAGACGAGATGAGATGAGAAGCACAAAATGTTACGGTTGGCTGCCACGTTCAGTAAAGAACATGAAAGTAACTTTATGTTACCTATGCGGATTTGAACAGTCGGCCGGTGTGAAACTGACATCATCCACCATTTGTCCATTGGTCTTTAAAATGTGGGTCTAGAACATATGCCTAATACACTTAAGGCGTGATAAAGGGTGGTTTACTTTTTGCTGTAATATTACTTTTCCTTGTAGCAAACTTACGTCGGCACAAACTATCTTAGTTGTTTATCGTTTCTTTTCCGCGCCCTGCAGGATTATTATAATTAACCAGTCTAATATTATTTGATTAATCACAGACGGCCCAATTGCCTACTTTATGTTCAGAATGTCATTCTGCCCACCCCCTTTTCCAAAATGTCATTCCCCTCCTTTTACACACACCAATACACACATACACACACACACACACTCACTCGCGCGCGCACACACACAATTCAAGAAAAGGGGACGATCGCGTTTTGTGGGTCCTGAGGCCAGTCCCCCCACCCCCGAAACTGGCCTACCTATATCTGTCTATGCCTGGTTCTTGGAATCCCACTGTGCTTCGTTATGTCTGTCGTTATTATGTTTGTCGGGTTGTGACTGTCATCGTTATGATTGTCATTATTTGTGTGGTCATTATATCGTCGGCTTGTGACTGTCAATCTGTCATCGTTATGGTTGTCATTATTTGTGTGGTCATTATATCGTCGGCTTGTGACTGTCAATCTGTCATCTTTATGATTGTCAGCGCAATAAGGGTCGTATTTGTGTTTGTTGTCGTTATGTTTGTACAAGTTATCGACGCTATGTTTGACGATATTATGTTTTATGATTGATGTGTTTATGTTTATCAAAATTATGTTTATTGTCGTCACACTCAGCTCATCACATCTTGTTCCTCTTGTACCTTGCGGTGTCGAGGTGAAGTATAAACAACGGAAGAGTGCCTGTTTATGGGCTTCATATATTGCGAATCCCATAGACTCTGCTATTTTCGTCTGACCATCGTTTACATGGCCGGTCTCTTCTTCTGCCTCCTCTTGGTCTGTACATCGTTGCTTGTGGTATACTGTTAGTTGGTAACCAGTTACATGGCCAAACCATTTAGCTTGTTGCTTTCTAATAAAATCTAGCGCTGCTATAAACCCCCCCCCCCCCCCCCACACACACACACACACACTTTAGTCTTGATTTCTTCATTTCTGATTTTCTCTCTTCTTGATACATTGAGCATTCTTCTCATGAATACCATTTCTGTTGTTATTTTTCTTTTCTCTTTTTCTGTAATTGCCCAGGTTTAGCATTGGTAGCATAGAATTGGTAGTTGTAGAGTGATTTCTTAGTAACTAGTAAGGCGTGTTTATTCTTTAGTATCGGTGCCATTTGTCCAATGAGTTGTTTTGCCTTATGGCATCTATTTTCGATCTCGTCTTCTGATTTGCCATTTGATGATATTATATACTTCCTACGTACTTGAAGCTCTTTAAATGTTTCAAGGGATGTTCTTTTAGATGAATCTTTGCTATTTTTTTCTTCTTTACCTCTGTTTTACTGGTGCTAACTTTCATGTTACGTCACTTACACACTTCGTTTAGGCCAGAGGTTCTCAACCTTTTTTTTACCCATGCACCCCTTCACCATATGTTCAGAATGTCACCCCCCCCCCCCCCTTTCGTATTTCCTCCCTATAAATCCCCCCCCCCCCCCCGGAATCCTTACAAAGTATACGTAAAAATGGAAGCTAAATTTAATAACACACACTAGAACAAGTCTACATAAAACGTGATTTGCGGGTCTACTTACATTATAAAACAAATTTCAGAAGGGCATGTTTACGTTCAGCAGTTTGCCATTTCTTTCTGAACCACCGGCACTCATACCTTTGTATGAAAATCAACGCAATGCGGTCTGCTTCCACCTCCATTCTCATGCTGGAGGTTGTAGTCTCATATGCCAGGCTCTTCTTTTTCAAGACTCGCCCATTAGCCTTTGCAATAAAGCCCAAGCCACTACGTCTGTTTCTCACCACTGACCCATCGGTGTAGATGACTATGTCACCTTGATGTGTGTTGCTCTGGATCAGCTGTTACACTTCAAACTCAGTGCGACCCGCTGCCCATTCTCTGCACTCACGACCCAGTGTTATTATTATTTATTACATTGTGCCAGTCCGTCATGTCATCCGGAACTTCAACCCACTCTCTTTCACGACTGATGGTCTCTAGATCGATCACACACCTGACTTATAGAAAGTTCTGCCTGTGCCATCCAGGACCTGCCTCGTCTTAGTCTATGACCCTTTACCATATCCATTGCTGAATGCAGCGGGTGATCCCTGTCTGCGGCAACTCTCAGGTACCGTTTGGCCTGAAGGACCCTATGCCTATCCGTCATTGTAGGTAGCGCCAGGATATGATAAATAAATAAAACCAATCCACTGATACATATATGTTGATATGTTTGCTCTAACGGTTGTCATTATTTTTGTTGCATTCATTGAGATATATATTCCGTACTGTCTATATTATTTTAAAATATGTTCTCAATTCTTCTTTCTGTTGTTATTACAGTAATACTGTCGTCTGCATATCGAAATTCAAGAATGTCTTTTCTTCCGGCCGGCTTCCTGGCCTAGAGGTTAGCGACTTTTCTCCGTAATCTCGTATACTCTCGTAGGTAACGTGACGACGGTGAGAATCAGCAGTAGTTCGAATCGCGTCGGTAACTTACGGAGTATGTGAGCCGGCCGCTCAGAAAGCAATGGCAAACTACCGAGCGTAATCTTGCCAAGAAATCAACAATCAGCTGAAAGATGCTGATGTTGACAGCAATATCCTGTAAAGGATATGCACACACACACACACAATTTTCTTCCGATTACAAAGGGATCATCATATGTTTCCCAGTCAAAATGTCCTCTCTACCATTCCCCAATATTCTTCACGATATAAGTTCAACAGAAAAGGGCACAAATGCCACCCTGCCTGACCCTCCCTGTTCTATACCAGGCCAATACATGTATACAACAAATATTCCAGTCCATTTTTTCACACGTGTACCTTAATCTCAACCATGTAATCATCTCCAGGCGCTGTTTTTGATGTAGATATAGGTTATCTTTATCTTGTTTCGTGCCCCCCCCCCCCCCCCCCACTGCAGTATTGACCCTCAGTCAACTCACTGTATGTGTTCTTAGCTATCCCATACAGCTCCGTCCGTACCAACCCCATATTATTCATTTCTGAAAGGGAGGCGTTATACGCAGAGCAATGCGGAATACCACTGAGCGTTATTGGCAGTGCGACCAATCGACGGTACTATCACTGCGATAAAAATATGCGCACTCTTCCGAATAAGGTCCCAAATTATTTATTGTAAAAAGTATTCCTTTTACAGGGCCTAATTAGGTGATTATGCTAGTTTAAGCTAGGACAATGTGCTGATTCAGGGGCGATATTTTATTTGGCAAATTAAATTTACGTTAAACAAAGATCCATCGATTCCGACACTCGATCACTCGTAAATATGTAAATAAAAGAAGTACGAGGGTAAGTTAATAAGTAAGTCACACTTAGCTGTTGAAAAATAACTTCTTCTTCTTCTTCTTTCGTTCGCTTGAAACATGTCTACAACTGCAATGTCGTCTCTTGTATGAATCTAACAGTCTTTTTTAGTTCATTCAGCGGTCCATAGAGTTTATGAAACATAACTAACTATGATAACAACTTGAAACCAGTTTATTTTATACATACATTGTCCCTTTATTTCTCAACATAATTTCCACCAACATTGATGCACTTATCCCATCCTTTTATCAGTCATCCCAAACCTGCTGCATAGAACTGCGTGTTCTGTTTTCTAACCTACGTTTTCACTTGACATTCAACTTCGGCGTCACTCGCGAAATGTCTCCCGCCAAGTGGGTTTTCAGTGGACTTAGCCCCTAGCGATAGCGATTTGCTGTAAAGCGGTGCATAGCTGTGTAGAAAAAGTTACGAGGGCGAGTCAATAAGTGGGATGGCAGGTAAATGAAAACAGAGCACACAGTTCTATGCAGCCAGTCTGGGGGGGGGGGGGGGGGGGGACTGATAAAACTATGGGATAAGTGCATCAATGTTGGTGGAAATGTTGAGAAATAAAGGGACAATGTATGTATAAAAGTAAACTGGTTTTAAAATGTTACCATAGTTAGTTATTTTTCTACAGCCATTTGTGACTTACTTATTAACTTACCCTCGTAGTTAAATAAAGGACCCTTTTACTCCCCATACCATAGGAGCGTTGGCATATGGCGCCAGACCCATATTTTCTGAAACCAATGGGCACTCACTGGGTGATGTGGTCAGTATCACACCGGCCGCCTTCACTTCCCACAGGAACCTTACTTCACTTCCCACAGGAACCTGACTTCACTTCCCACAGGAACCTGACTTCACTTCCCACAGGAAACTTACTTCACTTCCCACAGGGACCCGACTTCACTTCCCACAGGAACCTGACTTCACTTCCCACAGGAACCTGACTTCACTTCCCACAGGGACCCGACTTCACTTCCCACAGGAACCTGACTTCACTTCCCACAGGGACCCGACTTCACTTCCCACAGGGACCCGACTTCACTTCCCACAGGAACCTGACTTCACTTCCCACAGGGACCCGACTTCACTTCCCACAGGAACCTGACTTCACTTCCCACAGGGACCCGACTTCACTTCCCACAGGGACCCGACTTCACTTCCCACAG
This sequence comes from Cepaea nemoralis, assembly GCA_014155875.1. Classification (NCBI taxonomy): domain Eukaryota; kingdom Metazoa; phylum Mollusca; class Gastropoda; order Stylommatophora; family Helicidae; genus Cepaea; species Cepaea nemoralis. The sequence goes on from JACEFZ010028067.1 coordinate 461,268, forward strand.
GGACCCGACTTCACTTCCCACAGGAACCTGACTTCACTTCCCACAGGGACCCGACTTCACTTCCCACAGGAACCTGACTTCACTTCCCACAGGGACCCGACTTCACTTCCCACAGGAACCTGACTTCACTTCCCACAGGAACCTGACTTCACTTCCCACAGGAACCTGACTTCACTTCCCACAGGGACCCGACTTCACTTCCCACAGGAACCTGACTTCACTTCCCACAGGGACCCGACTTCACTTCCCACAGGAACCTGACTTCACTTCCCACAGGAACCTGACTTCACTTCCCACAGGAACCTGACTTCACTTCCCACAGGAACCTGACTTCACTTCCCACAGGAACCTGACTTCACTTCCCACAGGAACCTGACTTCACTTCCCACAGGAACCTGACTTCACTTCCCACAGGAACCTGACTTCACTTCCCACAGGAACCTGACTTCACTTCCCACAGGAACCTGACTTCACTTCCCACAGGAACCTGACTTCACTTCCCACAGGAACCTGACTTCACTTCCCACAGGAACCTGACTTCACTTCCCACAGGAACCTGACTTCACTTCCCACAGGAACCTGACTTCACTTCCCACAGGAACCTGACTTCACTTCCCACAGGAACCTGACTTCACTTCCCACAGGAACCTGACTTCACTTCCCACAGGAACCTGACTTCACTTCCCACAGGAACCTGACTTCACTTCCCACAGGAACCTGACTTCACTTCCCCACAGGAACCTGACTTCACTTCCCACAGGAACCTGACTTCACTTCCCACAGGAACCTGACTTCACTTCCCACAGGAACCTGACTTCACTTCCCACAGGAACCTGACTTCACTTCCCACAGGAACCTGACTTCACTTCCCACAGGAACCTGACTTCACTTCCCACAGGAACCTGACTTCACTTCCCACAGGAACCTGACTTCACTTCCCACAGGAACCTGACTTCACTTCCCACAGGAACCTGACTTCACTTCCCACAGGAACCTGACTTCACTTCCCACAGGAACCTGACTTCACTTCCCACAGGAACCTTACTTCACTTCCCACAGGAACCTGACTTCACTTCCCACAGGAACCTGACTTCACTTCCCACAGGAACCTGACTTCACTTCCCACAGGAACCTGACTTCACTTCCCACAGGAACCTGACTTCACTTCCCACAGGAACCTGACTTCACTTCCCACAGGAACCTGACTTCACTTCCCACAGGAACCTGACTTCACTTCCCACAGGAACCTGACTTCACTTCCCACAGGAACCTGACTTCACTTCCCACAGGAACCTGACTTCACTTCCCACAGGAACCTGACTTCACTTCCCACTAGGAACCTGACTTCACTTCCCACAGGAACCTTACTTCTCATAATCCCTGGACTTTCTGGTACTTGTTTTAGGCTGAGTCGACCTGGGGGGGGGGGGGGGGGGGGGAGGAGGGGAGGAGGAGGAAACATTTGAGTTATAAAAATGACCGTGGCAGACAGTTCAAAATGGCTGTGTGAATGTATGTGTTGTATATTTTACCTTGAAGAATTCATCTTACTGCTTTAATTTGAGATTTGTGTGAATTCTGCAGTATGTGTCTGACAAGATGCAGTGAAATATGTCAGGTAACAAATTGAGCAACCTATTATTTGTGACTACATTGTTCAATAAATAAGTATCAACCCTTAAATATATCAATATTTAATTTTGCAGGTATATGAGAACTGATATTGACAGCCTTTCATTGTTTAGAATATAGAATTGGTACTTTCATTCACTACTTCACGGCATTAAGACTTATTATTAAGAGATAGTTTTACCAATTACCAGCTCCCTATTTCATGTCACAGACACAAGTGGTACCCTGGCTTGACACCTGTATCATATTATGTTGGGTCATAAAAACTTTGCAGCCACAATGGCAACAAGCAATGATGATCCTGAGTACAGTAATCTTAATAAATAAATGATCTACAACCTTCATTTACTTCTTAAAGGCAGACCAATACTTGTGAATTTACATCTCGTTTCTTTCCCCAGAGTATGAGAACATCCCTGGAAGTAAGAGCCATCTGGTTTTACAGAAGAATATTACAGATATCCAATAACAGTGAACAGTAAATAGGCAACACTGAACTCTAAAAGAGGCAAAGACAGAACAAAGGGAAGAGTCAAGGTCCATTGACAGTAATGAAGTGAACTGGTTTATCAACAGTAACTGCAGCATAGAATGTTGGGCCAACTGTTGTTTTGAATCAGTAACATACATTGTTCTTTTTTTTATTTCACATAATTACACTTATATAATTATTTAATGTCATATGATTTACACATACCTAATTATGTCAGGACACATGATTTACACATTCCTAATTATTTCATTTCACATGATCTACACATACATAATTGTCTCATTCCACATGATCTACACATACCTATTTCATTTCACATGTTATACACATACCCAATTACTTCATTTCACATGATCTACACATAATTGTTTTATTTCACATGTTCGACACATACATAATTGTTTTATTTGAGATGATCTACACACATAATTGTTTCATTTCACACTGACACATCCTGCCACAATTGTGACCTCTCTAAGGCTGGAAAGACTGGTACCAGACATTTCAGCAAAAAGGATATGGTGGCAAGGGAGGAAACTGGTCCCCAGACAACATGATACCATTGCCATGCAACTGTTACTTTAACCATTCTATCCCAACTGTTACTTCAACTCTTTCTGTTCCAGTGTTATTTACAAATGTATTGCTTTAATGTCTTAGGATGCCATTTCATGTCACGTTACTCGGTTCAAAGGCTGGTCAGTGGATTCTGAATACATCTCTTCCATTCAAGATTTGTGACCACCCCAAAAACCTATTCTTGGTAAAATAATGTGGTAGTTTCCCCTTGACTTCCACATATGTTTGAAGACAGAAAGCGTTTAAAGTTTCAGTTGCCAGGGACAGAAGGAGTTGAACTATTTCAACTTAGAGCTATGATAGCATAACATAGGACGGTGTGGGTTGGTTCAGGGCCTATTCCACAATGGGGGGATAAATGGCAGAAGATTAGCACAGGTGACCTAGTTTTAAAAAGTGTTGTCTCTGCACGATCTGTTTCTTTGATACATTACATCTGTCTTCCTATTATTCAAGCTGTAGTTTCCTTTGACCACTAAATTATGACTAACAATTGCAATGCCTGGCATATTGTGTGAACACCTCATCTTATGCTGATGCTCACTGTACAATGACAACAATCCAGGAGACATTACACATCCTTGTCTGGCACCCTTCTGTATTCAATGAATTGTTCCTAAATAGTTGTTGATTCTTAAGACTGCTGTTTACTGCCAACATATAATCTTTATTATTCACAGATGTTTGCCATCAATGTCAAACACACTTCAAGAAATTCAGTAAATATACTTTCAGTAAAACTGTCTTTTCTATAGCGACTTCAGCTGCCTCATCACAGCATCACTACTTGTGCTTGTTTGGAGGAGGTAACTCCTACCTGGTATATGACTAAGGTGACTAACATAATTCCCATACAGGTCTTGCATTGAAAGGCTGTGAAACAATTCTTGTAAAGACTTTACTGCTGCCAACTCCAGAACACAGAAATCTGACAATCTGTAAGCAGAGTCAAACATTTGGCTTTAGCATGATCCGACAGTCTGTAAGCAGAGTCAAACATTTGGCTTTAGCATGTTGTTTAGGAGGGCACCATTCATACATGAATATACTGATTATTACTGGTAATATATAAATTTCTTCTGTGTTCATCCAGAGTTTTTCCCCCGGACGTGATTGCATTGTGCCTGTTTACAGCAGAGCTGCGTTCTTGAGCCGTTAGCCGACACATCTGACTTCTGCGGGCATTTGTTGACCGGGTTAGCCTTCCCGGGGATATATAAATATAAGGGGAAAGCCATCAAGTAAAAGGAATTTTATTATAAAGAGTATGGACAATGGAAGATCTTATTTCAGGACACAAACTGTCTCTTAAGCAATACTCTATATAATGTCATGAGGACTAAGCAGTTTGTGCATGCACAACATGGCTATCAAATTTCACAGTGGAAGAAAAAATGTGAAATTATTTATTGTTTGTGGTCCAGATGGTGTGAAACCTTGTGAAATGTACAGAAGAATGATGGTTCTGTATAGAGACAGTTGAGACAGGAAATAATGTATAATGGGTTGAAATTGAAGACAAAATGTCATTGATGAACCTGCAAGTGTGGCAAATGACAGTGAAACGGCAGGTCGACCAGCTAGTCCATGACAACAGGCCACTCACTATTGATGAAATAGCCATGGATTCAACAAGAGTTATGGGGCTGCATACAAAATTGTCCATGATGACTTTGGTTAAAGGACGGTGTGTTGCAGATGAGTTCCAAGACAGCTTTCTGAAAATCACAAACATCCACGGCAGATAATTTGTCAGGAGCATTTGGACATTATGCTTGAGAAGGAGATGCTGTTTTCTATAAAATAATGACAAGAGATGAGTTGTGGGTTCATCATTATGAACCATAGATTAAGAGGCAGTTGAATGCAGTGGAAACATCTGTTGGCTCTGGTTAAGAACAAAATTCAAGAAGCAGGAATCCGCTGGAAAAGTAATGATGACCATCTATGGGACATCAAGGGCCCTACATTGGTGCATTTCCAGGAAAGGTGTGAAACTGTGACTAGTGCTCAATACAGCGACATGCTAGTAAACAAAATGAAGCCAGGGACTTCTCTTAAAAGGAGTATTGCTTCTGCACAACAACGACAGCCCTCATAAGGCTCTGCAAACGGTGGATACAATATATGTTCTGAAATTTAAAGTCTTGAAACATCAAGCATACAGTCCAGACTTGCCTGAAGATATGTTCAGTATACAAAATGCCAAGGACAGACAACGTCAAGATATCATCAAGATGCAACTAACAGAATGTACAGATAACATAAACATGTGTTCAGGATGCATCTAACAGAATGTACAGATAACATTAAGATGTGGTCAGGATACAACAGAATGTACAATGCAGGCTCATGACAAATAACATGAAGATATGGTCAGGATACAGCCCAGTAGAATGTACCATGTAGGTTCAGAACACAGACTGCTGGAGATACTTGACCACCAACCTTAACCACAGACTTGACCCAGCCTAAATTGAGTAAGAGGAAATGTCTTGGGACGTAAAGTCGGCTGGAATGACACTGACCACATCAGCCTCAAGTGCCAAGTGACTGACACAAATATCAGGCTGTCATCATTAACCTAATGTGCATGTGCCCTGCTACTGAGTTGAGTGCGTGGTGTGACAATGTGAGCTGTGAATTATGTGTGAAATGCTTTTACATCTGTCCACTGTTGTTTGTTGCGTGAACTGCATGTTCAAAATAATGATGGCCGGCTTTGTCGCAGAACTGACTGGTTTGCCATATGCAGTAATGTGTGGCTGCTGGTTTTCTAGTGACTTCCGCTTCCATCGACGATGAACTGTATTTTTCGTGGACGACTTTTGTGTTGGCATTCTGGCGGTGGCATTGTGCACAGTGTACCTGTTGTGATATAATAAAACGTCCTTACCCTTTCCTATTTATTGACTCCCTTAAAAATAAACAACCCCTTACAATTACTGTTTAAGTAACTTACTTAATGTAGGAGAAAATAAAACAGCGATAGGCTGACCGGGGCAGCTTAATTTATTTGGCTTTATTTTGGCCTGCGTACCTGGCCAACAGTCGTCGACTGAATGAAAAACAAAGAATAAAGTAGCCATTTTGGTCAGTACTACACAAAGAGCAGACATGTAAAAGTTTCTCGGTGTGGGAACAAGGCAATGTTGCCTTTTAAAACCATCACTCTCTTCAGCTATTGGTATGTTATATCTACATTATTAAGATGTATTTATGTATTACATAGACCAGTATGTTTAATTAAGAATTAATAAGAATAATAAGTCAACAATTCTCTTAAACCAGGCTGGATGATGTTTACCAATGAAACACATGTGGGCGCCACGCTGTAATTTTTCCTATGTTTTACAATTTCAAATCCTTATGTTAAAATTTTTTATAGGCATTATGAACTTATATTTAACTAATAGTGCTTATAACCTAGAAATGTGTACCGTAGAGTATCAAACTCAGGTAAAAACCACATTCTAGGCATTTTCTCAAGGTGGGAACAGACTCTTGATTACATACTTCAGTAGAGAACTTGTGTCTGTCAATTTCATATTCCTATGTTAAAACTTCTATGCACTGTGAACAATATCTCACTATTTATGCTTAGAAATCTGCAAATAATCTATGTACTGTAGAGATTGAACTCTAAAGTACAGTTTCAAAGGTGTTTTATCCATGCGGGGACATACGAATGATTACGCCTATTCCTGACTCTTAGTCAGGGGATAAAATGCTCGCCACATCATAATCTGTAACTTGGAACTATAGTGCTAAATTTTAGTACCATCCTTTTGTTAACAGATTATCAACCACTCAGCATGAGTGGTGAACATATAATCATTTCATAAAATAGTGTTAGGAGAATGCCATGTTTGAGAATATAAATTCATGAACAATTAAAGTAAACGCGTGATGAAAATGCATGTTCGGATAGGATTCAATCCGCATCACCTCACTGTAGTAGAAACAGAAGCGAAGATTGATGTGAATAAATTGCTTGCAATATTCAGAATACTGGACCATGCGCCATAAGTTATTCTAATAAATACCCTCCGAATAATAGCAGTCATTGGCAAAATATATCACAGCGGCTACTATCCTCATGTGCTGTACGCAGTGGGGGAAAACAATGTATGTTTAGTTTGTGGATTAACCCCTGAAGAAAATTCAAAACCATTGGCTCTGGCATTACATTTTATGATTAATATTATTATGTATGATTATCATGTACTTAATATCAGAGAAATGTACATGTATGTTTTTTTTCTGGTATGAGAATTTTCCTTGTTCTGATTGTTACTTTTTACTGTGGGAATATACATTTTAATGTTGCACTTGGGGGACATGAGGATGTTGATAGAAGAATCCATGTGTACGTCAGTACTTAAGAAGCCAATGTTGAATAGTCTTGACCTAATGATGATTATAGTGCCGAAAGGAAGACGCGGCATTAGAAACCACAGAGATTCTGTATAGGCTATTCTCTTCAAGTAATGAGAGAGACAATATCAACATATTGGATGGACAGAATGACTTCACTCATCTAATAGTCCCAGTAACAACAGAACATAAAATAAAGTGAGAAAATACCTTACTCACTATTCAGAGTCAGAATGGCTCTACTCAGCAATGAGGGACAGTGGAACGTGGACACCCACTCCTTTCCCCTTCTCCCCTTGTTGTTTTGTATTTGTGTTTGTAATTGTGTTGTAAACCTTTTACCATAACACAGTAGGTTAATGCTCGTGTTGTATTCTTGTCATCCCTTTTCTATAGAAGAGAAGCAGGTGGTGGTTGAATGTGGTGGGACTATATCACTAAACCTGGATCCTGGGTCAACAGCCAGAAAGTGAATGTCCTAACCATAGTCTGCATCTAGAAATACCCATGGACTGCTGCGCTCAATAGCTCCATAGCGAGCAACAGATAAATTCGAAGACAACTGACTGGGTGAGTGATTAAGTCCTATTTTAGTAGGAATATCCAGGATGGACTTCAAGATCTAATAATCTACAAAGATGAAGATCAACAGAGTAACTGACAACAGTGTATCGTCTGCTTTACGTCTGAGAAGTATCACCTATAAGCCTTATCACTCAGCAAAATCAGTGAAACTATGGGACAATCCTACTACAAGTTACTAAAACTAAGCAACAGTGAGTAACCTTCAACTGTTGGTTGGATTACCAAGTTAATATCCAACAATGGATAAGTCTTCGAAAGAACTGTCTCACAGCTGCAACAGTCAAACATAGGAATTCAGCTATTCAACACCAAGTTCTAACTATGAACACCAACTCAAACAAATGGGAAGAGACACTGAAACAACATCATAGCCAATACATACAAATGTACCAACTTCAGAACCTCTGAACCATAACCACACCAGATTACCTCAAGGTTCCAAAACCTGAACACCATCCAAAGAACCGTATGAAAGCAGCTAACGGAGTAAATGCCTCTACGCCTGCAACCACAGGAATCACCTGATGGCTTGCATCCCTGGATATGTGGTGGAGTAATATTCTTCAGTTCCATGCCTGCAGCAGAATCTTCAGATGAAACCCAATGAATGACTCACCATTGTATGTTCTACACAGAAATGGAATGAATCAGAACTCTATGCTGGTCCCATGTCGGCCTAACTGCCCCATCATCAAGTGTGGGATGGCCTATCAACATGAACCGGGTGTGTGACAAAGCCTTTTGAACTAAATTGGGAAACGGTTAACATAAACCGAGCTGTTGGACAGTCGTCATCTTTTCATCGATAAGATGATATAGGGAAGAACCTTCTGCAGAGCTTAAGTTGCATCTCCTGAAAGTATGACAGACCTAGGCATCAATTTCAATTGGAACACAACCCAAATGGCAACAGAGTATTCTTAAATTCAGTCTCATGGAGAGAATATGTGCTTATGTATAATTCTATTCTTGGATTATGGATTAGAAACATTCGCCAGCCAACTTCTGTGGACATACTGTGAGTAGAAAATGACTGTGAGTATAATTCTGCACGGATAATTATGGACATTAACTGCTTTGCACTGGAGAAGAATACCCATCCGCAACGCCTAAATGAACACTATAATTAATTAATTTAATTATTAGTATCAACTGTTTTCATGAGTGTGTTTTTCTTCTATGACATGAAAAAGGTAAAGAGTGTTTTACATGGTAATGGTGTACAACTAAAGGGTTATGTTATGATATATCTGTATAATAATTTGACACCCACTCATTATTTTTAAATATGAGAATTGTACATGGTGTCAGAAATATATGTATGTATGTTGGGTTTCTGCACCTAGACCAGTGTGATTTTATCTAGGTACAATGAGTCAAGTTAGCAGAACCAATTTGTGGTTGTTGTGTTGTTTGTAATAACATTGGTCTTTCTTGGGCAAAAAGGGTGTAAATGTATTAAGATAATGCAACGCATTCCCATGCCTGTCTGAAAATGCATAGTGTTTATTACACATATATATGTAACTGCAGATCTTGAGTTAATACCTGAACTGTTTGTCCAAAATTGTTGTGTACATCCAGTAAATGTGGTGTCCAATAGTGGTTGTTGATATGTTGTGAGCAATCAATATCCTTCTAGCACTATAGTGAATTTAACGGGTGATGAAGTGGGAAGGGAAACCTACACACAGATGCCCTTGTTTCAAGGATTGAACTCTTTTCTCCTGGGATTTGTGGTAAATATCCCTGATCACCCTGCATTCTAACCAGTGACCAGAGAATCAATAATACCCCCTAGACATTTTAACGAAATATTCTCAGGAATTAAAATCCACATCCCACACCTGTGTGGGTTGTTGGTTTGTTGAGACTCCTGTTTGTTCCACTTTTCACATAGGGCCGTGAGGAGCATTTTGTGTGATATTCACTGGTACTGGAACGGAGCATTATGGGGACAACCCGTTGCCATGAAGTTGGAACCGCGACTAATGACTAATGACTGATGTCAAAGTGTTCATTAATGTTTTTAAAAATGATATTATTTGCTTAACATTTTATTCATTTTTATTCCATTATTATAACAAACATGCATTAATTTGTTATTATGTGTCGGTGAAGAGTGAACAAGTGGATTGAATTGAGAAAATAAGGGGGTGGGGTTGAGTAAACCCATAGTATTTAAGTCCAGAGCTTGTGCGCACTCATGGCTCTAGGTCAGTGATGCTGTTTCTACACCAGATGTGGGGATGCAGTGTCACAGTATCCGATTATTGAGTACAAGGTTCCTGGTTATTTCTATTGTAACCAAATATGCTGTGCAGTGACTGGTTTGGGAATGTGTGAGAATAATTGTGACATCAGCATGCTCTCAGATCACATCCAGGCACTTCAGTTACTGTTTACCTGTTTTCATAGTCTGTGAGGATAACTTACATGTTTTCATAGTCTGTGAGAATAACTTACATTTTTTCATAGTCTGTGCGGTAACTTACATGTTTTCATAATCTGTGAGGATAACTTACATTATTTCATAGTCTGTGCGGATAACTTACATGTTTTCACAGTCTGTGTGGATAACTTACATTTTTTCATAGTCTGTGCGGTAACTTACATGTTTTCATAGTCTGTGAGGATAACTTACATGATTTCATAGTCTGTGTAGATAACTTACATGTTTTCATAGTCTGTGAGGATAACTTACATGATTTCATAGTCTGTGCAGATAACTTACATGTTTTCATAGTCTGTGCGGATAACTTACATATTTTTCTTGTGTAATTGTCTTGGCAGTGTTTAGTAATACTAAGGTTTTATTAAAGAGGTTGATGTGCCCACAGGTTTAATGCACTTAAACTTTTTATGGTGACCGCGGCAGTGGGTTAATTCCACACACCAGTCAGTTGGACTGAAATGTTGATTTCTCGTTTAGAAATTATTGGCAAAGTACTGAACGTAAAATTGCCTAGTAAATTACAAACAGTTAATAGAAATCCTGCAAAGGACATGCAACCTTTAAGGATGCTTTGATGAACGCACTGAATGCCATTTGGTCAATGAAAATACAATTCATTATCACCCACAATACTTTAATGGCAAGATCACCCACAACAATTAATGGAAAGATCACCCACAACAATTTAATGGAAAGATCACCCACAACAATTTCAGGGCAAGATCACCCACAACAATTAATGGAAAGATCACTCACAACACTTTAATGACAAGATCACCCACAACAATTTAAGGGCAAGATCACCCACAACAATTTAAGGGCAAGATCACCCACAACAATTTAACGGAAAGATCACCCACACCACATTAATGACAAGATCACCCACAACAATTTAATGGAAAGATCACCCACAACACTTTAATGACAAGATCACCCACAACACTTTAATGACAAGATCACCCACAACAATTTAATGGAAAGATCACCCACAACGGGATCATCCACACTCCCGTGTGTTGCCGGGGCCCATAAGGGAAGCAAAGAATAGCAACACTGTAGCCTACCACGCATGTCGTAAGAGGCGACTAAGGAGGCTTGATGGTTCCGTCGCCCTGCTACTGAGTGAGTGCGTGGCGCGACACTGTGAGCTGTGAGTTTCGTGTGAAGTGCTTTTGAATCTGCCCAAGTTTTTATTTTTGGAACGTGACTGCATGTTCGGAGCGATGGCAGGTGGCTATGTCCCAGAGTTGACCAGTTTTTGCCTTATGCAGAAATGCGTGGCTGCTGGGCTTCTGGTTGACTGCCACTGCCGTCGGTGATGAACTGTATGTTCGTGGACTGTGTAGGTGAACATCTAGGAAACATCCAGATAGGAAAATGACTGCCGATTCCATCAGAGATGAATTGGGTGTTTCGTGGGGGACTGGTGTGTTGACATTCTGGCGGCGGCATTATGCACAGTGTATCTGTGCGGGCTGTTGTTTGTCGAGACTCCTGTCTTTTCCACTTTTCACATTGGGCAGTGGGGAGCGTTTTGTGTGATATTCACTGGCACAGGAACGGAGCATAATGGGGACGACCCGTTGCTGTGAAGTTGGAACTGCGACTAACTAACTAACTATTACCCACAACACTTTAATGACAAGATCACCCACAACACTTTAATGACAAGATCACCCACAACACTTTAATGACAAGATCACCTACAACACTTTAATGACAAGATCACCCACAACACCTTAATGACGAGATCACCCAAAACACTTTAATGACAAGATCACCCACAACACATTAATGACAAAATCACCCACAACACTTTAATGACAAGATCACCCACAACAGTTTAATGACAAGATCACCTACAACACTTTAATGGCAAGATCACCCACAACACTTTAATGACAAGATCACCCACACCACTTTAATGACAAGATCACCCACAACACTTTAATGGCAAGATCACCCACAACACATTAATAACAAGATCACCCACAACACCTTAATGGCATGATCATCCACAACACTTTAATTACAAGATCACCCACAACATTTTAATGACATGATCACCTACAACACCTTAATTGCAAGATCACCTACAACACTTTAATGACATGATCACATACAACACTTTAATGACATGATCACCCACAACATTTTAATGACAAGAACACCCACAACACTTTAATAACAAGATCACCCACAACACTTTAATGACATGATCACCCACAACACTTTAATGACATGATCACCCACAATTCGTTAATGACATGATCACCTGCAACACTATAATGACATGATCACCCACAACACTTTAATGACATGATCACCCACAACACATTAATGACATGATCACCCACAACACATTAATGACAAGATCACCCACAACACCTTAATGACATGATCACCCACAACACTTTAATGACAAGATCACCCACAACACATTAATGACATGATCACCCACAACACTTTAATGACATGATCACCCACAACACTTTAATTACATGATCACGCACAACACTTTAATGACAAGATCACCCACAACACATTAATTACATGGTCACCCACAACACTTTAATGACATGATCACACACAACACTTTAATGACATGATCAGGCACAACACTTTAATGACAAGATCACCCACAACACTTTAATGACATGATCACCCACAACACTTTAATGACATGATCACCCACAATACTTTAATGACATGATCACACACAACACTTTAATGACAAGTTCATCCACAACACATTAATTACATGGTCACCCACAACACTTTAATGACATGATCACGCACAACACTTTAATGACATGATCAGGCACAACACTTTAATGACATGATCACCCACAACACTTTAATGACATGATCACCCACAACACTTTAATGACATGATTACCCACAACACATTAATGACATAATCACCCACAACACTTTAATGACATGATCATCCACAACACTTTAATGACATGATCACCCACAACACATTAATGACAAAATCACCCACAACACATTAATGACAAGATCACCCACAACATATTAATGACAAGATCTCCCAAACCACATTAATGACAAGATCATGCACAACACATTAATGACAAGATCACTCACAACACATTAATGACAAGATCACTCACAATACTTAATGGCAAGATCACCCACAACACCTTAATGACAAGATCACCTACAACACTTTAATGGCAAGATCACCTACAACACTTTAATGGAAAAGTCACCCACAACACTTTAATGACAAGATCACCTACAACAATTTAATGACAAGATCACCTACAACACTTTAATGGCAAGATCACCAAACAACAATTTAATGGCAAGATCACCCACAACACTTTAATGACAAGATCACCTACAACACTTTAATGGCCAGTAAACGGGTCTAATGCTCTGGCAGAGACTGAGTCAGGCCTTACCGTTGATGGGACCCTACAGGCACTTCACACAAGACAGTCAGCATCCTCTCCTTACAAGCTCTGCCTTTGGAGTCAACATCAACATTAGTTGTTCTGTTCGTGACTATGTATTCCTGGATTCAAGATTAAATCAATTAAATCAGTTATCTTAATTTGTAAAGCAAATAATGAAACACTGCAAAATCTTCTTCCTCATTTACTGTGAAAAAGACAGTTGCCTGCTGTCCAGCTAAAGCGAATCAGAGATTTTGTGTCGTTGAGTCAACACATCGTCCAGTATGTTACTGGGGTCATAGGGGAAGCAAAGAACAGTAACACTGTAACCTACCCTGCCAGCTGTAAGAGGTGACTAAGGAGGGCTGATGTGGGACAGGCTTGCTCATCCCGTAGACAACTTTAGCTACAAAATCCAACCAATCATGAAGAAGACCCAGAGACATAGTGTGTTGGCATACCAAGACAATGGTTTGGGGTCAATCCTCCAGAAGGGGACAGGATCCAATTTTTCAATCAATATGGCTTTGGTGTGGAACCAACCTGATAAAATAGATTCTGAATTAAGTTCTGAATTGTCTCGGAAGGAAAGGTGGCGAGATAGAGATTGGCCACTCCATGGCATTAATACTGTGGTGTAGACTATGTGACGTTTATCATTCTGACTGCAGTAACTGCAACACAACTACCTTCACCATATTTAAACAATTATCTGACAATCAATGGAACAACTAGCCATTTGCTGGAATATGGAACTTATTGTGGCAATGACAGACAGGAGACATCCAGTCTAATACAAGTGGCCACACAATCAGTTTAACTAAAGTAAAGTACAGGATCCTTTTTTTAAAATAAGCCTTAGCACGTATTGTGCATTGGCCCAAGACGCTTAAAGACCAATCAACTCTTGAGGGGTGATGTGGTCCATATAACACTGGCAACTTTTACTTCACTAGACAGTTCCTGGTACTGATGTTAGGCTGGTTGACAAGGCAACCCAGGTCATGTTAGGCTGGTTGACAAGGCAACCCAGGTCATGTTAGGCTGGTTGACAAGGCAACCCAGGTCATGTTAGGCTGGTTGACATGGCAACCCAGGACATGCTAGGCTGGTTGACATGGCAACCCAGGTCATGTTAGGCTGGTTGACAAGGCAACCCAGGTCATGCTAGGCTGGTTGACAAGGCAACCCTGGTCATGTTAGGCTGGTTGACATGGCAACCCAGGTCATGCTAGGCTGGTTGACAAGGCAACCCATGTCATGCTAGGCTGGTTGACAAGGAAACCCAGGTCATGCTAGGCTGGTTGACAAGGCAACCTAGGTCAATTTTTAAAATCTCTATGCAAATTTGAACCCACGACCACCAGGCTGGCAGGCAAAGGTGCTAGCTACTTCGCCACCTTGACTCCCACACAATTAGTATGCAACAGACAGAAATCAGAATGCATGATCTTCACAAACTGCCACGGATGACGGAATACTTGTAGGTGTGTCTGCAGTACAGTCTTGTCTGCTGTTTGTTATGATAAAAACAGCAGTGTTTTACTGATTGTAGTTACAATCACTGTACTAGTAATATAATTTTAATTGTAAAAATAAGTTTTTGTGGAGGTCAGCATTGGCCAAATGGATAATAAAGCGTGTTCTTAAACATCCAGTGTGCTGATTCCGACGTAAGGGGCTCAATCCCTACACAGGTCAGTTGGACTAATACACTGACCTCTCGTCCTTGACTTGGGGACATAAATTACAAGTACCTCTGAAGTTGGCATGGGTTCGCCTGATGGCAAGAGACTCTGTTAATAGGGAAATCTGATCTAAACGCAAAAATCAGTCCAACACTACTAGAAGTAGTGTGTATGCACTACACTCAAGCTCAAAGTGAGCAAGAGCCCCAAAGAAAAAAATGTTTATGAAGTGAATCTGTCAAGTGTAATGATAAAAGCAACAATGTTTAAAGATTTTGGTTGTTATACCAGAACTGGTAAATAAATTCAATTTAACAATAAGTTTCTAACAGTAAATCTTTCAATTTAATTAAGATTCTTACCCTGATGGCATCAGGTGTTCCCTGCAACAGGATGAGGATCAGTTTGTTGCAGAAAATTAGCCTGCCTGTCAAACCCAATTCTGCAGTCCACTTCTTAATTGACTTAATATAGCTTTGCTTTGAGCGCATGTGATCCAATTGAAGTAATGCTGTCATAACTTTAGAATCATTTTCAACTCCACTGACATCCTGATGCTTTGAGTTGTGAAACTTATTGTTATGTAAAGATTTCATGTCTTTCAACTGGTGTGTTTTAGAACTTACATATTTGCTGCATTCTAAGTCTGATTCAGAATTCATTACTTGTATACCGTAATCTGGTACTATGGTCGAGACTTCAGAAACAGTGTTACAGTGCTTTTGCTGTTGTAAATGTCTTTGAAAGACTCCTGGAACCTTTGTCTCTGAAGCTGCACCCTTGCTGTCTGCTTTGTGTTGTGTTGACTGGAATGTCTTGATCTCTCTTTCTAGCAGTTCCTGGGCAAGACAGCACAGATCTAGCAACATGGACTTCCCTTGTAGAGCAGCTGCTGTCTCTTCAACCTTCTGTTGGACAGTTTCTTTGAGAGAAGCTGGCAAGCATGAGCATCTGATGTAAATCTTGGGTTGAGTTTGTGGGTACCCTGGAGCAAGGGAGATACTGATGCTTCCATTTGTGCTGTTCCTTTCCACTTCATTATCAGCCAGGGAGAAAAAGTCAAAGTTCACTGTAATCAGCTGACCCTCAGTGTCTGGGTAATAGAAGAAAAAATACATTGAGGCAACATGCAAACAATGTTTCTCATAACCTTAGTGTGTAGGAGCAATTGCAATTAAAGACAGAAATAGAAAAAAACACCCGGGAAGGTTAACCCGGTCAACAAATGCCCGCAGAAGTCGTATGTGTTAGAGGAAAGGCGCAAGTATCGCAGCTCCGCTGTAAACAGGACAATGCAATTACGTCCAAAAAAACTCTCCGGAAGAAGAAGAAGAAGAAGAAGAAGAAGAAGAAGAAGAAGAAGAAGAAGAAGAAGAAGAAGAAGAAGTAAATAACTATCAACGAATGAGAAACAAAAGTAAATTATACATTCATCAATGATCCAAAAAATCAAAGAAAATATTTTTAAAATATAAAATGCAACAAATACTTTCCAGGACCAATCAAACAAACCAAACTTACAAGGTTTTGGACACAAAATTGAGTTAACAGCTACTGAGCTTACACAGAAAACAAATTAGCACAAAGTCTGACTAGGAAGCTGGACTAAAGAATGACACATACAGACAAAAGCTAAAGTTTGGACCAAGGTCTTTTTTCAACAAAAAAAAAATAGAAAACAAGAATATTTAACTAATAACCAAAAATTTCAAATTCTCAAACAAATAATCTAAATATTACATAGTTCTTTCGTTCACTTGAAATGTATTCTCTAAATCACTATCTTGTTTCGCTCACTCAAAGGTCAATAGATTTTATCTTCCATTATTGCTTCTCTAGGCCAGAAGGCCAGTCTTGGAAGTATGTGATCTGCTGAATGTGGCGCCAATCCATGCGTGCAAGTGGCTGGTTTAACTTATCTTAAATTGTGTATACAATGTAGACTGTGCCCTGTTCTATGACACAGAATGTCTTTTTATGTCAATAAAATCGTAATCATCTTGAGCTGGTGTTGATGGCTGTTTGATTGATTTGATGATTCTTTTCTTTTGGTGGTATGTGACAGGTACTTCAAGTTGTTCTTCTGCTGCTCATACAATAACTAGAACTGGGAGTTTGGGAAACAAAACAAAACAGGCAGAAAGTAGATGAATATGGATGTCCGTGTGTATGGAACACATATGCTACAAGTATGTGGTCATGCAATTGCACATATGATGATGAGTGATGTGATCAGTATCATCCTGGCTACCTTATCTCTCACATGAAATTGTCATCTAACACCAATTTCATAACACTCAAGGCATGTCTGTATATGCTCAGTCTCCCACACAAGACATGTAAGAGTATGGAGACTTACAGTTCCAGTGGCTAGTTGGTTACACACGCCTCTGCTTCATCCTCTGCTAGTTTCAGTTTGGATTCTCTAGCTGCATGTATCACTGATGTGTGTTTGTGAGAAGTAAGGGTTTATATGTCTCATCTAAATAATGAGGAATGCTTGCAACAAAGTCAACTGTTCCTTCACGGACATTCCAATATTTGGAACGGGTGCTCCCTGTTACTACTAAAAAGGTTCTGGCAAACAGTCAGTATCTGGCACTATAAATCTCAACCCCCAGAGTCTATTTCAGTAAAACTCTAGACTAGGGGTGAGATAACCTAGCCTTAGAGAAACCTCTGGCTGTGCACGTCCTCCATCAGGTGTGGGGATGCTGATCCGCAGGTGCATGTACACATCCCAGCCTCAGTTTAGGAGCATGCTCTGCCTCAAATAGCAAACACCCAGCCTCAAGTCAAATGGTCTCAAGCCCAAGGTGATCCAATGTGCTGAGGGGCTGTGTGGCTGCTAGCGCAGCAGTCAATAACTTTAGCCATCTAGTCAGCACATGGGGGATGCTGCCAGGCAGAAAGTTTTCCTTGTGGGAAATCCTCTGCCTTTTCCTGGCATGGTGACCATCCTGGAGCAACTATGCTAACCACACTTTGAGACACAACATGGAAAATATGCCTTTACCAAACCATCACAAAAGCAATAGAGTTCACATTTTGTTAATGACATTTTCAGGAGATGTAAGAAGAAATAGTTACTGATAAACTGGAAGATTGTTTCCCTTCATAACTCTATGGTAGTACATGTAAAGGACACTTTCACATGCCCTAGGAGCACTGGGCATATGGTGCTAAACTCATATCTTTACTGACCAATCAGCACTCTGTGGGTGATACGGTTAACATCCTGTTGACAACCTTTATTTTCCAAGACATTTCTTGGTACCAATTTTATGCTGGGTCTATCTGGGAGCCTGGGCCTCATCTTGTTCCTCTTGTACCTTGCGGTGTTGAGGTAAAGCATACACAGTGGAAGAGTGCCCATTTATGGGCTTCAAGTATTGAGATTCCCATGGACTCTGTTATTCCCTCTGTCCATCGTTTACAGGTCTGCTTCTTCTTTTGGCTCCGTTTGGTCTATAAAACATTGCTTGTTGTAGTATACTGTTAGTTGGTAGCCTTGTTATATGGCCAAACTATTTACTTGCTGTTTTCTGATAAAATCTAGTGCAGGTACAACCCCCCACTCTAGTCCTGATTTCTTCATTTCTGATCTTATCTCTTCTTGATACATTGAGTATTCTTCTCAGGAGTCTCATTTCTGTTGTTGTAATCTTTCTTTTCTCGTTTTATATCATTATCCAGGTTTGGCATTGGTAGCATAGAGTTGGTAGGAAGAACCTGGATCATTTTTATAATTTATAAATTTGAACCCATGACGAGGCCGGCATTCGAGTGTCTAGCCATTATGCAAGCAGGGCAGTATCTATCCTGGAATAACGTACCTGTTCCATGTTTAGTCCATGTTATTGTCTTTAATCATTTTATATTTTGTCTTGGAGGTCAGCGTGGCTGAATGGACAAGTATACTTGCTCTTAAACTGCTGGTATACTGATGTCGAGTTAGTGGGTTCAACTCCTAAACCAATCAGTCGGACTAAAATGTTGACTTCCCGTCCTTGACTTGGGAACGTAAATTACAAACACCTCTGAAATCGGAATGGGTTTGCCTGATGACGAGGGACACTGGTAATAGGGAAATCTAAACCCGATGCAAAGATCAGTCCAGGGCACTAGAAGAAGTAGCACATGTGTGGACTATACTTGAGTTCAAAGCGAGTGAACACCCAATATATATATATATATAGCGGTCTCCCTGGCCAAGGGGTTAATGATGCACACAAGATTCGGCAGCAGATCCCGCCGCGCTGGTAATTTAACGAGGCATGTAAGCCGGTCGTTCAGAAAGCAATGGCAAACTCAATCAATCATGTGCCATGCCAGAAAGCATGGGCAGTCATCACTCGCCATTTCACTTGATCACCAGAGTCATGGATCAGCTCAGTGTTCATGTCTCGACCATGGAATGTGGCCAAGCCATCCAGGTATTTACTTCTCGGCCTTCCCCTTGGTCTGTTCCCTTTGATCTTGCCAGTTGTCACCAAGTTCTCCAATTCATTTCTTCTCATAACATGTCCAAAAAATTTTGAAAATTTTGAAAACTGAAAATAAAACTTGCCTAGTACATCAACAGCAGCTGAAAAGTGCTGGTATTGACTACAACATCTTGTAAGGGATATGCAACATTAAAAACAAAACCAAAAAAAAAATACACACGCGCGCACGCACACATACACACGCACATATATATATATTGTCTCAACAATCAAACATGTCTGGAGCAATAGTTGTACCTTTTTCAGCAATGAATTCATCATCCCTACAGAATATTGCTCTCAGAGATTCAATCTCCTCATCTTGTGTGCTGCTCATTGCATGATTTTATGTCTTTCCTGTAAAAGAAATCATTGTATATACTCAATCCATCAATTCATAGCTAAATTACTTTATGTGAGATTTGAAATGGCCTAGAGAAGGAGCTCATTAACTAAAACAATGTTTAGATTTTAACCCAGTTGATGACTATGATCTCAGACAATTTGTTTAAACGAATATGTGATGCCATATGTCCTTTTGCTCTGTGGGTAGTAGATGAGAACTCTAGCCTTTTCAGATAATGGTGAAAAACAGGAGGTTCCTTGTGCAAGTTGTAAACATTAAACATACCCCAGCAGTCAAAAAATGTAAATAGTCAGCATTGTGGGCTGTTTTCCTGTCAAAAATAGAAAACCTACCCTCTACAGAATATTTGTAGCATGTGTTGAAGAGGGGAAGCAAACCCAGCTTGTCAAGAGGGGAGGCAAATCCAGTTGTTGAAGAGGGAAAGCAAACCCAGTTGTTGAAGAGGGAAAGCAAACCCAGCTTGTCAAGAGGGGAGGCAAATCCAGTTGTTGAAGAGGAAAATCATACCCACTTGTTGATTAGTGACAGCGAACCCAGAAAAGTCGAAGGTCAAAAGCATATAATGGATTTTCTGCCCAGGTCATACGGATATGTAATGAAATTAACAGACTGGGTGCTGCCACTCCTTTGTGCACAAGCTATATTATGATAAGGCTGATGTTGTGAAGGCTCTCTGGGATCAAGAGGAAAGTGCAGCAAAACAAAGGAAAATCATATGGAGAGGCTCCCCTCTGCTGTGTGTCCACCGTGACGAGGTAGAGGGGCTTGTGCGTCCCAATGACCCCAAGAGCTATGCCGACGGTAGCACAGCTACTGGTAGGGCCACCCATGTCGGACAGGTCAAGGGAGAGGGACCAGACGAAGAGACACACAAACCTGCTGCCTTGTAGGTAGACTGGGGACAGTCAAAGGCTAGGGAAAGCACCCGAATACATGCTTGTCAAAATCGGATGTACTGAGCCACAGGCTTGACAAAGCAGTGCAACGTAAAACCTGCTGCCTTGTAGGTAGACTGGGGACAGTCAAAGGCTAGGGAAAGCATCCCAAATAAATGCTTGTCGAAATCGGATGTACTGAGCCACAGGCTTGACAAAGCAGTGCAACGTAACTTAATTCATGATGTCACAAATCAAAATTAATCGTTATGGTGCTAATCCCGTGAAGTCCCATCAGGCGGCGATAGTGCCGGGCCCCCTGCCTCGAGGGGGTCCACCCATGACTACTGGTGGTCACCTTCCCCTGTGCTGTGGAGTCAAGGCACAGAGGAGTAGGTTAAGAGCTATTGACCAAATACCCAGGACACTCAACATACTACAGTGGAATGCCGAAGGAGTTTACAAGAAGAAAGACTCCCTAACACAGCGTCTTCATAAAGATAGAATAGATGTGGCATGCATTCAAGAGACACACCTCAACGCCAATCACAAATTCTCAGTCAGAGGATATCAGGCCACACGTTTCGACCGCGAAGGACACAAAGGAGGAGTTCTAATACTTACACGAAATGCAATACCTTGCAGCGAAGTATCTGTGATCTCTGACAACCAAACAGAAATTATAGGTGTTGATATAATGATAAAGGATGTGAAAATAAGAATCTACAATCTGTATAGCCCAGCAGATAAGGACCTTACACTCTCAAACATGAAAATAACCGACACAAACTGCATTATTGTCGGAGACTTTAATAGCCGTTCAGAAAGATGGGGATACCCAGATACTGACAAAAGAGGAGATGAATTGGAGGACTGGGAAATAGACTCAAATCTCCATCTACTCAACAAAGCGGATGACACACCGAGCTTCTACTCCAGAAGATGGATTA
Source organism: Cepaea nemoralis (assembly GCA_014155875.1). NCBI lineage: Eukaryota > Metazoa > Mollusca > Gastropoda > Stylommatophora > Helicidae > Cepaea > Cepaea nemoralis. The sequence goes on from JACEFZ010028067.1 coordinate 483,181, forward strand.
CCACTTCTACTCCAGACTTAGCTTTCTGCACAGGAGACATCCTCCACAAAATCGATCGCCATGTGCTGGACCAATTAGCAGGTAGTGACCACAGACCAATCAAGCTTGTAATGAATATGGAGTATGTTCCACAGGAGCAAAAGCCCTTGCCCCGCTGGAATTACAAACGAGCAGATTGGGACAGATTTGCCATACTAACAGACAAATATTGTGAAAACATAAATACACGATATGGCAACATAAAGCAAATGGTGGAAAGTCTAAACAGAGCGATAATACAGGCAGCCACTGAGTCCATTCCAAGAGGAGCGAGGAAAAATTACAAACCATACTGGACTGAAGAACTACAAAGTTTGGAGGACAAAGTTGAAGATGCCAGGAAGACAGCAGAGAGAGAACAAACAATTGAAGCGAATACCTCTCTCAAAGCCATCTCAGCAAAATATAAAAGAACAGTAAATCAAACAACAAGAGATCGTTGGAGGGAAAAAAACAGAAAACCTGAATTTTGACAGGGATGGAAACAAACTATGGAAACTAGTGAAAGCCATGAACAATGAAGGACCTAGAAACAAACAAATAACAATTAAACAAGGAAATGCCTTGCTTACAGGCAAAAAGGCTGCAAATGCACTAATGGAACACTATGCAAATGCAAACCACATTGATATTACAACCGAACAGAAGAAAGCAATCAAAGACAAACAGATACATCATAGAAATACAGAGACAGCAGCAGAATATATGATGGCAAATCTAACAATGGAAGAAATGGAACAGGCAATGAATACCCTAAAAAAGAAGAAATCACCAGGAAAGGATGGAATCACAAATGAAATGCTAATAGGACTAGGCACCAAGGCAAAGAAGAAACTACTAGCAGTCCTAAATAACAGCTGGAAGAGAGGAATAGTCCCACAGGCATGGAAGGAAGCTATACTAATACCAGTCCCAAAGAAAGGAAAAGACCTGGAAGAACCAAATGGCTATCGACCTATCAGTCTACTGAGCTGTGTAGGAAAATTAATGGAACGCATTATCAATGGCAGGCTAACATGGCATCTGGAAGAAAACAAACTCTTAACACCACACCAAGCAGGATTCAGAAAATACAGATCCACTGAAGATCAAATAACCTATATAGCTCAGGAAATAGAGGATGCCTTCCAAGAGAAAAAGCACACACTAGCAGTCTGGATAGATTTAGAAAAAGCATTTGATAAAGTATGGAAGGAAGGACTGAAAGTAAAACTGCAAAACATGCATGTTTGTGGAAAAATGTATAAATGGATCAGCCACTACCTTGAGAACAGAACTGCCAGGACAAAAGTACAAGGACAGACAAGCAAAATGATGCTGCTGGAGCAAGGTGTCCCCCAAGGAGGAGTTCTTTCACCAACATTATTCCTAGCATATATAAATGACATCACAGAAAATTTTCCAGCCAGAGTACACACATCCTCCTTTGCAGATGACCTAGCCATATGGACATCTGAAGAATATATTAGTACAGCTAACAGCAGAATACAGCAAGCCTTATTAGCGCTAGAGGACTGGTCAAAATCATGGCTAGTGAAGATAAGTGAGGAGAAAACAACATGCACAGTGTTCTCCCTCTCAACTAAAACTCAGCAACCTAAGCTGGTATTGAATGGAAAAATATTGCGCCATGAAGAAAATCCAAACTATCTAGGAGTCACCTTTGATCGTCGCCTGACATGGAAGACACAGGTTGAGAAAAATCGAACAAGAGCAAGGCAGAGAATGGCAATCATGAAAAAGCTTGCTGGTACAACATGGGGAGCAGATGAGAAAGTTCTCAAGAAGTTATATACTGGACGGGTGAGGCCAGTACTGGAATATGGCATTGCAGCTTGGGCAACAGCAGCTAAGTCAAACTTTAACAAAATAAGTAGAGTCCAAAACCAAGGAATGCGAATCATAACTGGAAGCCTGAAGACAACGCCTATTAATGAACTAGAAAAGATCACTTGTTTACAACCAATGCAGGATAGAAGAGATAGCAGAGCCCAGCAACAAGCAGAAAAATTTAGAAGATTGACAGACCACCCTATGTACAACAGATTTAATGGTTTTGGAAAGGGAAGACTGAAGCGTAGCAACTTTGTAGAAACTGCAAAACGAAGGATTAGGGCAGATCCTATACTTAACATATCAACAGTCAAGCCCATACACAATGCACACAACTTCCCAGCTTGGAGACAGCAGCAACTGCCTGAGATGATAGAAAACATTCCTGGTATTGAGAAAAAGAACACTCAGCATGAAACCGAAAGAAGAGAAATAACCCTAAACTACATAAAAGAACATTACCCAAGCAGGAATTGGACCCATGCATATACAGATGGATCAGCCAAAAATTCAATAGAGAATGGAGGAGGAGGAATTCTCCTAAATTTAAAAAATGGAGTGAAAAAAACACATTCAATGGCAACTGGAAAATTTTCAAGTAACTTCAAAGCGGAGGTAGAGGCTTTGAAAACTGCAGCAGAAATGCTCCTGATGGAGGAAAATAAAGAGAAGCAAATAGCTATCTTCACAGATGCAAAGTCAGCTGTCTCAATACTCAAGAGCAATAACAGCACAGAACTAACTGACCTAAGAGCAGCACTCCATGGTCTATGCCAGAAATCCAAAAAAGTTGTAATACAGTGGATCCCATCACATTGCAGTATACCTGGAAACGAAGAGGCTGACAGACTGGCAAAAGAGGGCGGACGACTACCACAGCCTGACATAGACATAACCTATAATGAGGCAAAGAGGTTGATAAAAAGCACTTATAGAACCAAATGGGAATCTGAGCATCCAGGCCATCAGAAGGATGATGCATATTACAAACTCGACCGAAGAGAACAAGTAGCAATCTTCAGACTCCGCACAGGACATAACAGGCTGAAATACCACTTGTTCAATAAACTAAAGATAGGAGATACTGATGAATGTAATTGTAGAACTGGAAAAATGACAGCAAAACATTTGCTGCAGGATTGCCCAACGTATGCAGAACAGAGAAAGATATTTTGGCCCACACCTGCTTCATTTGAGGACAAGCTCTATGGAGATATCAACAAGCTCAAGTTGACCGCAGCTTACTTTAACTACATACAGGTTGACATTTAAAGGTGCATGAAGACCCAGAGGCATGAAATGAAATATTGCTTGGATAGCAAATCCATTATGTGGAAAGTCCAAATCGAAAGCTCGCTGTGTGGGCTTCATAAAAGGTGGAAAAGTGTCCTAGTGGCACGAAATGGAATATTGCTTGATAGCAAATCCATTACGTGGAAAGTCCGAATCAAAAGCCCATTGTGTGGGCTTCATAAAAGGTGGAAAAGTGTCCTAGTGGCATGAAATGGAATATTGCTTGGATAGCAAATCCATTACGTGGAAAGTCCGAATCGAAAGCTCACTGTGTGGATGTCATCTGCAGACTGCATACTTCTGGTTTCTGGAAGAACAGCCTATGGTGAACGGAAGGCCCAATATACGGAAGTGAGGCTAAGCAGCCATGTGCGGGACGTGACGATTCCTTGGGTGAGCCCAGTACCAGAGTGCTATGTATCGGCTCTGCAAGTATGGAAGCCTCCTTGGATGGCGGGGAATGCCCATGGTCTGCCCCTGCCTTCCCTTGAGGGCTGACCAGGATCTTTGGCTGTTCTATATGGACCAGCTGGGATGGGGGATAACACCACAACAGTGAGAGTCAAACGTCCTAAGAAACCCCCGGGAAGGTTAACCCGGTCAACAAATGCCCGCAGAGGTCGGATGTGTCGGCCTAACGGCGCAAGAACGCAGCTCTGCTGTAAACAGGCACAACGCAATCACATCCAAAAAAAAACTCCGGATGAACGAAGAAGAAGATATGGAGAGGCTAAGCTAACAGAGGGTGAGCAGATCTGGAAGACGCCCTCAACACTTAGAAGAAACTGCAGGCGGATGCTCAGTTAGACAAGCTATGGTAGCAACAGCTTGGGAACTCTTTGCTGGCTACTGAAGAAGGAGATGGACAGCACATAATGGGATGTCCTGAGTGCAATGATGTTGATTGCTGATTTCATATTTCAAACCTTGTTTAAGAGAGAAGGACACCAAGCTAATTAAGAGGGAAGAGAGGTCCAGTTGTTGAAGAGGAAAGGCAAACCCAGTTGTTAATGAGAGAAGGCAATTCCAGTTTTTAATAAATCTAGCTGTCGAAGAGGATACAATTATTGAAGAAAGATGCGGAAAATGCTGGTCCAGATGGTATACCAGCAGAATCTAATACAGCCACCACAGAATTACTGTACAAATTATACGGCAGCCTGAGATAGTGAAGAAATACCAGCAGGCTCTCTTCTCTCTGATCTTATGCTCTTCTGGAGCCTAGGCCATCAACCAATGATGCCATGCCATCCTGTCTTTTGCTATCTCCTGCAGCTTGCTTCATGTCCTCACATTATTCATCTCTATTTCTGGTTGAGTTGTCTTAACTGTACCAGGTTTTACCTAATCTAGCTATGTCTCTCCACAGAACAGCAGACCATCTGCCAAGAGCATTGCAAAAAGCATGAACTTCATAGCTCCAGCAATGAATTTGATATAGAGTTTAATCATTCAGATATAGAGTTTAACGTATTGGATACAGTCAGAGTTTAATTAATCAGGCTCAGAGTTTGATTAAATGAATACATACTTTAATTAATTAGATTAGAGTTTAATGAATAAGCCCTACTGACTTTTGTCCCTGGACATCATTTGTCACATTATCACAGACAGGTGACAGCCCACTCATAACCTGGCTCTATAGTAACAATCAGCATTCTTTCACTCTGACGTCTGCTGTGAGAGACACAGCACATATGGGTGTGTCCCAAGTGCAGTAACATTGATTCTAGTTAATTCACTATATCAGAATCAAGCTTCCATCAGTTGAATATTGATTTGATTACCTAAGAGAGACTAATGTCACTAATGAAAGTAGAAAATAATATATTAATATTATTAATATTATAGAACTGTAAACAAAATAGAGAAACATCATTCTTCTTCTTCTGCTGCATTCATCCAGAGTTTTTTTTTCCAGACGTGATTGCGTTGTGCCTGTTTACAGCAGAGCTGCGTTCTTGCGCCGTTAGGCCGACACATCCGACTTCTGCGGGCATTTGTTGACCGGGTTAACCTTCCCGGGAAACAGCATTCTTTGGTCATGTAATGAAAAGAGTTTCATTGAAAAACAAAATGATGACCTGAAAGATCAGTGAAAGAAGAGGCAAACAAACGGAAATGTTGCTGGAAGAGCTGAGGTTTTGGCATGGGGGGGAACATCATCAACTAAGACTAAAACTAAAATTAAAACACAAGTCCAAGTTGATCCGATACACTGAAACAGTCGGGAACACCAAAGACAGATCCGTGGAGAGACATGAACGTCAATGCAAATTGGCAGGGGACATGATGATAATTGTGAAGTAACTTTATAATCATAACCTAACATTATGTCAAGACATAGTTCACATAATTCTAACTGAAAATTGGTGAAACCAAAATCCTCCGTCAACTCCCTTACACATCTAACTGAACATTGGTGAAACCAAGTCCGCCGTCAACTCCCTCACATATCTAACTGAACATTGGTGAAAGTAAACAATACAATATCTCCGTCAACTCCCTCACACGTCTAATTGAACACTGGTGAAACCAAAACATCCGTCAACTCCCTCATACGTCTAACTGAACATTGATATTGGTGAAACCAAAACCTCCGTCACCTCTCTCACACGTCTAAGTGAACATTGGTGAAACCAAAACCTCCGTCAACTCCCTCACACGTCTAACTGAACATTAGTAAAACCATAACCTCCGTCAACTCCCTGACATGTCTAACTGAACATTGGTGAAACCAAAACCCCCGTCAACTTCCTCACACGTGAAACCAAAGCCTCTGTCAACTCCCTCACACGTCTAACTGAACATTGGTGAAACCAAAACCTCCGTCAACTCCCTGACACATCTAACTGAACATTGGTGAAACCAAAACCTCCGCCAACTCTCTCACACGTCTAACTGAACATTAGTGAAACCAAAACCTCCGTCAACTCCCTCACACATCTAACTGAACATTGGTGAAACCAAAACCTCCGTCAACTCTCTCACATGTCTAACTGAACATTGGTGAAACCAAAACCTTTGTCAACTCCCTCACACGTCTAACTGAACATTGGTGAAACCAAAACCTCCGTAAATTCCCTCACACGTCTAACTGAACATTGGTGAAACCAAAACCTTTGTCAACTCCCTCACATGTCTAACTGAACATTGGTGAAACCAAAACCTCCGTCAACTCACTCACATGTCTAACTGAAAATTGGTGAAACCAAAACCTTTGTCAACTCCCTCACACGTCTAACTGAACATTGGTGAAACCAAAACCTCCGTCAACTCTCTCACACGTCTAACTGAACATTGGTGAAACCAAAACCTCCGTCAACTCCCTCACACGTCTAACTGAACATTGGTGAAACCAAAACCTCCGTCAACTCTCTCACATGTCTAACTGAACATTGGTGAAACCAAAACCTTTGTCAACTCCCTCACACGTCTAACTGAACATTGGTGAAACCAAAACCTTTGTCAACTCCCTCACACGTCTAACTGAACATTGTTGAAACCAAAACCTTTGTCAACTCCCTCACATGTCTAACTGAACGTTGGTGAAACCAAAACCTCCGTCAACTCCCTCACATGTCTAACTGGACATTGGTGAAACCAAAACCCCCGTCAACTTCCTCACATGATGAAACCAAAGCCTCTGTCAACTCCCTCACCCGTCTAACTGAACATTTGTGAAACCAAAACCTCCATCAACTCTCTCACATGTCTAACTGAACATTGGTGAAACCAAAACCTCCGTCAACTCCCTCACACGTCTAACTGAACATTGGTGAAACCAAAACCTTTGTCAACTCCCTCACATGTCTAACTGAACATTGGTGAAACCAAAACCTCCGTCAACTCACTCACGTCTAACTGAAAATTGGTGAAGGAAGTGTCTATACCGCGATATCTCGGAATAGACAGAGCAGTTTATACCGCGATAGCTCGGAATAGACAGAGTAGTTTATTCCGCGATAGCTCGGAAGGAAACCCCGGTTGGCGATAATTTCCTGCCTTCTTCCTGCGAGAGCGCACTTTCCGGTCCTGCTTTCTGTGAACGATACTGTACTGAGCGCGCGGTACTTAAAAAAAAAAAATGGCGTTAGAAAAAGGAGCCTCATTTGAAAGTTACCAGGAGTTTCAGGTTATTCTTAAGAAGCACGAAGACGAGTGTGGTGTGCTGTACATCAAGTCGAGCGCAAAGAAGGTAAGATTCCGCTACATTTATATATGGCTTTATGTATTTCTGATACAAATGCTGATGCAATTTTTAAATGTTCGATTATATAATTCACCTTTAATTCCTTTAATCAAATTAGATATATTTATAGATTATATAACTGTCATATGGCAATAACTACGATCCATGGCGGTGGCGAGTGTGGCTGGTAAGGCCAATTCTTGCTGCAAATGTTTGCAAATGGTCTACTATCTCCAATTCGGCGTCGTCAATAAAGATTGATGGTACACCATGTGCACCTTGTGACATAATCTGTGTCTTCTTTTTGTTAATTGTTAAACCAAATTCAGAACAAGCATAACAAGAACTGTAATAAAACCGAGAAAACTTTTTACCAAAACCCAAAACTAATAGTAATTAAATTTTTTTCTATATTCTCTACTGTAGCCTCCTGAACTCGAATAAAACCGAGAAAACTAATAGTAATTTAACTTTTAAAAATCAAATTAGATATATTCACTCATGTAGCCTCCTGAACTGGAATAAAACCGAGAAAACTAATAGTACCCAAAACTAATAGTAATTAAATTTTTTTCTATATTCTCTACTGTAGCCTCCTGAACTGGAATAAAACCGAGAAAACTAATAGTAATTTAATTTTTAAAAATCAAATTAGATATATTCACTCATGTAGCCTCCTGAACTGGAATAAAACCGAGAAAACTAATAGTAATTTAATTTTTAAAAATCAAATTAGATATATTCACTCATGTAGCCTCCTGAACTGGAATAAAACCGAGAAAACTAATAGTAATTTAATTTTTTCATCAATTTCATGCTTTTAGCCATGACACAGTATGAATGGGTGGACAAAAAAGTGCAATAAAAAGTAAAAGTTATAAATCAATTGTTTGTTGTGAATAATACAATAGTGTTTATTTTCTTTCAGTTGAGGAATGAATTACCAGATTCGGAAAGGCTCCAATATGAATACATCTTGTTTGCTTGCAAACAAGGGCACCGTAAAGATCAGAGCACTAGCCAAGGCATCAGACCAAACCAAAGGTAAGCTTTATATATTGTTCCCTCTATAAATTCTACTTACTGAGCGCCATTTTATTGAAGGTACAAACCAGACTAAAGTGTGGAAGGCTGCAGGTAAAAGAACGTCTATGCCTGACACCATGTCTCAACCTGTGTCTTCCATGTCAGGCGGCGATCAAAGGTGACTCCTAGATAGTTTTAATTTGCTTCATGGCGCAATATGCTACCGTCGTCATTGGGTCATTAGAACACACAAGCCTCTCTACCTCGTCACGGTGAACACAAGGCAGAGGGGATATTCTGAAATTTCTATACATTGCTTGTCATACCATCAATTCTTGCTGCAAATGTTTGCCCACAGTAGATGCATGTGAAAACATGGTCCTGTCCATAATTTTGCACCATCTTACCTCTCCATAGTACAACGCCTGGGCTAAAATAAAGAAATGCCCATGCAGCATGATCCCTCTCTCGGCCTGCCTAGTTCACTCCAGAGGAAAGTTAACACCTAAACATCTGGAATAAGACAAGCTGCAGAAGCTGCCGGATCAGCAAAGCAATGCTCTAACTGTCCGCCTGTCGGAGTTTCAATCCTAGACCAGCTGCCAACCAAGGCTTAGGGCCTGGTCTGCCCTGCCATGACTATTTTGTTTTTGGGTTGCATTTCATCTCAATCGGATGGACCGTTTTTGCGAACGCATAAAGAACGGACGGAAATACATACATCGTGTTTTATATATAAAGATGATTATTATTTATAAGATTTATATGATTGATGAAAGACATCCACAAATTATTTCAGAACATTAAAGACCGGATGCCCTGCTTTTATACGTCTGGTGGAGGATCGGGCTACATGTAAACTGAAAGTCTCCAGATGCCACTTGGTACATGAGAACCACCCTACTGGAAAAGAGGTATTTTTTTTTTAATTCTCTGGTATTTTTTCTTATGTGATACCCCACAAATCAAGAGTGGGTGTTCAGCAAGATTGTGTACTATCCCCCACCCTCTTTGGAATATACTTGTCACTTTTACTGAAATATACGTTTAAGCAGCTTTCATATGTGGTGTCTACGAAAAAATACTTGGTACAGTGTAGTCTGGACATCCAGTCTGTTGGAAATGACCATGTGCTCACATGCAGCCAATGTGGATGAACATTTACAGCGCAAATAGGCCTTATCAGCCACATTCGCTACCGCCAGGGGTTGTAATTATGGTTTTCTGAAACACAATTTAACAATCTATCTTCTGTCAAAATGGCATGGTGCCAATGTTGCCCCACAATCTATGGGGTATTGTATTGTACACCTTATTGTAAGGAAAAATTAAAATTGCTAAAAAAAAGTTTTTTTGTCACTGTTTACATTAACGGGGAGACCAAAATGCTTGTTTATTTCCTATAATTATTTCGTAATTATATAAAATAATTTTAAAGTATGTTTTTTTTTGTGTTTCAGTTTTCGCAACTCTATCCAGAAAATCGAAAACCAAAAATGTCAAGTGAGCTAACAACGCTACTTTCTTTAAAGTCTGTGCCTGTTCGTGACATACAAAACATCGTGAGGCAGAATGATGGGCAAATACTACTCCGACATGATGTGTGGAATTTAAAATACAAGCTGTGTGACAAGGGAAGCCCGGAGGAGTCTGAGAATGTGGCGAAGGTATTAGAAACGTTGCAAGCTGAGGGGGGGATGGTTAAGTATGGAAGTATCCTACCCACTTTGTCTGAACCATCTTCCTCTGCGTCTTCTGATAGTGCTGGTACTTCTGTCCTACCCACTTTGTCTGAACCATCTTCCTCTGCGTCTTCTGATAGTGCTGGTACTTCTGTCCTACCCACTTTGTCTGAACCATCTTCCTCTGCGTCTTCTGATAGTGTTGGTGCTGATTTCTCAATTCCGGCTTCTTCCTCTGCTGTATCATCCTGTGGATTTTCTAACGTTAAATTGTCCCTGGTAAAAACAAAAGGTCGACCGAGACAGGTACAAGCTTTTACCAGGAGGTACACAAAAAGAAAAACGTGTCCACAGGATTTTCATTCCAGATCATATGAGGTGAAGAAGCAGATGCTTCTATCTGGCTGTCTGCTCGATTCGTCTGTCCTTCCACCTTACTCTGTTTCTAATCTAAAGTCAGCAGAGAACATACTATCCATCTTTACTAATGAAAGCATTTCTTTGTCATCAATTGAAAGTCTCTTTGTTCAAGAGGCATGGGTAACCTTGCAGGCCAGAATTGAAGAAAAAAAAACAAATGTACTTTTCAACTGCAATTCTTGCGCAGTTAGGGACGATGGGGGGGTAAAGATGATTGAGTGTGACGGCTGTTTTGAGTGGTATCACTTCGATTGTGTTGGTGTGCGTACTGCTTCTAAACCTAAGAAATGGTTTTGTACTGATTGCTGGGGGTAGATAATAATTTTATATATGATACCCTTTAATGTTAGTAAAATATGTAAAAGTTTTTAAAATGTATAATGTTATATTTTGTGGTATATTTGTTTTGTCAGATTATGTTTATATATATATATAACTATAAATATAGCAGCTAATTGTCATAGTTTGTTAGTGTACAAAGAACAGCAAAGAGGTGCAGCTGCTTCATAAGAGATGTTGAATGAAAGAATGTATGAGAGGAAATGGAGAAGAAGGCAGATTGATAGATATATCGATCGATAGATCCCCGCCAGGGGCTGGGCGAAGCCGGGCTGTGTCAGCTAGTTAAATCATAAAACTGAGGTCGTGTCATTTACTGGGTGATGCAGCTGATAAGCAAGCTGAAGGCAAATATTACCTGGAAGAAGTTCCACGAAACAGAATAGGTAACACTCGCATACCCAGTTTCAGACTTAACCTACCCCAAGGGAAGATGGATAGTCACTACAAATGGAACTGGTCTATCAGTGATGTAAATAACTGAAAGGTCAAAGCATCAAGGTCATAGATAGTTATAATGTAATATGTATATGTCCTTTGTTGTAAAGTGGATTGTTATTTTATGACATGTACATGTATAACCAATATCATCATTTATGTATAATAAATTTTGAAAATAAGGGTATTTTCTTTTTGAGAGTTTTCTTGTTGTAGTAAAATTGTTTTAATTAACAACGCTTGATTAATTATTTTGTTGGTAGCGGAGAGGTATCTCCTGTGTGTGTTGTCATGTGATATTTCAAAATGCCAATCTGAATGCAGCTCCACAATCATTGCACTTAAAAAATATCTCACCGGTGTTCACACCCATTGTTGCTTCTTCATTAATGTCCACAGTCATTGCTGCTTCTATATTATTGTTGACAACCATTGCTGATTCTATGTTACTGCTTATAGACATTGCTGATTCTATGATAATGTTAACAACCATTTTGCAACAATCTGCCTTGTCCAACATTGTGCTGGATCCCTGACTGTGGTCCTCCCACAATTAATCTGACAGCTCTTATTTGAATGTCTGTTCTTGTGTGTATGGATGTGAAACTTGGACTATGAGCAGTAAAGCTGAAAAACATCTGATGGCTGCAGAAATGTGGTTTCTGAGGAAAATGCAAAGAATACCATGGACAGACAGAAAAACCAATGACCAAGTACTACAAGAGACAAATGAACATCAGTCATTAGACGTAGACAGTCAAAATTTTTTGGAGATGTTATGAGAAGAAATGGATTGGAGAACTTGGTGACAACTGGCAAGATTGAAGGGAACAGACCAAGAGGAAAATACCTGGATGGCATGGACGAGGCAGGAACACTGAGCTGATCCATGACATTGGTGATCGAATGAAATGGCGAGTCATGACCGCCCCACGCTTTCCGGCATGGCACATGATTGAGTGATTGTGTGTTGGGTTTGATATGTGTTGTGTTTAAAGTTAGTGTTAGTTAGTTAGTCTGTCCTCTTGTAGCCCAAGGCGGCCGTCGTGTGTGTAAAGAATGAATGTCAGTAGTAGTTCCTTGTTCTTCTTTACCACTTTAGTGTCGTCCCTGGAGTGAGGAGAATACCACACGGTGAAGTTACTCTGTTTCCTAATGTTTTTTTTTTGAACGGATAATCTTCCAATTAACTGAAATGTCACTTGGGGAAAGTTTTAATGTTCATAAGTCTCTGATTATAACATGTCCCCTCTTTTAGAACACAACCTTTTAATGTTTGTTAGGTAGATGTGTATATAGATATATATATATATATATATGTCCTTAGTATGCGAGTTATTAATCTTCGGTGATGAAGCTTATCACTCATTAAACACAACACTTCTGTTCATACAATTCTACTCAGCAGAAGCCAGGTTTCTGCGGAACAACTAGGTTCTGAGCCCCGTGTAAAACCTCTCAGCAACCTCTGTCTTCTTTCCATGAGTCATCATTGTATAAAACTTGGAACTGCTTCTTCGTAATAAATCATCTCACACTGACGTGGAACACTCAAGGGGAACTGGAAATGGAACCTGTAGAGTAGATAACATCATGGTGAGGGCAACTCAGTCCTGACCGTAATTAGGTGATTGTAGGCCAATAACAGCACTCAGATCTATAACAGAGATCCGATCTCTGTCATACGCGCATCACAATGGTCTTATACATGGCAACACCAGGAAAGAATAAAGGAACGGGTAGAAACCCAGCAGATGCCCTACTGGAAGATCCTACCATTACACATACCTCTTCTCCCTCTCAACCATCCTTAATCAAGAGCGAAGAGTAATCATAACTGAATGCTTCGCGGTCTCCTATAGCCCTGACTGTTAGTTAGTAACTGAGCGTTGAGCGTCGGCCAGATCACCTCGTCACTCCTCGCTGTTTCATTCTTGCCAGACCATGGTAATCCATTTGCTCCTCCGAGGTGTACATGTGCTCCCACAAGGCCGCAACCACGTCTGCCTTGTCATGCATCAATACTCCACCAAGTTTTGCCGAGCCAGCCAATCTGTCCTCTGCAGATACTCTGAGGTATGCCTTCGCTTGCATCACCTTGTGCCTACCAGCAACAGTAGGCAGATGTAGTATGTAACGCATACACACTTTGGTCATTGGTTTTTCTGTCTGTCTATTTGGAGCATTCATGCACAAATAATCCCATATCCCAGAATGGCCCGCATAGCTTCATTCTGTATGCGCTCTAATTTCACAAGCTGACAAGAATATCATCTGCAAATGTTATAATCCTTCCAACCCCTGGTGCTTCTAGGTATGCAATCTTGCTCGTATACACATTAAATAGCACCGGTGAGATTGCAGATCCCTGTGGCAGTCCCGGGGTTAAAATATGTGACTCTCAGGTCCATGCGCCCAGACGGAGAGCAACCTGACGAGAATGCAGGACTACTGCTATCCAGTTCACCAACCAGGGATTGACCCCCTTCTCCATAAGTGCAGTCATCAAAATATCATAGCGAACTCTATTGTACGCATCCTCGAGATCAAGCGCTGCCGCCATCGTTTCCTGTCTACTCTGGAAGCCATCATAAACGTCAAAGTTACCAGAAAGTCACCAGAAAGACCTCCTTGACCCGGGTTTTCTCACATGGCTTGGTCTATTAGCCCTGACTGTACTGGGCTTAGGTACCAGTACAGAGCGGGGCAGGTGGTTGCTTCTATAATCCCCAAGGACACCGAGTGTCGCGTTTTCAATGAAAAATGGGGAGTAAAGTACTTCTTTGTGGAAACAAAGGACCAGAAAACCAGTTGTGTAATATGCAGCGAAAAGTATTGCCGTTTTGAAAAAGTACAATCTTCGGCGACACTACGAAACAAAACATCTATAAGTTTTCTGGAAAGGTACGTTCTTCTTCTTCTTCTTCTTCTTCTTCTTCTTCTTCTTCTTTCGTTCGTATGATGGAAGCAGCAAATGACTTGTGTCCTGAGTAAACCGATTTGTTTGGAACTATCAGCCTTTCGACAAGCTCAGTTGTGCGAAGAATAGAACAACTTGGAGAGAACACAGTGCTACAGATACGCCAGCAAACTAGGAACTTGTATTCTCTGGCGCTGGATGAGTCGACTGATCTCTCGAGTGTTGTATTCTCTGGCGCTGGATGAGTCGACTGATCTCTCGAGTGTTGTATTCTCTGGCGCTGGATGAGTCGACTGATCTCTCGAGTGTTGTATTCTCTGGCGCTGGATGAGTCGACTGATCTCTCGAGTGTTGTATTCTCTGGCGCTGGATGAGTCGACTGATCTCTCGAGTGTTGTATTCTCTGGCGCTGGATGAGTCGACTGATCTCTCGAGTGTTGTATTCTCTGGCGCTGGATGAGTCGACTGATCTCTCGAGTGTTGTATTCTCTGGCGCTGGATGAGTCGACTGATCTCTCGAGTGTTGTATTCTCTGGCGCTGGATGAGTCGACTGATCTCTCGAGTGTTGTATTCTCTGGCGCTGGATGAGTCGACTGATCTCTCGAGTGTTGTATTCTCTGGCGCTGGATGAGTCGACTGATCTCTCGAGTGTTGTATTCTCTGGCGCTGGATGAGTCGACTGATCTCTCGAGTGTTGTATTCTCTGGCGCTGGATGAGTCGACTGATCTCTCGAGTGTTGTATTCTCTGGCGCTGGATGAGTCGACTGATCTCTCGAGTGTGTCACAACTTCTCTGGCGCTGGATGAGTCGACTGATCTCTCGAGTGCGTCACAACTTCTCGTGTTCATTCGTTGCGTCAATTTGGACTTTCAGATAACGGAAGAGTTGGCATCCGTTTGCAGCTTGCATGGATCAATAACTAGAGGACAACTTGTTGAATTTTACCGCTACTTACCTGATGTTGAGTTTCCGAAACGGAAGAAATTTGCCGCTTGTATGTCACCAGTGTTTGGAACAACTTATGTCTGTGAGCAAACATTTTTTAAAAAATGAAGTATATGAAGTCAACACATCCAACGAGATTGACTGATGAACATTTGAAAGCAATTCTCTTGATTGGATGCAGCAATTCCAACCCAAACATTGATGATATCTTGAAAGCCAAATATCAGCTGCCAAATCGCGCTCAGCTGTGTTTTGAACGCGGGTATACGGGATTATGAACCTTCGCCACGGAGGCCGGCGCAAGTATTGTACAGAATGAGTAAGCGGCCCGCGCTCGTCATTATCCAGCCCGCCGTGAAAAAAGTTTGGTGACCCCTGATTTAGACAGACAACATCCGTATCAAGCGAGGCCTCAGCAAGAGCAGTGCCCGGTATGTTCTCTCCCGACCTGTCCCATTCGCCAATTGAAGTTGCCACATAACAGATACCTGGTAAATGAAGAAAAAATGTGTTGGTATCAACCAGTACAGGTCTGATGATCGCGCTTTTGGCAGCAAGAGTGTTTCCTAGGATTTTTGTGTTTTGTGTTGGTCTTTATCTGGCTGCACAAGAACCTGCACACTTGTCTTTCTGTTCTTATCTGTCCTCTACTTTTGTTGTCTTGGGAAAGGCGCTTAGCCAACCGAACACGAGTTCTCACTCTCTCTCTCTCTCTCTCTCTCTCTCTCTCTCTCTATATATATATATATATATATATATATATATATATATATATATATATATATATATATATATATATCCCTCCCTCTCTCTCACTTGTCTATATCACTTTGTTATCTCTTTCAACACATCTTTCTCGTATCTCTGTCTCTCACACTATCTTCGTTATCTATCTCCCCCCTCTCTCTTTTCAACCTGCTTCACATATACCAGGTTTTCCTGCACTTTATTTGCGTAGCATTTCCTTGTTTATTTGTTAATTCATCAGGCCAGTAAGTCGGAAGCCTGGTGTTTGAATTGGCTAATCATGTCTTTCTGAAGCAACGCATATTACTGTCAGCTTGGACCGGAATTATGATGACATAAATATCAGGAAATAGTAGGTCGGTAATGTAAACAAAGATGGATGCCTGTAAACAGTAAGAGTACAGAAACGCAAGTTAAGAATTCTTGCATGGGGACACAATTATTTTTATTGGGGATACCAATCTGGAAAATTATTCTTGATATTAAAACAGCTTCATACGCCAGCTCGGTATAAACTACTCTGTCTATTCCGCGCCGGCTCGGAATAAACTACTCTGTCTATTCCGAGCTATCGCGGTATAAACTACTCTGTCTATTCCGAGATATCGCGGTATAAACTACTCTGTCTATTCCGAGATATCGCGGTATAAACTCTCCCATTGGTGAAACCAAAACCTTTGTCAACTCCCTCACACGTCTAACTGAACATTGGTGAAACCAAAACCTCCGTCAACTCTCTCACACGTCTAACTGAACATTGGTGAAACCAAAACCTCCTGTCAACTCCCTCACACGTCTAACTGAACATTGGTGAAACCAAAACCTCCGTCAACTCTCTCACACATCTAATTGAACATTGGTGAAACCAAAACCTCCGTCAACTCCCTGACACGTCTAACTGAACATTGGTGAAACCAAAACCCCCGTCAACTTCCTCACATGTCTAACTGAACATTAGTAAAACCAAAGCCTCTGTCAACTCCCTCACACGTCTAATTGAACATTGGTGAAACCAAAACCTCCGTCAACTCCCTGATACGTCTAACTGAACAATGGTGATTGATTGATTGATTGATCTAGGAACCGACATCACAGCATTCGGGACATTCCCATAAGCGCTCCGTCTCCATCCTCAGCAGCCAGCGAAGAGTTCCAACACTAATAGTTCCAGTAGCAATCTGATTATATGTCCGTCTCGCCTTTCCTCCGAGCGCCGAGCGTCGGCCAGAACCCCTCCCTGACACGTCTAACTGAACATTGGTGAAACCAAAACCTCCGTCAACAACTCCCTGACACGTCTAACTGAACATTGGTGAAACCAAAACCTCCGTCAACAAGTCCCTCATACGTCTAACTGAACACTGGTGAAACCAAACCCGCCGTCAACTCCCTGACACATGTAACTGAACTGAACATTGGTGAAACCAAAACCTCCGTCAACTCCCTCACATGTCTAACTGAACATTGTTGGTGAAACCAAAACCCCCGTCAACTTCCTCACATGTCTAACTGAACATTGTTGGTGAAACCAAAACCTCCGTCAACTTCCTCACACGTCTGCAGCCAATGTTTACAATGACAACTCTTACAGTGATGTCCCCTGTCAGCACAGTACAACCTGGTCGTCCTGTCAGCTTTTCGCTTCTTACCAAAGCTAGCTGTATGACCCGTTTTGAATATCTAAGTTCACTGCTGGCCGGCGGTAGAAATGTGATGACAGTAATGAAAAGAAGATCAAACATTGCTATTTCAGTTAAACCCTGTGTTGGTTGGAATAGACAGAACAATAAAAGCCATAATACTCAACACGTCTTTAGCAGAATGGATCACCATGGTCTGGCAAGAATGCGACAGCGAGGAGTGACGAGGGGATCTGGCCGACGCTCGACGCTCAGAGGAAAGGCGAGACGGACATATAATCAGATTGCTACTGGAACTATTAGTGTCGGAACTCTTCGCTGGCTGCTGAGGATGGGGACGGACCGCTTATGGGAATGCCCCGAATGCTGTGATGTCGGTTCCTAAATCAACCAATCAATTAGCAGAATATCGCCCTCTTATCAATCAATCAATCAATCAGTCAATCAGGCGCCTTCACCACAATGAAGATTATAATGAAGTGAAATATTTCACTTGCCTCTTTTTTTAATTTCTTTCATCAACTCACTTTTCATTCCCAGTTTTTCTAGAACCTCTTTATTTGAATCCCCTGTCTGTCTAGATGTTAACACTGATTTCATGCTGTTAAAGGCATTTTTGGCCATTCCTATTCTCTTTCTGATTTCTATTTCACTTCTGCCACCATCTATTATTACATGTCCAAACGTGTTCTAGTTTCTCCCCGTTTACTGTGATGTTTATTGATGACCTTACCTTCTCACTGCTAATCATCATAGTTTTCATTTTTTATAACTGTGCGCCAAAAGCCTGTCTGCCTCTTGACATGTCTCCCACTTCATACCCAAAGTGTCTGCAATGACCTGTGTCCATCATCGTGCTGGTCGATCCCTATCTTTTCTTCCATGATGAATGGCATTTCCATCGCCTACCCAAGCCACTGTAATGTTTAAAATGACCAAAGTATTTCAATTCAGAAAAAGTCAGGAGCCTTGGAATGTGATCAACAGGCTTGGCCATGGGAATGCCATGGGGAAAAAAAGGGGGGATTTTCTGAATAGTGTAGTGGTAGGATAGGACGAGATGGGACATGCATAAATTACCACGCAATGTAAATTATGTCCCATTCAACATCGAACAATCAGCACAACGAGTCACATCACACAGATTTTTATTAAGGAACATCACGCTAAAGAGTTATGAAGAGAATACAACTCGAAATAGGAGAAGAACAATACGGGTTCGCAGAAGGCAAGTAAATGCTGTGTATATGCTGAGAACATTAACTGAACGTTTTATAAAAGTAAATAAAGACCAACATATGTGTTTTACTGACTACACAAAGACTTTCGATAAAGTAAGACAAATCAAATGATGACGATGCTTCTAGTTCTATAAATTGATGGGAAGGACTATAGATTCGTAAAAGACATATATTGGAAACAACAAGCTGTCATAAAGATAGATAATGAAGTAGGGCAATCTCAGCCTTTAAGAGAGGTGTGAGACAGGGGCGTGTAAAGTTTCCAAATCTTTTTTCCCTATACAGTGAAAATATTTCCAGTAATTTAGAAGATATAAGAGGAATCACAATAGGGGGACGTAACATCAATAACATTATATATGCCGATGATACAGTATTGATTGCAATCGATGAGCAGGATCTGCAACATTTGGTAGATGCGGTTGTTGCACACAGTGAACAACTAGGGTTAGAATTAAATTGTAAGAAGACACAGATTATAGTCGTCACTATGAAGAAGGAAATACAACAATGTAATATACAAATAAAGGGTAACATTCTTAAACAAGTGAATCGTACAATTATCTCGGAACAGTCATAACATCTGATGGGAGATGCCTTGAAGGATTAGAACAAGAATCACCATGGCGAAGGTAGCCATTTGCAAGATGGAAAACATACTGACCAATGAAAAGATGTAATTTGCAACGAGAAAAAGGATGTTGAACTGCTGCATAGAACCTGCACCCCCTCTGAAGTGTCTCCACCTTGTCGTGGTAGAGGGGCTTGCGTGTCCCAATGACCACAAGAGCTCTGCCGAGGGAAGCACAACTGCATGTCGGACAGGCCTTGGGATCGAGACTAGACCAAGGGAGACACAACCTGCTGCTCTGCAGGCAGACTGAGGATAGGCAGTCAAAGACCGAATCAAGCGTACGATGCCACTAACTCTTGGTCCGGATACATACTGTAAGGCTCTCCTCTGAAGGATATAAATGAACACCTCTAAGTCAATATCCTCCAGATGTGAGAGCAGGGCCAATACGCACCCACTGCAAAATGGTGGTGAGATGCTAAGCTTGCTGCATGCTTGGTTCAGATACCTGTTCGAAGGCTCTCATCCGAAGGATAAGAGGAACCCCCGGCTAAGAGCGCATGGCCGTTACTCGCTCTCTGCTGCAAAGAGGTAAGGCGCTGAGCAGACAGACAGACAGACAGACAGACAGACAGACCCACTCACTCACCCACCCACGGACCGACCGACCGACCGAACGAACGAACGAACAAACGAACAAACTTTATCTTTATTTTCAAAGGGTAACAAATTGGGCACGCAGCCCATCTTACATTCGGCCATTCCAATCACTCATCTTTCGTTCATCAATAGTCGTTTAGTTTAGTCGTTTAGTCGTTGGATCAACATCACAGCACACGGTTTAACCCATAAGTGCTCCGTTTTCCTCCTAACTCAAACCTGAGTCTGGATAAACTCAGCTCAATGCACGAACTCCGTTGCATCGGCGAGGATCCTGAAATGCTTTGGGTAGATTTTTAACTTCGAAATTTTGCCCAGGCAGCGCCAGTTAGGCTACTCTTTTTCGATTTCCAACTGCCAAGGGATTTTTTACGTGCGCAACAATACACACGGGCGTCCGATCTCACTACCCAGAGACCAGGGGAAATTACTGGAAGTCAAGGTGGATTTTTTAAAATAAATCCTGATCCTCACCGGAGTCCTGAACCCGGGACCTCCAGCACTGGAGGCGGACACCACACCTCGAGACCACTCAGTTCATCAATAGTGCATGATACATTCACATAGGAAAGAAACATTGTCAAATGAATGTTGTGGACATAAACAATGCATATTACCATGTTATGAGACACATTCCCCACCCACCCACACATCCCTACCCACCCAAATATCCCCACCCACCACACATCTCCCCACCCACATACATTCCTCAACCCATCCCATAACCCTCACACACTCACACACCCTCATATCCTCCGCCACCCACACACCCCCAACCACCCAACCAAACACACATACCCAAACATACATCCCCCCACTGACACACACACACATCCCCCGCCAAACCACACATCCCGCACCTACCCACACACACATCCCCAATTTGCACACTTTCCCCCACCCACACAATCTCTCCCCATCAACACATCCCGCACCCACCCACCCCCCACCCCACACACACACACACACACATCCCCCACTCATCCCCCAATCTACACACACTCACCCACCCACACATCCTCCACCCACCCACCCACACACCCTCAATCACCCTTCCCACAACCACACATCCCTTAACCACACCGACAGACAGACAGACAGACAGACAGACAGATAGACAGACAGACAGGCAGGCAGGCAGGCAGGCAGGCAGGCAGACAGGCAGACAGGCAGGCAGGCAGGCAGGCAGATGCCCTATTTTTTTCCCTTAGTGAGCAAATGATTTTAGACTGATTAATGATTTACCAAACAGGAATAACTTGAAACATCAGAAGTAATGCCCAGACGCCTTCTCCGTTTCTTAAATGAAAACGTGAAAGCGCGCGAGATGATTCTTCCCACGTCTGGTAAAACGATTAAAAACTCTCTCTCTCTCTCTCTCTCTCTCTCTCTCTCTCTCTCTCTCTCTCTCTCTCTCTCTCTCTCTCTCTGCCCACCTAGGAAGTGAATCGCTAACAGTTCTGTTGGAGAGATTGTGCGGGGGCCTCAAGAACGAGCAAAACACAACATGAGGCAATCGCTGGATTACGTCAGCGGTCTAAATGGAGAAGCCTTTACCGCCAGACTTCAATAGAGTAGCCGAGTGTTTTTCATATTATACTGAAAAATACTCTCTCTCTCTCTCTCTCTCTCTCTCTCTCTCTCTCTCTCTCTCTCTCTCTCTCTCTCTCTCTCTCCTTCAAAAGAGTAGCAACGTGTTTATCCAGCCGAAAAATACTCTCTCTCTCTCTCTCTCTCTCTCTCTCTCTCTCTCTCTCTCTCTCTCTCTCTGTCCTTCATCTAACATTATTTGTCCGATAGTTCAAAAGTTATCTCCCCTTCTCTCCCCCCTCTCCCCTCCCCCCTCTCTCTCTGTCTCTGTCTCTGTCTCTGTCTGTCTCTCTCTCTCTCTCTCTCTCCTCTCTCTCTCTCTCTCTCTCTCTCTCTCTCTCTCTCTCTCTCTCTCTTTCTCTGACATTACATCAGTCATCAACGCTATTCTACAGTTTCTCTTTCCCTCTCCCGCTCATGAGTCTTCCACGCTGGGTTATGTCACGAAATAAGATACCTTCTGATCTGTCGAATGAAGAACATGTACCACTTAATATATAGTAACATCACATAATATAAATACCACTTTATAAGAAAATAAATTTTATATACACAAGCAACGTTGTAATGGGTTGTGAGAAGGCAGGTTGAACGAGGTCGAATGTTTAATTATTGTCCTCTCAAACGAACGAACGAACAAGTCAAACAAGCTCTGTGAAGTACAGGCCAGGGCCGACTGTTGGCTGAAGCCCAACCAGCAATGATATGTCAGGAGATGACCGTTTCACTATTGGATACCACCGTGGCTTGACCTCCTGGTGCATAGCGACAAGACCTGACCCAAAGGACACCAATGTATCTGGGAAAGAAAGCCACTACTGGCTGGTCGTAAGCTAGCACTGAAGATGGAGAGCTCCAAAAGGAGGACTAACAGGAGTCCGTGGGCGCTGAATTAATTCAGTGTCCAATTTTTTTATCCAAAGGTAATAACCAGTCAACAATTCTACAGTTTTCTCGTGTATGTGTCTGGTTAGTTAGTTAGTTAGTTAGTTAGTTAGTCAGTCAGTCAGTCAGTCAGTCAGTCAGTCAGTCAGTCAGTCAGTCAGTCAGTCGGTCGGTCGGTCGGTCGGTCGGTCGGTTAGTTAGTTAGTTAGTTAGTCAATTAGTTAGTTAATTAGTTAGTTCGTTAGTTAGTTAGTTAGTTAGTTAGTTAGTCAATTAGTTAGTTCGTTAATTAGTTAGTTAGTTAGTTAGTTAGTTAGTTAGTCGCGGTTCCAGTTTCACGGCAATGGGTCGTCTCCATCATGCTCCGTTCCTGTGCCAGTGAATATCACACAAAATGCTCCTCACCGCCCAATGTGAAAAGTGGACAAGACAGAAGTCTCGGCAAGCCAACAGCCCGCACAGGTACACTGTGCATGATGCCGCTGCCAGAATGCCAACACAAAAGTCCTCCACGAAAAATACAGTTCTCCGTCGATGGAATCGGCAGTCACCAAAAAGACTTCATTGCCCCGGGTTTTATACCACATGGCTCGGTCTGTTTCCACAGGGTGACCCGCCTAAAGCGCGGCACAAAGCACGAACTCCGTAGTTCAAGCAAAGACTCCCAGGAGTCTCCTGAAAAATGCACTCGTAAACTGAAAAGGCAAACCAGTCAATTCAGTAACAGTCGGCAGCCATCGTTCCAAGCAAAATCGTTGCCAACATGCAGTTCACGCTACAAACAAACGCGGACAGATATAAAAGAATTCAACACGAAATTCACAGCTCATAGTGTCGCGCCACGCACTCACTCACTAGCAGGGCGACGGAACCATGCACTACCAGTCCAACATGAGGAAAATGCGAATGCAAACCGTAGCCACAAGCGTAAACACTCCAGAGGCCTTAACGGTTCAAACTGCCTTTCCTGGCAGTTGCAGATGAGGACGGATCACGTGTGAGAGGGAACGTCCTGAGTGCTGTCATGTCGATTCTGACTCAGCTTGTAACTCACTCATGCTACAATTGTCTATTGTGAACGGTACACATCACGGACAAGAATCCATGCTTCCTGCAGTGACCCAAGGAACCCGTAACCACCTCAAAGCTGCCTCCACCTTCTTTCTTTGGGTTGTAGTCCTATGGGCTTATTCTGCTCAGAGCCCGCCTATCTGTCGTTACCACATTCAGCTCCGTCCATGCCGTCTCCATAATACCCGTGCCTGTCTCTACATTAAAGGCGCCTAAGACATGAAAAAACATGAGGCAAGGGAACTGACAAAAGATCTAGAGTTATTCAGGGAGGTCATGATGAAGGTGACGTTCGGCAAAGGACCTGCTTCATGAATAATATAGTTTTGAAATATTCCCTTCAGGAACACACACAAATAAGTATAGTATTAACAAACAAACAAAATTAAGATGCATGTCCTTCACAGGACGAAGCAGTCAACCCCAGCATTTTCGGTTTTCGTGATTCCTAGGCAAATTGTGCGTTCAGTAGTTTGCCATTGCTTTCTGAACGACCGACTCCTATACCTTTTTCGAAAAAACCAGCACCGCTGTGTTTCGAACCCGGGTATACGGGCTCATAAACCTGCGTTCGCAATACTGAGCCACGGAGACCCATTAACAAAAGAACATTGAAAATAACCCCAGCATATTTCTTTTTGTTCGTTCGCTTTGAACTCAAGCGTAGTCCATACACGTGCTTCTACTTCTAGTGCACTAGACAGATGTTTGCGTGTTGCTTAGCTTTCCCTATTACCACTGTCCCTCGCTAACCCACTCCGACTTAAGAGGTAATAGTAATTTAAGTCTTCAAGTCAAGGACGAGAAGTCAAAATTTTAGTCAAACTGACCGGTGTAGGAAGTGAACTCGCTACCTCGGCATCAGTTCACCGGATGTTTAAGGGCGAGTGTTCTTATCCATTCGGCCATGCTGACCTACCTCAGCATCTGCGTTCTGTGACAATTGAAGGGGAGATAACAATTCCAAACTACGTCGGCAACATTGCGCCTTGTTAGAGTCTAGTAATCTCCCTTTGAACAGGCCAAAGACAAGCAATGAAAACTAAGGTTACGCCTACGTGAATGAACAGATTCAACTTGCCACAGACAAAAGTACAAACGGGTACTGTAAACGCTGGAGGATGCAGTCGCAGGAGCTAGAAATGTAAACGATATCGCAGAGGTAGGGTGGCTTAGAGGCTCGACACTCGAGATAACCTTGTTTGACACGTACGTTCACATGTTTTAGACCGCAGCGAAATGAGTTGAGGTCAATAATTTCATTCCACACAACCTTTACATAGTACAATTTTCAGAAAAATATCACAATTGCTTCACGCTAGTTTTAGTTGATAATGACGATGATGATGATTATGGCGCTTAACATGCAAATACTGCTACATTTGTGCATTTATGCCTGCCACGTTTTTCTGTATAAATACGGCTACACATGCAAATATATGCAAATATATGTATGTGGAAGTATTCCGGACAAATACTACTACCCTTGTACATGTATGTCATAGTATTCCGGACCCCGGGAAGGTTAACCCGGTCAACAAATGCCCGCAGAAGGCAGATGTGTCGGCCTAACGGCGCAAGAACGCAGCTCTGCTGTAAACAGGCACAACGCAATCACGTCCGAAAAGAAAAAAAAAACTCCGGATGAACGAAGAAGAAGTATTCCGGACAATATCTGACACGTTCAACTTATAATTCATGCTTTTATAAATTGAACGTATCCAGCTTATAACTGATACTTTTATAAGTTGATCGTATTCAACTTATAATATATACTTGTATAAGTTGAACATGTTCAACTTTATAATTTATACTTCAGAATTGGCACTAGTAGCAGCCGAACGCTGATGCATATTTTGGGGAGAAGATCTGGCAACTATTTGTCCGGAGTGCAAGGATAATACCCCAACAGATAATAGATACTTAAAATAAGGGCATTTTTTTTTTATACCAAGAGGGTTACCGTGTCTATCCTGCGGTGTTGAAGCACATCACGACCCTTTCTGTCGTACGAGGACGTCATTGTGCTGTTTCACCACTATAATAAAAAATAAATGTGTCCAGACATACAGCAGAGGTTCATTCTTGCGCCGTTAGGCCGATACATCTGACTTCTGCGGGAAATTGTTGACCGGGTTAACCTTCCCGGGGACATAGTTTCATGCTACGGATCTGTGCTGTAATATGGCTATCACATTTTATAGGCCTGATAGCAAGAAGGAATAGGCGACCAATCTTTCCCTCATTTTAACAAGCAACAAGCCTGCGTCCGACAGAGCTCATAACATCACCAGCGCAGTTGTCTATCAACTCCGCTAGCGAGCCCACCTTTCACCTTTATATCCGAGCGATGTTGATCTTCATGGAGTACTATTTGTTCGTAAGCGTATTGGGTACTGAGCTATACTGCTCGCTATCTTTTGATGACACGTACAGCGCTTGTGTTTGCAAAACAAACCTAACTATACTTACAACTCGCTGTCTTTTGATGACGTCCAGCGCTGGTGTTTGCAAGACAAACCTAAATATACTTACAACTCACTGTCTTTTGATGACGTCCAGCTCTGGTGTTTGCAAGACAAACCTAACTATACTTACTACTCGTCGTCTTTTTGGTGACGTCCAGCGCTGGTGTTTGCAAGACAACGGGTGCTGGAGGCTTACAGAAGCCGAGCTTCAGTGTGGAGGGCACCTGATGCTGTTGCTGTTGAGGATGGTAATGATAAATGCTGGGACTACAAAAACTTCTGTTGTAACGTTTCAGTTCCGTATTGTGTATTTCGCAAGCGCTGTGTCTGAGGTACAATGAACGCGTTTCACAATTCCCCGACACACCGAGGACTATTAAATACACCATTCAACCATGTTTGGATAGAACAACAGACACCACGAGACTGGGGAAACGCCATAATTATCCCAATTTGTAAAAACAAAGGCAGCAAAAGAGACTGCTCACAATACAGAGGCATTTCACTGTTGAGTCATACTAGGAAATTATTTTGCTAAATTTTTGAGAAAAGATTACGAATTACTATAGAAACCCAGGTAAGCGAAACACATCTTGGATTTAGGAAAAACAAAGGATGTACAGATGCCATTTGTATTCTTAGACAACTTATAGAAAAATAAACCGAATTCAATGAAACTCCCTGCTTAGTCCTAGTCGACTAAAAAAAAGGCATTTGATAGAGTAGATAGAAACAAGCTGTGGGAAATCCTTAAACAATATGGAGTGAGTACACGTCTAATAAATCTATGTAGAAGCTTATACAACAACAGTGAATGCATAGTGAGAGCAACTGGAGGACACTCAGAATCCTTCACCAAAAGATCCGGAGTACGACAAGGTTGTGTCCTGTTCCCTCTCTTGTTCATAACATATATAGGCAACATGTGCAAAAAAAAAACACAACAACAACAGCTAAACAGAGACCACAGGAACATCGCATGGTGAGAACACAGAAGGAGAACCATCTGCAAATCTAACCATTAGAGAACTCCAGTTTGCGGACGACCAAGCAGAATCAGAAGTTGAATTACAAGACCACATGAATAGTCTAAATGAAATTATGTGTAGGGAACATAACATGAAAATTAGCACAGGTAAAACAGAGGTAATGACTGTAACAAAAGAAGAAAAAGCAACAACGATTCGCCTAATCGAACATTCCTTGAAACATGTAAAGAGTTTCAAGTACCTAGGAAGTATAATATCATCAAATTGCAAATCAGAAGACGAGATCGAAAATAGATGCAATAAGGCAAACCAACTCATTGGACAAATGGCACCAATACTAAAGAACAAACATGTATCAATAACTACGAAAAAAGCACTTTACAACATACTCTTCCTACCTACTCTATGTTACCAATGCCAAACCTGGACAATGACAGAAAAAGAGAAAAGAAAAATAACAACAAAAGAAATGAGATTCCTGAGAAGAATACTCAATGTATCAAGAAGAGATAATATTAGAAATGAAGAAATCAGGACTAAATTGGGGGTTAAAGCAGCACTAGATTTTATTAGAAGGCAGCAAGTCAAATGGTTTGGCCATGCAAGTAGGTTACCAACTAACAGTATACCACAACAAGCAATGATGTACAGAGATAGTGAAGCAGAGGAAGAGGCCAACCACGTAAACGATGGACGCAGAGAATAATAGAGTCCATGGGAATATCCATACATGAAGTCCATAAGCGGGCACTCTCCCGCTGTTTATACTTCACCTCGACACAGCAAGGCACAAGAGGAACATGATGAGATGAGATGAGATGAGATGAGACCAAATCGAGGGTTCAAAATCAGCTGCTTGCGATTTGGAAGCAGACCACCTTGCGTTGATTTCGATGGTATGAACCTCAGTAGTTCAGATTCAACTCCAATATTTTCGCCTCTTTGTAATCTACTAGGCAATTATATTCAGTAGTTTGCCAATGCTTTCCGATCCTTTAAAACGCACTGAGCAGTGTCGAGCAACAGCCCCCCCCCACCCCACCCCCCACCTATTTGTTTAGAGTGTAACAGGCACTCGTGAGGTCACGTGGTCAACCTTAGCCTTTGCTTACTAAGACAACAACAGGCAATAACCTAAGGAGTCCTGGTGTGCACTGACAAAAGACACATAATGGCGATCAGAGGACACGCAAAGCAGACCACACGGTCACTAAAAGCTTGACCTGAACCAGTTTTTTACAACGACGTTACATGTAGTGTAATGTTCAAGTCTTTCTGTCGCTACTATATTCAGCGTGAAATGTGTGCCCTGCCAAGTGGCGTGTTGTTTACTAAGAGTTAACGTCTGTCCCAGACAGTTGTTTCATGCTGTTTGAGTTACTACTGTCACCTCTACTATCCAGTCAACTGTTATGTGTGTTATATTATTTCCTGAATGTGTGCCCTGCCAAGTGGCGTGTTGTTTACTAAGAGTTAACGCCTGTCCCAGACAATTGTTCCATGCTGTTTGAGTTACTACTGTCACCTCTACTATCCAATCAACTGTTATGTGTGTTATATTATTTCCTGGTGATTACATTAACTTCTACGTCTCAAAATAATCGTTATTTTAGTCTATCCTGAGGTCCAGATTCTAACGTCCGAGCATGTGTTACACCATGTCATACCGTGTCGCGTTGTGTTATAACGTGTTGGCATGTGAGCAGGTCTTTCAGAAAGCAATGGCAAACTACTGAACGTAAAACTTGCCTAGTACATCAACAGCAGCTGAAAAATGCTGGTGTTGACTGCAACGTCCTGCAAGGGATATGCAACATAAAAAAGCACGTGTTACATGTAGCTTATTCTCTCATAATTATTATCAGAATCTCTATTGTTGGCTGTTGCATTTAGCCCATTCTTTCTTAATTATTACTTTAACCTCTACTGTTAGTAGTGTTAGTTGTTGCATTTAGTCCCTTCACTCCTAGTTATTACTTTCATTTTCATTGTTAGCTGTTACATATAGCCCATTCACTCCTAGCTATTACTTTCATTTATATTGCTAGCTGTTACAATTAGTTTGTTATTTCCTAGCTAGTGGGAGTCTCGACAGTGTAGTGGCTAGACGCTCACCTACCGGCACAGTGGCAATAGGTTCAAATCCACGTAAGGCTCCAGCCTAAAATGGGTCCCATAATTTTTTTTCCTTGAGCTCGCTCGCTATGAATTCAAGCGTAGTCCACAGACACTACTTCTAGTAGTGATGGACTGAATTGTGCATGTGGATTAGCTTTCCCTATTAACAGTGTCCCTCGTCATCAGGCGAACCCACTCCGACTTCAGAGGTACTTGTAATTTACGTCCCCAAAACAAGGACAATAGGTCAACATTTTAGTCCAGCTGGCCAGTATAGGGGTTGAACCCCTAACTTCGGCAACAGCATACCAGATGTTTAAGAACACCGTTCTTAACCATTCGGCCATACTGACCTACTTTCCCAGGAAGTGTCTTGGGAAGCCGACAACCAATTTTATACTAATTTAATTAGTCTATACAAATGTGGATCTAGCACCCATGTGCCCATGAACCTTAAGATATATAAAATGGTCCTTTACTTTATTTGCCGGCATATGTGGCGAAAGGGTGGCTAACGCGATTCCGATCCAGCAACGTAATAAAATAAGAGGCAGGACATTTGAACTCAGACAGCCTTGTATTGATGTTTAACAATGGTATGGACTTCGGTTGTTCAGAAAGCAATGGCAAATTACTGAACGTAATCGTTTATTTTAAATCACAAACAGCCAAAACGTGATGGAGTTGCTTACGACGTTCTGAATAGGATGTGCAGCTTACTTAACTCTCCCAGTTGCTATTTTAGTTTCTATTGCAGCTATTACACTTAGTCCATCATCTCCTAGTTAGTATATTTTGTACTAAACAACTAAATTATGTTGTTAGTTCTTATAGTTAGTCCATTATTTCCTTGTTATTACTAAACCATCTCTTGTTTGCTGTTACACTTAGTCCATTCTCTCCTAGTTGTTACTTTCACTTCTAATGGTAGCTGTTACACTTAGTCCATTCTCTCCTAGTTGTTACTTTCACTTCTAATGGTAGCTGTTACACTTAGTCCATTCTCTCCTAGTTAATACTTTCACTTCTAATGTTGGCTGTTACACTTAGTCCATTCTCTCCTAGTTGTTTCTTTCACTTCTAATGGTAGCTGTTACACTTAGTCCATTCTCTCCTAGTTGTTACTTTCACTTCTAATGGTAGCTGTTACACTTAGTCCATTCTCTCCTAGTTGTTACTTTCACTTCTAATGGTAGCTGTTACACTTAGTCCATTCTCTCCTAGTTAATACTTTCACTTCTAATGTTGGCTGTTACACTTAGTCCATTCTCTCCTAGTTGTTTCTTTCACTTCTAATGGTAGCTGTTACACTTAGTCCATTCTCTCCTAGTTGTTACTTTCACTTCTAATGGTAGCTGTTACACTTAGTCCATTCTCTCCTAGTTGTTACTTTCACTTCTAATGGTAGCTGTTACACTTAGTCCATTCTCTCCTAGTTAATACTTTCACTTCTAATGGTAGCTGTTACACTTAGTCCATTCTCTCCTAGTTAATACTTTCACTTCTAATGGTAGCTGTTACACTTAGTCCATTCTCTCCTAGTTGTTACTTTCACTTCTAATGTTGGCTGTTACACTTAGTCCATTCTCTCCTAGTTAATACTTTCACTTCTAATGGTAGCTGTTACACTTAGTCCATTCTCTCCTAGTTAATACTTTCACTTCTAATGGTAGCTGTTACACTTAGTCCATTCTCTCCTAGTTAATACTTTCACTTCTAATGGTAGCTGTTACACTTAGTCCATTCTCTCCTAGTTAATACTTTCACTTCTAATGGTAGCTGTTACACTTAGTCCATTCTCTCCTAGTTAATACTTTCACTTCTAATGTTAGCTGTTACACTTAGTCCATTCTCTCCTAGTTAATACTTTCACTTCTAATGGTAGCTGTTAAACTTAGTCCATTCTCTCCTAGTTAATATTTTCACTTCTAATGGTAGCTGTTACACTTAGTCCATTCTCTCCTAGTTAATACTTTCACTTCTAATGGTAGCTGTTACACTTAGTCTTCTCTCCTAGTTAATACTTTCACTTCTAATGGTAGCTGTTACACTTAGTCCATTCTCTCCTAGCTATTACTTTCACTTCTAATGGTAGCTGTTACATTTAGTCCATTCTCTCCTAGTTAATACTTTCACTTCTAATGTTAGCTGTTACACTTAGTCCATTCTCTCCTAGTTAATACTTTCACTTCTAATGGTAGCTGTTACACTTAGTCCATTCTCTCCTAGTTAATACTTTCACTTCTAATGGTAGCTGTTACACTTAGTCCATTCTCTCCTAGTTGTTACTTTCACTTCTAATGTTGGCTGTTACACTTAGTCCATTCTCTCCTAGTTAATACTTTCACTTCTAATGGTAGCTGTTACACTTAGTCCATTCTCTCCTAGTTAATACTTTGACTTCTAATGGTAGCTGTTACACTTAGTCCATTCTCTCCTAGTTGTTACTTTCACTTCTAATGTTGGCTGTTACACTTAGTCCATTCTCTCCTAGTTATTACTTTCACTTCTAATGGTAGCTGTTACACTTAGTCCATTCTCTCCTAGTTAATACTTTCACTTCTAATGGTAGCTGTTACACTTAGTCCATTCTCTCCTAGTTAATACTTTCACTTCTAATGGTAGCTGTTACACTTAGTCCATTCTCTCCTAGTTAATACTTTCACTTCTAATGGTAGCTGTTACACTTAGTCCATTCTCTCCTAGTTAATACTTTCACTTCCAATGGTAGCTGTTACACTTAGTCCATTCTCTCCTAGTTAATACTTTCACTTCTAATGGTAGCTGTTACACTTAGTCCATTCTCTCCTAGCTATTACTTTCACTTCTAATGGTAGCTGTTACACTTAGTCCATTCTCTCCTAGTTAATACGTTCACTTCTAATGTTAGCTGTTACACTTAGTCCATTCTCTCCTAGTTAATACTTTCACTTCTAATGTTAGCTGTTACACTTAGTCCATTCTCTCCTAGTTAATACTTTCACTTCTAATGTTAGCTGTTACACTTAGTCCATTCTCTCCTAGTTAATACTTTCACTTCTAATGGTAGCTGTTACACTTAGTCCATTCTCTCCTAGTTAATACTTTCACTTCTAATGGTAGCTGTTACACTTAGTCCATTCTCTCCTAGTTAATACTTTCACTTCTAATGGTAGCTGTTACACTTAGTCCATTCTCTCCTAGTTGTTACTTTCACTTCTAATGTTGGCTGTTACACTTAGTCCATTCTCTCCTAGTTAATACTTTCACTTCTAATGGTAGCTGTTACACTTAGTCCATTCTCTCCTAGTTGTTACTTTCACTTCTAATGTTGGCTGTTACACTTAGTCCATTCTCTCCTAGTTAATACTTTCACTTCTAATGGTAGCTGTTACACTTAGTCCATTCTCTCCTAGTTGTTACTTTCACTTCTAATGTTGGCTGTTACACTTAGTCCATTCTCTCCTAGTTGTTCCTTTCACTTCTAATGGTAGCTGTTACACTTAGTCCATTCTCTCCTAGTTGTTACTTTCACTTCTAATGGTAGCTGTTACACTTAGTCCATTCTCTCCTAGTTGTTACTTTCACTTCTAATGGTAGCTGTTACACTTAGTCCATTCTCTCCTAGTTAATACTTTCACTTTTAATGGTAGCTGTTACACTTAGTCCATTCTCTCCTAGTTAATACTTTCACTTCTAATGGTAGCTGTTACACTTAGTCCATTCTCTCCTAGTTGTTACTTTCACTTCTAATGGTAGCTGTTACACTTAGTCCATTCTCTCCTAGTTAATACTTTCACTTCTAATGGTAGCTGTTACACTTAGTCCATTCTCTCCTAGTTAATACGTTCACTTCTAATGGTAGATCTTACACTTAGTCCATTCTCTCCTAGTTAATACTTTCACTTCTAATGGTAGCTGTTACACTTAGTCCATTCTCTCCTAGTTAATACTTTCACTTAGATTGCTAGCTGTTACACTTAGTCCATTCTCTCCTAGTTAATACTTTCACTTCTAATGGTAGCTGTTACACTTAGTCCATTCTCTCCTAGTTAATACTTTCACTTCTAATGGTAGCTGTTACACTTAGTCCATTCTCTCCTAGTTAATACTTTCACTTCTAAT
Organism: Cepaea nemoralis; assembly: GCA_014155875.1. Taxonomy (NCBI): domain Eukaryota; kingdom Metazoa; phylum Mollusca; class Gastropoda; order Stylommatophora; family Helicidae; genus Cepaea; species Cepaea nemoralis. The sequence goes on from JACEFZ010028067.1 coordinate 516,397, forward strand.
GGTAGCTGTTACACTTAGTCCATTCTCTCCTAGTAAATACTTTCACTTCTAATGGTAGCTGTTACATTTAGACCATTCTCTCCTAGGTACTACTTTCGCTTGTAGTGTTAGCTGTTACAGCTACACCATTCTCTCCTAGTCATTACTTCCAATTTTACGGTATCAAACAGCCGCCATATTTAGTCAATTATGTCCTAGTCACTACTTCCTTGTTAACGGTATCAAACAGCCGTCACATTTGGCCATTTCGGTAGGAGTTATTACTGACACTTCAGCTGTCCATTGTTACATAAACTGACATATCTCATGTGTTACTGTAACTCCTTATATTGACAGTTGTTATTTTACACCATGTTGTTCCGATTGTTAAATTAACTTGCTATGTCCCCACCAGTATCATTTTTTAAGCTGGCAGTCTCAAATATAACTACTATAAAGTAACAAATGTTACGCCATATCTTTTCGCTTGTTATTTTTGTCCAACTTTTACTTCAAATAAAACAATTTAAAACACAAAGGGGGAAATGGGGGGGGGGGGGGGGGGTAAATTAGAGATCAACGACTTCATTGCACTGGTTTTTATCTCAAATGGCTCGGGACAGAACGACAAAGTTCGGAATCGAACCTACAACTTCGAAGGACAAGTCAGGACGGCTGAAATACTTCGTCACGGAGACACCCCCCCCCCCCCTTTCCCACCTCCCCAACCCCCCAATTTCCCCCCAAATAAAACAGTGTGTAATTGCAAGGTGCTGTGCATATTTGCCGGTGTTCGTGTATGTTGCAAAGTGTTTGTGTTAGTGACATGCGAATAAAGCACATAAACGCATACACACTCATGACATCACAGTCACTTCACGGTGCAAGTGCTTGTACATTTTGAAGAGGGCTTCTGTTAAGATAGAGTATCTGAACAGGATTGCCACGGGGAAAGCTTACACGCTGACAAAAGTCCAACACACACACTCGTGCGCACACGCACAGACGCTACTCTCTCAATCTCACACGCTCTCTCTCACACTTGCACTCTCTCTCTCTCTCTCTCTCTCTCTCTCTTTCTCTCTCTCTCTCTCTCTCTCTCTCTCTCTCTCTTACCCTCCCAAAGCCCTCGGTACAGTCTGTGACGTTACACTATTTGACTTCTGACCGGTATAAACTGGATTTCCCGCAAACAGAACATCCGGCAGATAGCGTAGATAGTGAGCTGACTCTATGGTTGAGTGTTAGTTTCGAAGGTCTATCTTTCTCAACCTTTATCACGATATCGTCCCTTGCTTCCTAAGCAACACTCTAATACATAATATACATGGAAAAAAAGAAAAGAAAATTGCATGTCCATTGAAGGACATTGCGGAGAAAATACCGCCATCTTCGGGAACAACCGGTTTACCGGTGTAGATGACATGAAAGTGGGCTGTACCAATTCACATCCTAGGTTGTTTTTTTATTTGAGAGTGCGAGAATGCTTATGTTCTTTTTTCTTCTATGAAAATACGAAATATATCCAACTGCAGCTGGTACTAAAATTGGGACTCTTCGATGGCTGTTTCAACAGCTGGAGGCGAAGCGATTGTGGGAATGCCCGGAGTGCTTTGAAGTCAACTCACTCAGCACAAAGTAATTTGATACCAAATAATTTCACATTTTCAGCACATTGTCTGGAAAGAGAGGCAGGAAGGAAGACAGCTGGTCCCCGCTGCTTTAAGTCGTAAAGTGGTATTCTCGAAGACCTGACTCGTCACAGCCCTACCACAAAATGGCCCACGGGATTATCTTTTATTTGTCTGTATTGGATACAATTTCTACATCTCACAATCATAAAGTAATAGACTGCTAACACGGAGAAACAACAGTGTCAGTCCAAGAATGTAATACAATCAGGGATCCATAAACACGCCTTCAGCTGTATTGGGCACATGGTAATGACAACGGGCAGACAAGCGGAAAAACATCTCATGACAGTGGAAATGTGGTTTCCGAGGAACATGCAAAGAATAACATGGACAGTTAGAAAAACCAATGAGCAAGTCCTACAAGAGGCAAGATGAACGTCGCAAACTGATTAAAGTAATTAGACGTGGGCGTCCACATTATTTTGGGCACGTTATGGGAAGAAATAAACTAGAGAACTTGGCGACCGCTGGCAAGATTGAGGGGACATGACAAGGGGGTGGGGGGGGGGCAGAGAAATACATATATCGATGGCTTGACGACATGGCATGGTCTGGACAAGAACACAGAGCTGATCCACGATTCGGGTGATCGTGTAAGATGGCGAAACATGTCCACCAACACTTACCGGTATTGCACATGATGAATGGATCCATATTTGTTTAAACCAACGTGCACTCGAAGAGTGATGTATTATTGTCACCCCAGCCGCCCTCTCTACTCAAGATAATTCCTGGTAATAATTGTAGGCTGCATTGACCTGGGAGCCTAGGTCAAATTTTTTTTTAAAAATCTGACTCGGAGAGATTCGAACCCGCGACCATGGAATCCCAGAATTTAACCTATCAACGTGGATTTAAACAAATTATAAACCGAATGTCTTGTCAGTTAAAAAATACTGTCTCTCTCTGTCCCTGTCACGCTAGCCTCTCACAAGAGAGGTGAAAAGTTAAAATTAGTAACCTGGCAATTGACCCGCAGACTACACAAGCCGACTCCATCTCCCTGTGGCGAAAACCGGGACACTATGAACACGAGGTCATGGGCCAACAGGGCTCTAGCTCGCCAGGGTGGACAGACTCCCCTTGGTCAGATATTTGTTCGTTCTAAACCTGCGACTGGCCTAGTAAGCCGGCCAGAGACTTTCCTGCTCGAAGAGATAATAAGAAGCGTATTCGTACTGACCCAAACGGTAACGGACCCGGCAATGTTGAAGGACAACGAGGCAGATCAGCGATTAAAAGAATAGGGCACACTCGATGGCCAAGTGTTCGAATCTTCACCGAGGCGGATGTTTAATTTAACTTGGACTTCCAGGTCCATCCAGGCGAAAATGAGTACCAGGGCATGCCATGGGAAGTAAAGGCGGTCAGTCTGGAGTTAACCACGTGATCCACCGAGCGTCGATTGGTCTATAACAACATGAACCATAACCATAAACCCAATAGGCCTCAACGTGTGTCCTTGGTATAACTTAATTTACGATGCCCTGGTTGCGGGGTAGGGCGTTTAACATCTACACTGACAATAAGTGGGACTTAAACGCGGACTTCTCGTTCAGAAAAGCAGTGGCAAACTACTGATCGTACATTGGGCAAGAAAGTCAGCCTGGGTTTGATCGCAACTTGGTTATTTAAAATGCAATGGACATGCAACATTTTAATTTCAAATACAATGGACATGGTAACATTTTTATTTCAAATACTATGGACATGCAACATTTTAATTTCAAATACAATGGACATGCAAAATTTTAATTTCAAATACATGAACATTGCAACATTTTAATTTTCAAATACAATGGACATGCAACATTTTAATTTCAAATACAATGAACATGCAACATTTTAATTTCAAATACAATGGACATGCAACATTTTTATTTCAAATACAATGGACATGTAACATTTTTATTTCAAATACAATGGACATGCAACATTTTTATTTCACATACAAACCAAAGACTTAAAACCACATGAAAAAGAGACTTATAGGTATAGGCGAGTAATTTGGGAATGTCATGGACAGAACTACAAGAGATAGTAAAGGATAGGTAGAGGCGCGCAATATCGGAACTACCAGAGATAGCAACGGATGGACAGAAGCGAGTATTATCAGAATGTCAAGGACAGAACTGCAAGAGATAGCACGGAGGATTTGGGCGTGAGTGGTTACGGGTCTACGCTCCATTGACAGATAACAAGCAGACGATCATGAAGAGTACATACCACAGAGTACTGCACTATTTCAATAACAAGACTGCGTTGTTTAAATAACATCTTAACATTATGACTTGCTTGTTTGTATGGTGAAACAACGACCAGTTAGCCACGGCAACAGGACAGAGTTAAGTGATGTTGTTAACAGTCACTTCATATCTTAATCGGTTTGAAGGTGAAGTTATCAATACAGTTTCAGTAACGAGCATTTGAGGTTGACTTGCATGGTTTTGTGACACGCGCAGGGCACCAGGGTTTGACACCATTTTTGTACTGCACTTCCATCAACGGAAGTCAGTCTGGCTCCGTGGCTGGCATGCAAGCATGCCGGTCCGGTAATCGATGTCGTAGATCTGAGACTGTAGAGAGAGCTGGATTATGTAAAATAGCCCAGTTGTTTATAATTAGCACGGAAGTAAATTATTACAATTTACCTGGGCTCTCATGTCGACCAAGCCTAAAACGGTACCACAAAATATCTTATGAAGTAAAGGCGGCTCGTTATATTGACCACATCATCCATCGAGTGCCTCATGAGTCTATACATCTATATGGCTATCACCACATTCCCCCCGATGATGGTAAAAAGGGTCCTTTACTTTCTTAGTTCCATAAACCCTTCATGAGCCCTTTCTGCTGCTCTGTACTCTGTAGTGAACACCAGCAAAGACAGGTACATGCAGTCACACATCTAGTAAGAATAATTTCAGATATAAACACCCGTGTTACCATTGGACACAGCTATGGTGTTTGTCCATCAAGAATGATGATGACCCAGACACGAGAAGTACATCGGGAAAACGATGGTGCCTCGTTAACCAACACAGAACTGTCACTATTAGCCACCGGACGCTGATGCATATGCTGGGGGGAGGATCTGAGCACCTATGGACCTGTCCGGAGTGCAATGAAGATACCCCAACTGATAACTTGATAACTGATAACTGATGATGACCATTCATTTCATCCAGTGGGGTTGAATGTGTGGAGCCATGAGTTCTAAGATGGCTGGTAAGACTTGTTTGGGCTCGAAATGTTCTTTGACAATGGCAAAGAATGCTTGACGTTACAGGAGGAGGATCTTCTTTTTGTCCCAGCCTTTTTTTTTGTCCACAGCTCTTGCAGCCCTGTTTGCTTACAAGTGACTATACCCTTACGCAATCATGGGCAACACAGCTGTAACAAAACAATCAGAAACATTGGGCACATGTCATTATTGTGTATTACTAGAGGAACCATGTGATAGCAGAAAAAAACAAGCGCACATTTTACGTAATTTTCCTTTTCACGCCACAATATTAGTGTCAGGGGCCAGACGTTAACCACTAATCGAACAAGAACAATTATAATAAAAAGATAACTTGCCTGCCAAGGCGCTAATCGTAACAAGATCAAAGTGAGGACAGGAAAAAATAAACTGACGAAATGCCAGCTGTAACAGTTCACTGTAAAAATAGTTTATTTACGTAAACCAAGATAGAAAAACTGCATCACGAGAAAACAGAGAAGGCCACTCCCGCATGCGGTGGATGCACGATTTAGCAGACAGTGTAATAGTTTAGAGACATAACGGATGAAGCAGGTATGACAATGTAAAATAAACCAAATAGGTAAATGCAGATCCTGCAACGAAACAGCAAGCTCCTCAGACATGTACATATATAGGATGTGTTGATGGCTGTGGAGAAACAGTAAGCACAGATACATGCATATATATAGGTATGTGTAGATGGCCTGTGGAGAAACAGTAAGCACAGATACATGCATATATATATATATATATATATATATATATATATATATATAATTATATATTATATATATATATATATATATATGTATGTGTAGATCCTGTGAGAAACAACAAGCACAGATACATGCACATATATATATGTATGTGTAGATCCTGTGGAGAAACAACACGCACAGATACATGCACATATATATAGGTATGTGTAGGTCCTGTGGAGAAACAACAAGCACAGATACATGCACATATATATAGGTATGTGTAGGTCCTGTGGAGAAAACAACAAGCACAGATACATGCACATATATATAGGTATGTGTAGGTCCTGTGGAGAAACAACAAGCACAGATACATGCACATATATATAGGTATGTGTAGGTCCTGTGGAGAAACAACAAGCACAGATACATGCACATATATATATAGGTATGTGTAGGTCCTGTGGAGAAACAACAAGCACAGATACATGCACATATATATAGGTATGTGTAGGTCCTGTGGGAGAAACAACAAGCACAGATACATGCACATATATATAGGTATGTGTAGGTCCTGTGGAGAAACAACAAGCACAGATACATGCACATATATATAGGTATGTGTAGGTCCTGTGGAGAAACAACAAGCACAGATACATGCACATATATATAGGTATGTGTAGGTCCTGTGGAGAAACAACAAGCACAGATACATGCACATATATATAGGTATGTGTAGGTCCTGTGGAGAAACAACAAGCACAGATACATGCACATAATATATTGGTATGTGTAGATCCTGTTGAGAAACATCAAGCACAGACAGGTACATGGTAGGCATGTGTAGAGCCTGTAACAAAAACAGTAAGCCAGACACGTGTACATATATATGTATGTGTAGGTCTTGTGGAGAAACATCAAGCACAGACAGGTACATGGGTAGGCATGTGTAGAGCCTGTAACAAAACAGTACGCCCAGACACGTGTACATATATATGTATGTGTAGGTCTTGTGGAGAAACATCAAGCACAGACAGGTACATGGGTAGGCATGTGTAGAGCCTGTAACAAAACAGTAAGCCCAGACACGTGTACATATATATGTATGTGTGGAGAAACAACAAGCACAGCTACATGTATATGTGTAGATCGCTGTGGAATATGCACTTATGTGTCTTCGTTATTCAAATTCGCAACGGGAAAGCATTTTTTTTTTGGTAGTGGGAGCGGCTGGCCGAGTAGCTAGAATGCCGGGCTCTCCTCGGAGACCGGGTCGAATCCTCGGTAAGACGTGGAGTTTTTCTGTCCGGGAAAAAGAAAAACTGTAACCTGCACAGTTCGCGGCGACTGCACTAGCCATGCTGCCTTAATTCCACAGGCTCAAGTACCCCCCCCCCCCCCCCCACCCCCTGTCCTACACCGCAAGGTACTATAGCAGTAAATGAAAGTTTTCAGATATGTGTAGATCTGTGGAGAAACATCAAGCACAGACATGTACATATATAGGCATGTGGGCACTCTTCCGAATTCCGGTCCCAAATAGTTTGCAGTGAATAATGTTATATAACTAACCCTAACCAAACCCTAACCGTAATCACTTATTCACTGCAGAACTATTTGGGACCGGAATTCGGAAGAGTGCCGGCATGTGTATATTCTGCAACACAACAGTAAGCCAAAAGCATATACATATGTGTAAATCCTGCGGAGAAATAGCAAGAACAGACATATACACACAGTACAGTACATGGTGGTGTCCTGCATCGAAATAGCAAGTTCAGGCGTATGAACATATGCAGATAGATGTAGATCTTGCCGAGAAATAGCAAGTTCAGACGTATGAACATATGTAGAATAGATGTAGATCTTGCCGAGAAATAGCAAGTTCAGACGTATGAACATATGTAGATAGATGTAGATCTTGCCGAGAAATAGCAAGTTCAGACGTATGACATATGCAGATAGATGTAGATCTTGCCGAGAAATAGCAAGTTCAGACGTATGAACATATGCAGATAGATGTAGATCTTGCGAGAAATAGCAAGTTCAGACGTATGAACATATGCAGATAGTTGTAGATCTTGCCGAGAAATAGCAGGTTCAGGACGTATGAACATATGTAGATAGATGTAGATCTTGCCGAGAAATAGCAAGTTCAGACGTATGAACATATGCAGATAGATGTAGATCTTGCCGAGAAATAGCAAGTTCAGACGTATGAACATATGCAGATAGATGTAGATCTTGCCGAGAAATAGCAAGTTCAGACGTATGAACATATGCAGATAGATGTAGATCTTGCCGAGAAATAGCAAGTTCAGACGTATGAACATATGCAGATAGATGTAGATCTTGCCGAGAAATAGCAAGTTCAGACGTATGAACATATGCAGATAGATGTAGATCTTGCCGAGAAATAGCAAGTTCAGACGTATGAACATATGCAGATAGATGTAGATCTTGCCGAGAAATAGCAAGTTCAGACGTATGAACATATGCAGATAGATGTAGATCTTGCCGAGAAATAGCAAGTTCAGACGTATGAACATATGCAGATAGATGTAGATCTTGTCGAGAAAATAGCAAGTTCAGACGTATGAACATATGCAGATAGATGTAGATCTTGCCGAGAAATAGCAAGTCAGACGTATGAACATATGCAGATAGATGTAGATCTTGCCGAGAAATAGCAAGCACAGACGTATGAACATATGTAGATAGATGTAGATCTTGCCGAGAAATAGCAAGTTCAGACGTATGAACATATGCAGATAGATGTAGATCTTGCCGAGAAATAGCAAGCACAGACGTATGAACATATGTAGATAGATGTAGATCTTGCCGAGAGAAATAGCAAGCACAGACGTATGAACATTGTAGATAGATGTAGATCTTGCCGAGAAATAGCAAGCACAGACGTATGAACATATGTAGATAGATGTAGATCTTGCCGAGAAATAGCAAGCACAGACGTATGAACATATGTAGATAGATGTAGATCTTGCCGAGAAATAGCAAGCACAGACGTATGAACATATGTAGATAGATGTAGATCTTGCCGAGAAATAGCAAGCACAGACGTATGAACATATGTAGATAGATGTAGATCTTGCCGAGAAATAGCAAGCACAGACGTATGAACATATGTAGATAGATGTAGATCTTGCCGAGAAATAGCAAGCACAGACGTATGAACATATGTAGATAGATGTAGATCTTGCCGAGAAATAGCAAGCACAGACGTATGAACATATGTAGATAGATGTAGATCTTGGCGAGAAATAGCAAGCACAGACGTATGAACATATGTAGATAGATGTAGATCTTGCCGAGAAATAGCAAGCACAGACGTATGAACATAAGTAGATAGATGTAGATCTTGCCGAGAAATAGCAAGCACAGACGCACGTACATATTAGTTAGTTAGTTAGTAGTCGTAGTTCCAACCTCATAGCAACGGGTTGTCCCCATTATGCTCCGTTCTGTGCCAGTGAATATCGCACAAAATGCTCCCCACTGCCCAATGTGAAAAGTACATATGTGCATGCGTATGTGCTTGTTGTTTCCCAACACAATCTACACACACTTGTTTAATGTTTACGTAGCCAGTGTAATACCACGGTACATGTGTTGTGTAGCAGAGCTGTTCTAATTGTGTTCATACTCTGCCACTGCTAGGTTAAAATGAGGAGGAGGGATGGTAGAAGCGGAGACCTATAAGTCAGGATTTAATTACATGAAAATTGCCTCTCTCACCTACTAAATGGGCGTAACACACAACGTACACAACCAAGGGGAAGTAAGACAGATTGGAACCGTGTTCACACATCTACTCTGAACCGCGTACCGTGGCTAAGAGTCAGCTGTGGCTAACACGCTATCCTGCCAGCCTTGTGCTCGTGTGATCGAATCCCTTGAAGGTAGTGTTATGTTTTCCATTGACTGGACTAAAAGGTCAACCCAGCCTAAAATTGATACCAGGACATTCTTCTTTGTCTGCCTGTTATCTCACCTTTTGCCACGTTATGGGAAGACAAAAACTGGAAAGGTTGTGACAACCGGAAAGATTTGTGGAATTCTTGACAGATTGTTTCATGGCACGGAAGGGAGTCAACATACGAACTGATCTATGCCGTCGGAGTTGGCAATTTGTGGAGATGCATGATCGCCCACGCCAACCAGCAAGTCACTGGATGATGATGATGGTGGTGATCTCCGGTAGAGCATCAAGACCCAACCGTCCCCCAACCAACACACGGCAAGCCGCCCTAACCTTCGCAGTCTTCTTCCGCTCCTGTCATGCCTTCCCCATATCATCCATCCCTGTCTCTAATTCTTATCCCCAGGTGTTTAAGGTCGCCCTCATTTCGTCGGTTCTGTGCGTTATAGATAAGGGCCTGCCAGTTATACTATTATCCGGTTTTCTCGGTGTGTGTCCTACCAGGCTCCAGATCGTTTCTTCACCTCTTGATTAATGGTAATTGTCTAGTTCTCTCCACGAGCGTCTCAGTGGCGATTCTGTCATACCATTTTAAATCCCTGCTATTCTGCCCAGACACCAATTAACAGATTCAGAAAGTAGGTTTGGATCAAACATGGTGGATAGTCAAGTCGGTTGTTTAGTTAATCGCAGTTTCAACTTCGCGGCAAAGGGTCACACACATTGCCAGTGAATATCACACAAAATGCTCCTCACTGCCCCTTGTGAAAAGTGGAACAAACAGCAGTACCGAAATACCAACAGCACGGTCGGGCAAGTACATGCATAAGGCCCCTGCCAGAATGCCAAACACAACAGTCCGCCACGAAAATTACAGTTCATCGTCGATGGAAGCAGCAGTCACTATAAAAGCAGCAGCTTCACACACATTACTGCATATGAGAAACTAGTTAGTTCAGCAATCGGCAGCCGCCATTTTCTGAACACGCAGTTCACAATACAAAACGTGGACAGATGTAAAAGCACTCCACACGAAATCCACAACTCACTGTGTCGCTCCAAGCACTTAACTCAGGAGCTGGGTGACGGAACCATGTACTACCAGTTTATGGTGAGGAAACTGAGTAAGCAAGCAGTAGCAGAAGCAAAAACACCCAGGAGGCCTTAAAAGCTCAACCGCCAATCCGCCATATTGGACCGGAAGTCTATACGACCAGGTGGAGAAGACAGAGGAACAAATTGAGAACCGTATATGGAAAGAATGATATTGCGGGGGATTGGCAGGGGCGCTGGAAGAATCTCAAAACTGAGAGGGAAGACCAGGGAAACTTTCAATCAGTGGAAACGATGGTAGTATGGCTCTTCTATGGCTGTTGAATGAGGGGACAAGGTGGAAAAGTGTCCTAGTGGCACGAAATGGAATATTGCTTGGCTAGCAAATCCATTACATGGAAAGTCCGAATCGAAAGCTCACTGTGTGGATGTCATCTGCAGACTGCATACTTCTGGTTTCCGGAAGAACAGCTATGGTGAACGGAAGGCCCCAATATACGGAAGTGAGGCTAAGCAGCCATGTGCAGGACGTGACGATTCCTTGGGTGAGCCCAGTACCAGAGCGCTATGTATCGGCTCTGCAAGTATGGAAGCCTCCTTGGATGGCGGGGAATGCCCATGGTCTGCCCTGCCTTCCCTTGAGGGCTGACCAGGATCTTTGGCTGTTCTATATGGGCCAGCTAGGATGGGGGATAACACCACAACAGTGAGAGTCAAACGTCCTAAGAAACCCCGGGAAGGTTAACCCGGTCAACAAATGCCCGCAGAAGTCGGATGTGTCGGCCTAACGGCGCAAGAACGCAGCTCTGCTGTAAACAGGCACAACGCAATCACATCCGGAAAAAAAAACTCCGGATGAACGAAGAAGAAGAAGAAGAATGAGGGGACGGAGCGAGTATGGGAATGTCTGAGTGCAGTGATATCGGTTCTTAGCTCAAATTAACTCAAATTTTGTCTTTCTCCAATGGATTTTTAGATCTAGTTGTTGTGACCCCCGATCAAGTATGTTTAGATTATTTTCGTCAAATTTCACGTGTGAGACAGGAGGTTAATGTCATCAGCGAAGTCCAGATTATCAAGCTTCCCTAACAGAGTTGTTGAAATCCATGTATGGCAGCGCTTGTTGTTGTCCTCATAACAGCCTTACTACAGCTGACACCTTGCAGTCTTGACAGATGATAGTTATTGTGCTTTTTAAAATGGCATAAGGAGATCAGCATAGCCGAATGGATAGGAACGCATGCTTTTAAACATCCGGTATTCTGATGCGAGGTAAGGGTTCAACCCTACACCGGACAGTGGACTAAAAGTTGACCTGTCGTCCTTGACTTAGGGACGTAAATTACAAGTACCTGAAGTCGGAGTGGGTTGACCTGATGGCGAGGGATACTGTTAATAGGGAAAGCTAATCCACACGCAAAATTCAGTCTAAACTACTATAAATAGTGTGTATGGATTACGGTTGAGCTCAAAGCGAGGGAGCGCAAAAATAAGGGGCATAATAACCTCTCCGGAGCACAAAATCTGGTCTGAATTGTAAAGAGTATGTGATGCCATGACGCATGATCCCTCTCTAGGCTTGAATAATTTACTAAAGAGGAAAGTAACACAAATACGAACCCCTTTTTAAATATTGACATTTGTTATTTTACACCATGTTGTTCCGATTGTTAAATTAACTTGCTATGTCCCCACCAGTATCATTTTTTAAGCTGGCAGTCTCAAATATAAATACTATAAAGTAACAAATGTTACGCCATTTTTTTCGCTTGTTATTTTTGTCCAACTTTTACTTCAAATAAAACAATTTAAAACACAAAGGGGGAAATGGGGGGGGGGGGGGGGGTAAATTAGAGATCAACGACTTCATTGCACTGGTTTTTATCTCAAATGGCTCGGGACAGAACGACAAAGTTCGGAATCGAACCTACAACTTTCGAAGGACAAGTCAGACGGCTGAAATACTTCGTCACGGAGACCCCCCCCCCCCCCCTTTTCCACCCCCCCAAACCCCCCCAATTTCCCCCCAAATAAAACAGTGTGTAATTGCAAGGTGCTGTGCATATTTGCCGGTGTTCGTGTATGTTGCAAAGTGTTTGTGTTAGTGACATGCGAATAAAGCACAGAAACGCATACACCTCATGACATCACAGTCACTTCACGGTGCAAGTGCTTGTACATTTTGAAGAGGGCGTCTGTTAAGATAGAGTATCTGAACAGGATTGCCACGGGGAAAGCTTACACGCTGACAGAAGTCCAACACACACACTCGCGCGCACACGCACAGACGCTCTCTCTCAATCTCACACGCTCTCTCTCACACTTGCCACTCTCTCTCTCTCTCTCTCTCTCTCTCTCTCTTCTCCCCTCTCTTCCTCTCTCTCTCTCTCTCTCTTTACCCTCCCAAAGCACTCGGTACAGTCTGTGACGTTACACTATTTGACTTCTGACCGGTATAAATGGATTTCCCGCAAACAGAACATCCGGCAGATAGCGTAGATAGTGAGCGGACTCTATGGTTGAGTTTTTAGTTTCGAAGGTCTATCTTTCTCAACCTTTATCACGATATCGTCCCTTGCTTCCTAAGCAACACTCTAATACATAATATACATGAAAAAAAGAAAAGAAAAATTGCATGTCCATTGAAGGACATTGGGGGAAAAAAATACCGCCATCTTGGGGAACAACCGGTTTACCGGTGTAGATGACATGAAAGTGGGCTGTACCAATTCACATCCTAGGTTGTTTTTTTATTTGAGAGTGCGAGAATGTTTATGTTCTTTTTTCTTCTTTGAAAATACGAAATATATCCAACTGCAGCTGGTACTAATTGGGACTCTTCGATGGCTGTTTCAACAGCTGGAGGCGAAGCGATTGTGGGAATGCCCGGAGTGCTTTGAAGTCAAATCACTCAGCACAAAGTAATTTGATACCAAATAATTTCACATTTTCAGCACATTGTCTGGAAAGAGAGGCAGGAAGGAAGACAGCTGGTCCCCGCGCTTTAAGTCGTAAAGTGGTATTCTCGAAGACCTGACACGTCACAGCCCTACCACAAAAGGCCCACGGGATTATCTTTTATTTGTCTGTATTGGATACAATTTCTACATCTCACAATCATAAAGTAAAAGACTGCTAACACGGAGAAACAACAGTGTCAGTCCAAGAATGTAATACAATCAGGGATCCATAAACACGCCTTCAGCTGTATTGGGCACATGGTAATGGGCAACGGGCAGACAAGCCGAAAAACATCCTCATGGCAGTGGAAATGTGGTTTCCGAGGAACATGCAAAGAATAACATGTGACAGTTAGAAAAACCAATGAGCAAGTCCTACAAGAGGCAAGATGAACGTCGCAACTGATTAAAGTAATTAGACGTGGGCGTCCACATTATTTTGGGCACGTTATGGGAAGAAATAAACTAGAGAACTTGGCGACCGCTGGCAAGATTGAGGGGACATGACAAGGGGGTGGGGGGGGGGGGGCAGAGAAATACATATATCGATGGCTTGACGACATGGCATGGTCTGGACAAGACACAGAGCTGATCCACGACTCGGGTGATCGTGTAAGATGGCGAAACATGTCCACCAACACTTACCGGTATTGCACATGATGAATGGATCCATATTTGTTTAAACCAACGTGCACTCGAAGAGTGATGTATTATTGTCACCCCAGCCGCCCTCTCTACTCAAGATAATTCCTGGTAATAATTGTAGGCTGCATTGACCTGGGAGCCTAGGTCAAATTTTTTTTTAAAAAATCTGACTCGGAGAGATTCGAACCCGCGACCATGGAATCCCAGAATTTAACCTATCAACGTGGATTTAAACAAATTATAAACCGAATGTCTTGTCAGTTAAAAAATACTGTCTCTCTCTGTCCCTGTCAAGCTAGCCTCTCACAAGAGAGGTGAAAAGTTAAAATTAGTAACCTGGCAATTGACCCGCAGACTACACAAGCCGACTCCTCTCCCTGTGGCGAAAACCGGGACACTATGAACACGAGGTCATGGGCCAACAGGGCTCTAGCTCGCCAGGGTGGACAGACTCCCCTTGGTCAGATATTTGTTCGTTCTAAAACCTGCGACTGGCCTAGAAGCCGGCCAGAGACTTTCCTGCTCGAAGAGATAATAAGAAGCGTATTCGTACTGACCCAAACGGTAACGGACCCGGCAATGTTGAAGGACAACGAGGCAGATCAGCGATTAAAAGAATAGGCACACTCGATGGCCAAGTGTTCGAATCTTCACCGAGGCGGATGTTTAATTTAACTTGGACTTCCAGGTCCATCCAGGCGAAAATGAGTACCAGGGCATGCCATGGGAAGTAAAGGCGGTCAGTCTGGAGTTAACCACGTGATCCACCGAGCGTCGATTGGTCTATAACAACATGAACCATAACCATAAACCCAATAGGCCTCAACGTGTGTCCTTTGGTATAACTTAATTACGATGCCCTGGTTGCGGGGTAGGGCGTTTAACATCTACACTGACAATAAGTGGGACTTAAACGCTGACTTCTCGTTCAGAAAGCAGTGGCAAACTACTGATCGTACATTGGGCAAGAAAGTCAGCCTGGGTTTGATCGCAACTTGGTTATTTAAAATGCAATGGACATGCAACATTTTAATTTCAAATACAATGGACATGTAACATTTTTATTTCAAATACTATGGACATGCAACATTTTAATTTCAAATACAATGGACATGCAACATTTTAATTTCAAATACAATGAACATGCAACATTTTAATTTCAAATACAATGGACATGCAACATTTTATTTCAATACAATGGACATGTAACATTTTTATTTCAAATACAATGGACATGCAACAGTTTTATTTCACATACAAACCAAAGAGCTTAAAAGCCACATGAAAAAGAGACTTATAGGTATAGGCGAGTAATTTGGGAATGTCACGGACAGAACTGCAAAGAGATAGTAAAGGATAGGTAGAGGCGCGCAATATCGGAAGCTACCAGAGATAGCAACGGATGGACAGAAGCGAGTATTATCAGAATGTCAAGGACAGAACTGCAAGAGATAGCACGGAGGATTTGGGCGTGAGTCGGTTACGGGTCTACGCTCCATTGACAGATAACAAGCAGACGATCATGAAGAGTACATACCACAGAGTACTGCACTATTTCAATAACAAGACTGCGTTGTTTAAATAACATCTTAACATTATGACTTGCTTGTTTATATGGTGAAACAACGACCAGTTAGCCACGGCAACAGGACAGAGTTAAGTGATGTTGTTAACAGCCACTTCATATCTTAATCGGTTTGAAGGTGAAGTTATCAATACAGTTTCAGTAACGAGCATTTGAGGTTGACTTGCATGGTTTTGTGACACGCGCAGGGCACCAGGGTTTTGACACCATTTTTGTACTGCACTTCCATCAACGGAAGTCAGTCTGGCTCCGTGGCTGGCATGCAAGCATGCGGTCCGGTAATCGATGTCGTAGGATCTGAGACTGTAGAGAGAGCTGGATTATGTAAATAGCCCAGTTGTTTATAATTAGCACGGAAGTAAATTATTACAATTTACCTGGGCTCTCATGTCGACCAAGCCTAAACTGTACCACAAAATATCTTATGAAGTAAAGGCGGCTCGTTATATTGACCACATCATCCATCGAGTGCTCATGAGTCTATACATCTATATGGCTATCACCACATTCCACCGATGATGGTAAAAAGGGTCCTTTACTTTCTTAGTTCCATAAACCCACTATGAGCCCTTTCTGCTGCTCTGTGCTCTGTAGTGAACACCAGCAAAGACAGGTACATGCAGTCACACATCTAGTAAGAATAATTTCAGATATAAACACCCGTGTTACCATTGGACACAGCTATGGTGTTTGTCCATCAAGAATGATGATGACCCAGACACGAGAAGTACATCGGGAAAACGAGGTGCCTCGTTAACCAACACAGAACTGGCACTATTAGCCACCGGACGCTGATGCATATGCTGGGGGGAGGATCTGAGCACCTATGGACCTGTCCGGAGTTCAATGAAGATACCCCAACTGATAACTGATAACTGATAACTGATGATGACCATTCATTTCATCCAGTGGGGTTGAATGTGTGGAGCCATGAGTTCTAAGATGGCTGGTAAGACTTGTTTGGGCTCGAAATGTTCTTTGACAATGGCAAAGAATGCTTGACGTTACAGGAGGAGGATCTTCTTTTTGTCCAGCCTTTTTTTTTGTCCACAGCTCTTGCAGCCCTGTTTGCTTCACAAGTGACTATACCCTTACGCAATCATTGGCAACACAGCTGTAACAAAACAATCAGAACATTGGGCACATGTCATTATTGTGTATTACTAGAGAACCATGTGATAGCAGAAAAAAACAAGCGCACATTTTACGTAATTTTCCTTTTCACGCCACAATATTAGTGTCAGGGCCAGACGTTAACCACTAATCGAACAAGAACAATTATAATAAAAAGATAACTTGCCTGCCAAGGACGCTAATCGTAACAAGATCAAAGTGATGACTAGGA
This sequence comes from Cepaea nemoralis, assembly GCA_014155875.1. NCBI lineage: Eukaryota > Metazoa > Mollusca > Gastropoda > Stylommatophora > Helicidae > Cepaea > Cepaea nemoralis. The sequence goes on from JACEFZ010028067.1 coordinate 533,543, forward strand.
AAAAATAAACTGACGAAATGCCAGTGTAACAGTTCACTGTAAAAATAGTTTATTTACGTAAACCAAGATAGAAAAACTGCATCACGAGAAAACAGAGAAGGCCACTCCCGCATGCGGTGGATGCACGATTTAGCAGACAGTGTAATAGTTTAGAGACATAACGGATGAAGCAGGTATGACAATGTAAAAATAAACCAAATAGGTAAATGCAGATCCTGCAACGAAACAGCAAGCTCTCACACATGTACATATATAGGTATGTGTTGATGGCTGTGGAGAAACAGTAAGCACAGATACATGCATATATATAGGTATGTGTAGATGGCTGTGGAGAAACAGTAAGCACAGATACATGCATATATATATATATTATATATATATATATATATATATATATATATATATATATATATATATATATATATATATGTATGTGTAGATCCTGTGAGAAACAACAAGCACAGATACATGCACATATATATATGTATGTGTAGATCCTGTGGAGAAACAACACGCACAGATACATGCACATATATATAGGTATGTGTAGGTCCTGTGGAGAAACAACAAGCACAGATACATGCACATATATATAGGTATGTGTAGGTCCTGTGGAGAAACAACAAGCACAGATACATGCACATATATATAGGTATGTGTAGGTCCTGTGGAGAACAACAAGCACAGATACATGCACATATATATAGGTATGTGTAGGTCCTGTGGAGAAACAACAAGCACAGATACATGCACATATATATATAGGTATGTGTAGGTCCTGTGGAGAAACAACAAGCACAGATACATGCACATATATATAGGTATGTGTAGGTCCTGTGGAGAAACAACAAGCACAGATACATGCACATATATATAGGTATGTGTAGGTCCTGTGGAGAAACAACAAGCACAGATACATGCACATATATATAGGTATGTGTAGGTCCTGTGGAGAAACAACAAGCACAGATACATGCACATATATATAGGTATGTGTAGGTCCTGTGGAGAAACAACAAGCACAGATACATGCACATATATATAGGTATGTGTAGGTCCTGTGGAGAAACAACAAGCACAGATACATGCACATATATATTGGTATGTGTAGATCCTGTTGAGAAACATCAAGCACAGACAGGTACATGGGTAGGCATGTGTAGAGCCTGTAACAAAACAGTAAGCCCAGACACGTGTACATATATATGTATGTGTAGGTCTTGTGGAGAAACATCAAGCACAGACAGGTACATGGGTAGGCATGTGTAGAGCCTGTAACAAAACAGTACGCCCAGACACGTGTACATATATATGTATGTGTAGGTCTTGTGGAGAAACATCAAGCACAGACAGGTACATGGGTAGGCATGTGTAGAGCCTGTAACAAAACAGTAAGCCCAGACACGTGTACATATATATGTATGTGTGGAGAAACAACAAGCACAGCTACATGTATATGTGTAGATCGCTGTGGACATATGCACTTATGTGTCTTCGTTATTCAAATTCGCAACGGGAAAGCATTTTTTTTTGGTAGTGGAGCGGCTGGCCGAGTAGCTAGAATGCCGGGCTCTCCTTCGGGAGACCCGGGTTCGAATCCTCGGTAAGACGTGGAGTTTTTCTGTCCGGGATAAAAAGAAAACTGTAACCTGCACAGTTCGCGGCGACTGCACTAGCCATGCTGCCTTAATTCCACAGGCTCAAGTACCCCCCCCCCCCCCCCCCACCCCTGTCCTACACCGCAAGGTACTATAGGCAGTAAATGAAAGTTTTCAGATATGTGTAGATCCTGTGGAGAAACATCAAGCACAGACATGTACATATATAGGCATGTGGGCACTCTTCCGAATTCCGGTCCCAAATAGTTTTGCAGTGAATAATGTTATATAACTAACCCTAACCCAAACCCTAACCGTAATCACTTATTCACTGCAGAACTATTTGGGACCGGAATTCGGAAGAGTGCCGGCATGTGTATATTCTGCAACACAACAGTAAGCCAAAAGCATATACATATGTGTAAATCCTGCGGAGAAATAGCAAGAACAGACATATACACACAGTACAGTACATGGTGGTGTCCTGCATCGAAATAGCAAGTTCAGGCGTATGAACATATGCAGATAGATGTAGATCTTGCCGAGAAATAGCAAGTTCAGACGTATGAACATATGTAGATAGATGTAGATCTTGCCGAGAAATAGCAAGTTCAGACGTATGAACATATGTAGATAGATGTAGATCTTGCCGAGAAATAGCAAGTTCAGACGTATGAACATATGCAGATAGATGTAGATCTTGCCGAGAAATAGCAAGTTCAGACGTATGAACATATGCAGATAGATGTAGATCTTGCCGAGAAATAGCAAGTTCAGACGTATGAACATATGCAGATAGTTGTAGATCTTGCCGAGAAATAGCAGGTTCAGACGTATGAACATATGTAGATAGATGTAGATCTTGCCGAGAAATAGCAAGTTCAGACGTATGAACATATGCAGATAGATGTAGATCTTGCCGAGAAATAGCAAGTTCAGACGTATGAACATATGCAGATAGATGTAGATCTTGCCGAGAAATAGCAAGTTCAGACGTATGAACATATGCAGATAGATGTAGATCTTGCCGAGAAATAGCAAGTTCAGACGTATGAACATATGCAGATAGATGTAGATCTTGCCGAGAAATAGCAAGTTCAGACGTATGAACATATGCAGATAGATGTAGATCTTGCCGAGAAATAGCAAGTTCAGACGTATGAACATATGCAGATAGATGTAGATCTTGCCGAGAAATAGCAAGTTCAGACGTATGAACATATGCAGATAGATGTAGATCTTGCCGAGAAATAGCAAGTTCAGACGTATGAACATATGCAGATAGATGTAGATCTTGTCGAGAAATAGCAAGTTCAGACGTATGAACATATGCAGATAGATGTAGATCTTGCCGAGAAATAGCAAGTCAGACGTATGAACATATGCAGATAGATGTAGATCTTGCCGAGAAATAGCAAGCACAGACGTATGAACATATGTAGATAGATGTAGATCTTGCCGAGAAATAGCAAGTTCAGACGTATGAACATATGCAGATAGATGTAGATCTTGCCGAGAAATAGCAAGCACAGACGTATGAACATATGTAGATAGATGTAGATCTTGCCGAGAAATAGCAAGCACAGACGTATGAACATATGTAGATAGATGTAGATCTTGCCGAGAAATAGCAAGCACAGACGTATGAACATATGTAGATAGATGTAGATCTTGCCGAGAAATAGCAAGCACAGACGTATGAACATATGTAGATAGATGTAGATCTTGCCGAGAAATAGCAAGCACAGACGTATGAACATATGTAGATAGATGTAGATCTTGCCGAGAAATAGCAAGCACAGACGTATGAACATATGTAGATAGATGTAGATCTTGCCGAGAAATAGCAAGCACAGACGTATGAACATATGTAGATAGATGTAGATCTTGCCGAGAAATAGCAAGCACAGACGTATGAACATATGTAGATAGATGTAGATCTTGCCGAGAAATAGCAAGCACAGACGTATGAACATATGTAGATAGATGTAGATCTTGCGAGAAATAGCAAGCACAGACGTATGAACATATGTAGATAGATGTAGATCTTGCCGAGAAATAGCAAGCACAGACGTATGAACATAAGTAGATAGATGTAGATCTTGCCGAGAAATAGCAAGCACAGACGCACGTACATATTAGTTAGTTAGTTAGTTAGTCGTAGTTCCAACCTCATAGCAACGGGTTGTCCCCATTATGCTCCGTTCCTGTGCCAGTGAATATCGCACAAAATGCTCCCCACTGCCCAATGTGAAAAGTACATATGTGCATGCGTATGTGCTTGTTGTTTCCCCACACAATCTACACACACTTGTTTAATGTTTACGTAGCCAGTGTAATACCACGGTACATGTGTTGTGTAGCAGAGCTGTTCTAATTGTGTTCATACTCTGCCACTGCTAGGTTAAAATGAGGAGGAGGGATGGTAGAAGCGGAGACCTATAAGTCAGGATTTAATTACATGAAAATTGCCTCTCTCACCTACTAAATGGGCGTAACACAACGTACACAACCAAGGGGAAGTAAGACAGATTGGAACCGTGTTCACACATCTACTCTGAACCGCGTACCGTGGCTAAGAGTCAGCTGTGGCTAACACGCTATCCTGCCAGCCTTGTGCTCGTGTGATCGAATCCCTTGAAGGTAGTGTTATGTTTTCCATTGACCTGGACTAAAAGGTCAACCCAGCCTAAAATTGATACCAGGACATTCTTCTTTGTCTGCCTGTTATCTCACCTTTTGCCACGTTATGGGAAGACAAAAACTGGAACAGGTTGTGACAACCGGAAAGATTTGTGGAATTCTTGACAGATTGTTTCATGGCACGGAAGGGAGTCAACATACGAACTGATCTATGCCGTCGGAGTTGGCAATTTGTGGAGATGCATGATCGCCCACGCCAACCAGCAAGTCACTGGATGATGATGATGGTGGTGATCTCCCGGTAGAGCATCAAGACCCAACCGTCCCCAACCAACACACGGCAAGCCGCCCTAACCTTCGCAGTCTTCTTCCGCTCCTGTCATGCCTTCCCCATATCATCCATCCCTGTCTCTAATTCTTATCCCCAGGTGTTTTAAGGTCGCCCTTCATTTCGTCGGTTCTGTGCGTTATAGATAAGGGCCTGTCCAGTTATACTATTATCCGGTTTTCTCGGTGTGTGTCCTACCAGGCTCCAGATCGTTTCTTCACCTCTTGATTAATTGGTAATTGTCTAGTTCTCTCCACGAGCGTCTCAGTGGCGATTCTGTCATACCATTTTAAATCCCTGCTATTCTGCCCAGACACCAATTAACAGATTCAGAAAGTAGGTTTGGATCAAACATGGTGGATAGTCAAGTCGGTTGTTTAGTTAATCGCAGTTTCAACTTCGCGGCAAAGGGTCACACACATTGCCAGTGAATATCACACAAAATGCTCCTCACTGCCCCTTGTGAAAAGTGGAACAAACAGCAGTACCGAAATACCAACAGCACGGTCGGGCAAGTACATGCATAAGGCCCCTGCCAGAATGCCAACACAACAGTCCGCCACGAAAATTACAGTTCATCGTCGATGGAAGCAGCAGTCACTATAAAGCAGCAGCTTCACACACATTACTGCATAATGAGAAACTAGTTAGTTCAGCAATCGGCAGCCGCCATTTTCTGAACACGCAGTTCACAATACAAAACGTGGACAGATGTAAAAGCACTCCACACGAAATCCACAACTCACTGTGTCGCTCCAAGCACTTAACTCAGGAGCTGGGTGACGGAACCATGTACTACCAGTTTATGGTGAGGAAACTGAGTAAGCAAGCAGTAGCCAGAAGCAAAACACCCAGGAGGCCTTAAAAGCTCAACCGCCAATCCGCCATATTGGACCGGAAGTCTATACGACCAGGTGGAGAAGACAGAGGAACAAATTGAGAACCCGTATATGGAAAGAATGATATTGCGGGGGATTGGCAGGGGCGCTGGAAGAATCTCAAAACTGAGAGGGAAGACCAGGGAAACTTTCAATCAGTGGAAACGATTGGTAGTATGGCTCTTCTATGGCTGTTGAATGAGGGGACAAAGGTGGAAAAGTGTCCTAGTGGCACGAAATGGAATATTGCTTGGCTAGCAAATCCATTACATGGAAAGTCCGAATCGAAAGCTCACTGTGTGGATGTCATCTGCAGACTGCATACTTCTGGTTTCCGGAAGAACAGCCTATGGTGAACGGAAGGCCCAATATACGGAAGTGAGGCTAAGCAGCCATGTGCAGGACGTGACGATTCCTTGGGTGAGCCCAGTACCAGAGCGCTATGTATCGGCTCTGCAAGTATGGAAGCCTCCTTGGATGGCGGGGAATGCCCATGGTCTGCCCCTGCCTTCCCTTGAGGGCTGACCAGGATCTTTGGCTGTTCTATATGGGCCAGCTAGGATGGGGGATAACACCACAACAGTGAGAGTCAAACGTCCTAAGAAACCCCCGGGAAGGTTAACCCGGTCAACAAATGCCCGCAGAAGTCGGATGTGTCGGCCTAACGGCGCAAGAACGCAGCTCTGCTGTAAACAGGCACAACGCAATCACATCCGGAAAAAAAAACTCCGGATGAACGAAGAAGAAGAAGAAGAATGAGGGGACGGAGCGAGTATGGGAATGTCTTGAGTGCAGTGATATCGGTTCTTAGCTCAACTTAACTCAAATTTTTGTCTTTCTCCAATGGATTTTTAGATCTAGTTGTTGTGACCCCCGATCAAGTATGTTTAGATTATTTTCGTCAAATTTCACGTGTGAGACAGGAGGTTAATGTCATCAGCGAAGTCCAGATTATCAAGCTTCCCTAACAGAGTTTGTTGAAATCCATGTATGGCAGCGCTTGTTGTTGTCCTCATAACAGCCTTACTACAGCTGACACCTTGCAGTCTTGACAGATGATAGTTATTGTGCTTTTTAAAATGGCATAAGGAGATCAGCATAGCCGAATGGATAGGAACGCATGCTTTTAAACATCCGGTATTCTGATGCGAGGTAAAGGGTTCAAACCCTACACCGGACAGTTGGACTAAAATGTTGACCTGTCGTCCTTGACTTAGGGACGTAAATTACAAGTACCTCTGAAGTCGGAGTGGGTTGACCTGATGGCGAGGGATACTGTTAATAGGGAAAGCTAATCCACACGCAAAATTCAGTCTAAAACTACTATAAATAGTGTGTATGGATTACGGTTGAGCTCAAAGCGAGGGAGCGCAAAAATAAGGGGCATAATAACCTCTCCGGAGCACAAAATCTGGTCTGAATTGTAAAGAGTATGTGATGCCCATGACGCATGATCCCTCTCTAGGCTTGAATAATTTACTAAAGAGGAAAGTAACACAAATACGTCTGGAACAAGACAAGCTGCATGAGTTGCCGCATCAGCAAAGCAATGATCTAACTGCCCGCCGGTCGGAGCTCCGATCCTAGATCAGGCTTAGGGCCTGGTCTGCCCTACAATGACATTTAGTCCTTAGGTTACATTTCCTAACACCAGGATAATGGTTGTACCCTCCCAGTTGCGTCCCTCCGCCAGAAGTCTTGGGCACAATGTGGGGTGTCGAGTTTAGTGAGCGCCGCCCAACATTCGGTGCTAACAGAAGCAGGTAGTATCGTCTACTAATATACGGTGGCTCAGTCATATCTGACTAAGATCTGACTAACTAACCAGTCTATTGAATGAAATAATAAAGAAAGAATAATAGAAATAATAATCTAATCTCATCTCATCATGTTCCTCTTGTACCTTGCGATGTCGAGGTGGAGTATAAACAGCGGGAGAGTGCCCACTTATGAGCTTCATGTATCGATATTCCCATTGACTCTGTTATTCCCTGCGTCCATCGTTTACGTGGTCGGCATCTTCCTCTGCTTCCCTCTGGTCTGTACATCATTGCTTGTTGTGGTATACTGTTAGTTGGTAACCTACTTGCGTGGAAAAACCATTTGACTTGCTGCCTTCTAATAAAATCTAGTGCAGCTATAACCTCCACTTTAGTCCTGATTTCTTCATGTTTGATCTTATCTCTTCTTGATACATTGAGTATTCTTCTCAGGAATCTCATAGAACTCCCTATGGTCAGATTTTTGCTCTAAACCTGCGACTGGCCTAGCAAGCCGGCAGGGGATCTTCATACTGCTCGTAGAAAAACTAAGGAGTATAAACGGACTGACCCAAATGGATATAGAAAGAATAATAAAGCTGGCAAAAGGCATTTGTGTTTCATTACTGTTCTTATATTAAATGTATCTTTTAGCCCTTCTCCCCCCACCTTTCCTCCCCCCCCCCCCCCCCATCTCCTCCCACCCCCAAGAAGAACTTTGGGTATGTTGCCCTTAAGTCAGCAACTTTTAATGGGATCCCATAACTTAACAAATTCCCCAAAGATATTCCTTATTAATGTTAATCAAGGCCTTTTCTATGCTATCCATCCATCCATACATCCATCATGTGCCATGCCGATAAGCGTGGGCGGTCATATTTTGTCATCTCACCAGAGTCGTGGATCAGCTCTGTGTTTCTATCTCGACCATGCCACGTGGCCAAGCCATCCAGGTATTTACTTTTCGAATACCTCTGGTGTGGTGAAAGAAGGGGGTCCTTACGAAATGCATATTCTTGTACAAGTAAACATTCAGACTATTTACTATCAGGAAGTGATTATGTCCAATTTTGCTTTAAATGTTCATGTTTACTATAATTGTGATAGTGAGCTTAACTGCCCACTTCCAATGTTGCTTTAATTTTTCGTGTTTACTTCAGATTTGATAGTGAACTACGTTGAATGTTACATAAATTGTTCATGTTTACTTTCATTGTAATAGTGATCTTAACTGTCTATGTCGAATGCTAATCAATTGGTCATGTTTACTTTTATTGTAATAGTGATTTTAACTGTCTATGTCGAATGTTACATCAATTGGTCATGTTTACTTTCTTTGTGATAAGGCGCTGAACTCTTAAAGGAAGTAAGGGAAAAGTATGGGACTGTTAGCTCTTACTTTATTTCGTTTAATCCTGGTTATAATTTTTAAGGCTCTGTAGCCATGTATAACCCATTCCATTATTATAATCTTGAAATACAACACGTAGGAATCTTCTTCTTCTTCGTTCATCCGGAGTTGTTTTTTTTCGGACGTGATTGCGTTGTGCCTGTTTACAGCAGAGCTGCGTTCTTGCGCCATTAGGCCGACACATCCGACTTCTGCGGGCATTTGTTGACCGGGTTAACCTTCCCGGGGGTTTCTTAGGATGTTAGAATCTCACTGTTGTGGTGTTGTCTCCCATCCCAGCTGGCTCATACAGAACAGCCAAAGGCATCCTGGTCAGCCCTCAAGGGAAGGCAGGGACAGACCATGGGCATTCCCCGCCATCCAAGGAGACTTCCATAATTTCAGAGCCATCACACAGCGCTCTGGTACTGGGCTCACCCAAGGAATCGTCACGTCCTGCACATGGCTGCTTAGCCTCACTTCCGTATATTGGGCTTTTCGTTCACCATAGGCTGTTCTTCCGGAAGCCAGAAGAATGCAGCTTGCAGATGACATCCACATAGTGAGCTTTCGATTTGGACTTTCCATGTAATGGATTTTCTATCCGAGCAATATTCCATTTTGTGCCACTAGGACACTTTTTCCACCTTTTATGAAGCCCACACAGTGAACTTTCGATTCGGACTTTCCACGTAATGTATTTGCTATCCAAGCAATATTCCATTTCATGCCTCTGGGAGGCTTGTGTAACCGACATGCCTGTGGTATGAAGTGTCGCAGTCTAAATACTTCTTCATGCACATTTAAATGTCAACCTGAATATAGTTAATGTAAGCTGCAGTCGACTTGAGCTTGTTGATATCTCCATAGAGCTTGTCCTCGAATGAAGCAGGTGTGGGCCAAAATATCTTTCTCTGTTCTGCATATATTGGGCACTCTTGCAGCAAATGTTTAGCTGTCATTTTACCAGTTCCACAATTACATTCATCTGTATCTCCTATCTTTAGTTTATTGAACAAGTGGTAATTCAGCCTGTTATGTCCTGTGCGGAGTCTGAAGATTGCTACTTGTTCTCTTCGGTCGAGTTTGTAATATGCATCATCCTTCAGGTGGCCTGGATGCTCTGACTCCCATTTGACTCTATAGGTGCTTTTTATAAACCTCTTTGCCTCATTATAGGTTATGTCTATGTCGGGCTGTGGTAGTTGTCCACCCTCTTTTGCTAGTCTGTCAGCCTCTTCATTTCCAGGTATACTGCAATGTGATGGGATCTACTGTATTACAACTTTTTTTGATTTCTGGCACAGACCATGGAGTGCTGCTCTTAGGTCAGCTAGTTCTGTGCTGTTTTTGCTCTTCAGTATTGAGACAGCTGACTTTGCATCTGTGAAGATAGCTATTTGCTTCTCTTTATTTTCCTCCATCAAGAGCATTTCTGCCTCTACCTCCGCTTTGAAGTTACTTGAGAATTTCCCAGTTGCCACTGACTGCAACACGTAGGAATAATTGACTCTCGAACTGTAGCACGGTATTCTTCATATGTACTAGTCAACATGGTATGTGGCTATTCTTTGAGTGTACTGATCAGCATTTGATTGTTACTGGCTATTCTTTGAGTATACTGATCAACATTTGATTGTTACTGGCTATTTTTTTTTAGTGTACTGATCAATATTTAATTATTACTTGTTATTCTTTGAGTGTACTGATCAGCATTTGATTGTTACTGGCTATTCTTTGAGTGTGCTGGTTAACATATCATTGTTACTGACTATTCTTTTTATGTACCAGTCAATACGTCAAGTGTGTTTGTACTTCTTATGTTTAGTCGGAACATGCTGGAAAATCCTGATAACGTATGTTTCTTTTACATTTGGCCTTTGTGGAAGTAATACGCATATGGTATTCTTATTACGGTTGCTTTCAACATAACGCCCAGCATAACGCCCTTCTGGGACTGAGTGAGTCGGTGTCCAAACTGGACGTGATGGGCAACATTTAGGCTCACAATGCACCAAAGCCTATCAGTCTCATATCTTCTTCACCTAGACGTCCTGGATTTTTTCCAGTGAATCGGCTGATGTGTGCAGCTCAATGCCTAGCTCAGTGAACCAGCTAATGTGTACAGCTCAATGCCTAGTCTAGTGAACCAGCTAATGTGTACAGCTCAATGCCTAGTCTAGTGAACCAGCTAATGTGTACAACTCAATCCCTAGTCTAGTGAACCAGCTAATGTGTACAGCTCAATCCCTAGTCTAGTGAACCAGCTAATGTGTGCAGCTCAATCCCTAGTCTAGTGAACCAGCTAATGTGTACAGCTCAATCCCTAGCCCAGTGAACCAGCTGATGTGTACAGCTCAATCCCTAGTCTAGTGAACCAGCTAATGTGTACAGCTCAATCCCTATTCTAGTGGACCAGCTAATGTGTACAGCTCAATGCCTAGCCCAGTGAACCAGCTGATGTGTACAGCTCAATTCATAGCGGCAATCTGGACGGGACAGCAGACAATGTTGAGGTGAAATTATTCCACCTTCCACCCCTTTCCCAGCCACATGGGTCAAGGATGGGTCCACTCTCCCGTTGAAGAGATGCTGGGGTCATCAACCCTGGCCCAAAAGGTGAAACGAAACAACCATGTAACGTTTCTTCTCTCTCCTTCCCCCCCCCCCCCCCCTCCCCCATGTCTTCCCTATATTATTCATCTCGGCAATTCTCTGCACAAGTCACGATCTCCGTAGGTGCACATGTAACCCCAGGGGTCTCCGTAAGAACAAATTACACCGTTGTTCTGAACCAGGCTGTCCTAAAACAAATTCACGACCTTCAAAGCGCGAGACTTGACCATTCGCCTTCAAAAATAAAAACCTGCAGATACTTCTAAATTTGCTGAGCAAGAAGGGGCATCAAGGATATCCTCAGATAAGCAAAAACACTCCAACGCCTATTTTAGAACTGTTCCTCTGTGTTAAAGTTCACCCTTATTTTGGTCATATGTTACATAAACTGACAGCTCCCGCTTGAGAGATAACCAACTGTTCTCTGTCATATATGAGAGCTCTGGCAGGACTCGTTATATGACCTCCTGGCGGGTTTTAAGTGTGGTCTGGTTTCTGTTCATGTGATCAAACTACATTATCACTGACCAGTCTGTGTTTGTGTTCCAGTTATGTGACATGAGATTATTAGATAATGCAACTTTAGAGAACCAAGCAGATGTTCTTTTATTGTTTTGAGGCGACAGGGTTCGATGTACGCACTAGTACCTGAAACACCTTGACCTCATTATGTCCTTCGACTTCTTATCAAATGTAACAGGTCTGGGCTTGAAGTGGACTCGGTGACCGAGTCATTTATTGCCACATTGGCGAAACTGATAGTACGAGTGTACGACATGAGTTTGCACATTTTGGAGTTAACTGTACACTGTGTTCAACTTTTGACCTGATGGCATAAATTGGTGACACAACGGGCTTAGTAGAGTTGAGCTGAGTCACGAGCCGACATCACCGCACTCGGGATATCATATGTGCTCCGCCCTCACCTTCAACAGCTAGCGAAGAGCCTCAATACAAAATGGTACCAGTAGCAGTCTGATTATGTGCCAATCTGGCCATGCCTCGGAGTCATGAGTGTCGGCCGGAAACTGTGATCACTCTCTGCAGCATCATTTTCTCTAGGTGGTGATGATCTATCTGCTCTTCTGCGCTGCACGCACGATCCCAAAGGCCTCGATCACGTCTGCCTTATCATAGACAAGTAGCTCACCAAGAGTTGCAGACCCAGCCAGTCTTCTGTCCGCCTGCTCGTTTCTCACCGCACCAGCATGTCTGGGGGAGGGGTGGGGTCTAACAGATGCTCTCTATTTTTGATAGTTGAATAGAAGCCTGCCACTCTGCCCGAAGTATGACTATCTTCACCTTTCTCATCACATTTTGTGAGTCCGTTACAATCATGACATGAGTGTACTGGCGGTCCTACAATCAGTGAAACACCGTTGTCACTTTCTCCATCTCCAACTAGATTTGTGGTATCATACGCCAGATTCTACTGCATCAAACACCGTCCACCAACCTTCTCCCCAAAGCCCAGGCACTTCTTTCACCTCTTAACACTGAGCAATGCGTGAAGATGATTACACCACGTGGTAGCGAATTGTCATGGATCAGTTGTTGCACCTCCCATTCAGTGTCAATCCCTGCATTCCCCATCCAATGTTATTATGGCCCTGCGCAGGTCTGACTTTCCCTCTGCCATTCTCACCCACTCCTCTCCCATTGTTCTCAAGCATGCACACTTCTCTGATTGTGTCCTTTGCCTGAGCGATCCATGATTTTCCTCTGATCAGCCTGTGGCCCTTAACTGTGTCCAGGGCTTCATGTGGTGGGTCTTCCGTGTCTGCAGCCACTCGGAGATATGATTTATCCTGCAGCACCTTCAGTCTGTCTGCAATCGTGGGCAAGGCTAGGATGTATCACATACACATCCTCCTTCTGTTCCTATCCATCTCCATCCTTCTCTTTGTCTCCCACTCTTTCATGTGTCTAAACATACTGAAGTTGCCAAATGTGTTTACTTGGGGAAGACTGATGACATGTCGCCGAAACCTTATGACCATCCCTAATTTGAATTTTCACAATTATGGTTACATAAGCCCAGATTCGGTACTATATAAGATCAGAAAGCGCGCTAAATTGCCACGGCAGTCTCGGGGATAGATACCTCGTCTGTCCCTGCCATCAAGACAGCAAAGAAGCGATGAAGCTAGCGTAAAAGCAAATCTGCCATATAAAGAGGCCAGGAGGCAGTACTAGGTGACTATCCTTCTAAGAAAAACAGACTAAACACAACTAGAGGGCCAGCAGAAGGAAATGAAGTCAAAAATTGATAACATGGAGAAAAGAAGCGACAATTCGCAAGAAACGCAAATAACAGCCGTTTAGTGTATCCTGGACGAACTGAAGCTTGTTCAGCAGAAGATCGATCGGGGTGTGGCTCGGATAGCTGCAATCAAGGTGGAGTCATAGGAGACACTGAAACAAGTTAAGAGAGATAGAGCACAGATGGAAAATCTCAATAAAAAGACCAAAAATGAAACACTCCAAAAACCCCTCTGCTGTGTGTCCACCGTGACGAGGTAGAGGGGCTTGTGCGTCCCAATGACCCCAAGAGCTATGCCGACGGTAGCACAGCTACTGGTAGGGCCACCCATGTCGGACAGGTCAAGGGAGAGGGACCAGACGAAGAGACACACAAACCTGCTGCCTTGTAGGTAGACTGGGGACAGTCAAAGGCTAGGGAAAGCACCCGAATACATGCTTGTCAAAATCGGATGTACTGAGCCACAGGCTTGACAAAGCAGTGCAACGTAAAACCTGCTGCCTTGTAGGTAGACTGGGGACAGTCAAAGGCTAGGGAAAGCACCCGAATACATGCTTGTCAAAATCGGATGTACTGAGCCACAGGCTTGACAAAGCAGTGCAACGTAAAACCTGCTGCCTTGTAGGTAGACTGGGGACAGTCAAAGGCTAGGGAAAGCATCCCAAATAAATGCTTGTCGAAATCGGATGTACTGAGCCACAGGCTTGACAAAGCAGTGCAACGTAACTTAATTCGTGATGTCACAAATCAAAATTAATCGTTATGGTGCTAATCCCGTGAAGTCCCATCAGGCGGCGATAGTGCCGGGCCCCCTGCCTCGAGGGGGTCCACCCATGACTACTGGTGGTCACCTTCCCCTGTGCTGTGGAGTCAAGGCACAGAGGAGTAGGTTAAGAGCTATTGACCAAATACCCCGGACACTCAACATACTACAGTGGAATGCCGAAGGAGTTTACAAGAAGAAAGACTCCCTAACACAGCGTCTTCATAAAGATAGAATAGATGTGGCATGCATTCAAGAGACACACCTCAACGCCAATCACAAATTCTCAGTCAGAGGATATCAGGCCACACGTTTCGACCGCGAAGGACACAAAGGAGGAGTTCTAATACTTACACGAAATACAATACCTTGCAGCGAAGTATCTGTGATCTCTGACAACCAAACAGAAATTATAGGTGTTGATATAATGATAAAGGACGTGAAAATAAGAATCTACAATCTGTATAGCCCAGCAGATAAGGACCTTACACTCTCAAACATGAAAATAACCGACACAAACTGCATTATTGTCGGAGACTTTAATAGCCGTTCAGAAAGATGGGGATACCCAGATACTGACAAAAGAGGAGATGAATTGGAGGACTGGGAAATAGACTCAAATCTCCATCTACTCAACAAAGCGGATGACACACCGAGCTTCTACTCCAGAAGATGGCTTACCACTTCTACTCCAGACTTAGCTTTCTGCACAGGAGACATCCTCCACAAAATCGATCGCCATGTGCTGGACCAATTAGCAGGTAGTGACCACAGACCAATCAAGCTTGTAATGAATATGGAGTATGTTCCACAGGAGCAAAAGCCCTTGCCCCGCTGGAATTACAAACGAGCAGATTGAGACAGATTTGCCATACTAACAGACAAATATTGTGAAAACATAAATACACGATATGGCAACATAAAGCAAATGGTGGAAAGTCTAAACAGAGCGATAATACAGGCAGCCACTGAGTCCATTCCTAGAGGAGCGAGGAAAAATTACAAACCATACTGGACTGAAGAACTACAAAGTTTGGAGGACAAAGTTGAAGATGCCAGGAAGACAGCAGAGAGAGAACAAACAATTGAAGCGAATATCTCTCTCAAAGCCATCTCAGCAAAATATAAAAGAACAGTAAATCAAACAACAAGAGATCGTTGGAGGGAAAAAACAGAAAACCTGAATTTTGACAGGGATGGAAACAAACTATGGAAACTAGTGAAAGCCATGAACAATGAAGGACCTAGAAACAAACAAATAACAATTAAACAAGGAAATGCCTTGCTTACAGGAAAAAAGGCTGCAAATGCACTAATGGAACACTATGCAAATGCAAACCACATTGATATTACAACTGAACAGAAGAAAGCAATCAAAGACAAACAGATACATCATAGAAATACAGAGACAGCAGCAGAATATATGATGGCAAATCTAACAATGGAAGAAATGGAACAGGCAATGAATACCCTAAAAAAGAAGAAATCACCAGGAAAGGATGGAATCACAAATGAAATGCTAATAGGACTAGGCACCAAGGCAAAGAAGAAACTACTAGCAGTCCTAAATAACAGCTGGAAGAGAGGAATAGTCCCACAGGCATGGAAGGAAGCTATACTAATACCAGTCCCAAAGAAAGGAAAAGACCTGGAAGAACCAAATGGCTATCGACCTATCAGTCTACTTAGCTGTGTAGGAAAATTAATGGAACGCATTATCAATGGCAGGCTAACATGGCATCTGGAAGAAAACAAACTCTTAACACCACACCAAGCAGGATTCAGAAAGTACAGATCCACTGAAGATCAAATAACCTATATAGCTCAGGAAATAGAGGATGCCTTCCAAGAGAAAAAGCACACACTAGCAGTCTGGATAGATTTAGAAAAAGCATTTGATAAAGTATGGAAGGAAGGACTGAAAGTAAAACTGCAAAACATGCATGTTTGTGGAAAAATGTATAAATGGATCAGCCACTACCTTGAGAACAGAACTGCCAGGACAAAAGTACAAGGACAAACAAGCAAAATGATGCTGCTGGAGCAAGGTGTCCCCCAAGGAGGAGTTCTTTCACCAACATTATTCCTAGCATATATAAATGACATCACAGAAAATTTTCCAGCCAGAGTACACACATCCTCCTTTGCAGATGACCTAGCCATATGGACATCTGAAGAATATATTAGTACAGCTAACAGCAGAATACAGCAAGCCTTATTAGCGCTAGAGGACTGGTCAAAATCATGGCTAGTGAAGATAAGTGAGGAGAAAACAACATGCACAGTGTTCTCCCTCTCAAATAAACCTCAGCAACCTAAGCTGGTATTGAATGGAAAAATATTGCGCCATGAAGAAAATCCAAACTATCTAGGAGTCACCTTTGATCGTCGCCTGACATGGAAGACACAGGTTGAGAAAAATCGAACAAGAGCAAGGCAGAGAATGGCAATCATGAAAAAGCTTGCTGGTACAACGTGGGGAGCAGATGAGAAAGTTCTCAAGAAGTTATATACTGGACGGGTGAGGCCAGTACTGGAATATGGCATTGCAGCTTGGGCAACAGCAGCTAAGTCAAACTTTAACAAAATAAGTAGAGTCCAAAACCAAGGAATGCGAATCATAACTGGAAGCCTGAAGACAACGCCTATTAATGAACTAGAAAAGATCACTTGTTTACAACCAATGCAGGATAGAAGAGATAGCAGAGCCCAGCAACAAGCAGAAAAATTTAGAAGATTGACAGACCACCCTATGTACAACAGATTTAATGGTTTTGGAAAGGGAAGACTGAAGCGTAGCAACTTTGTAGAAACTGCAAAACGAAGGATTAGGGCAGATCCTATTCTTAACATATCAACAGTCAAGCCCATACACAATGCACACAAGTTCCCAGCTTGGAGACAGCAGCAACTGCCTGAGATGATAGAAAACATTCCTGGTATTGAGAAAAAGAACACTCAGCATGAAACCGAAAGAAGAGAAATAACCCTAAACTACATAAAAGAACATTACCCAAGCAGGAATTGGACCCATGCATATACAGATGGATCAGCCAAAAATTCAATAGAGAATGGAGGAGGAGGAATTCTCCTAAATTTAAAAAATGGAGTGAAAAAAACACATTCAATGGCAACTGGAAAATTTTCAAGTAACTTCAAAGCGGAGGTAGAGGCTCTGAAAACTGCAGCAGAAATGCTCCTGATGGAGGAAAATAAAGAGAAGCAAATAGCTATCTTCACAGATGCAAAGTCAGCTGTCTCAATACTGAAGAGCAATAACAGCACAGAACTAACTGACCTAAGAGCAGCACTCCATGGTCTATGCCAGAAATCCAAAAAAGTTGTAATACAGTGGATCCCATCACATTGCAGTATACCTGGAAACGAAGAGGCTGACAGACTGGCAAAAGAGGGCGGACGACTACCACAGCCTGACATAGACATAACCTATAATGAGGCAAAGAGGTTGATAAAAAGCACTTATAGAACCAAATGGGAATCAGAGCATCCAGGCCATCAGAAGGATGATGCATATTACAAACTCGACCGAAGAGAACAAGTAGCAATCTTCAGACTCCGCACAGGACATAACAGGCTGAAATACCACTTGTTCAATAAACTAAAGATAGGAGATACCGATGAATGTAATTGTAGAACTGGAAAAATGACAGCAAAACATTTGCTGCAGGATTGCCCAACGTATGCAGAACAGAGAAAGATATTTTGGCCCACACCTGCTTCATTTGAGGACAAGCTCTATGGAGATATCAACAAGCTAAAGTTGACCGCAGATTACTTTAACTATATACAGGTTGACATTTAAAGGTGCATGAAGACCCAGAGGCATGAAATGGAATATTGCTTGGATAGCAAATCCATTACGTGGAAAGTCCAAATCAAAAGCCCATTGTGTGGGCTTCATAAAAGGTGGAAAAGTGTCCTAGTGGCACGAAATGGAATATTGCTTGGATAGCAAATCCATTACGTGGAAAGTCCGAATCAAAAGCCCACTGTGTGGGCTTCATAAAAGGTGGAAAAGTGTCCTAGTGGCACGAAATGGAATATTGCTTGGATAGCAAATCCATTACGTGGAAAGTCTGAATCAAAAGCCCACTGTGTGGGCTTCATAAAAGGTGGAAAAGTGTCCTAGTGGCACGAAATGGAATATTGCTTGGCTAGCAAATCCATTACATGGAAAGTCCGAATCGAAAGCTCACTGTGTGGATGTCATCTGCAGACTGCATACTTCTGGTTTCCGGAAGAACAGCCTATGGTGAACGGAAGGCCCAATATACGGAAGTGAGGCTAAGCAGCCATGTGCAGGACGTGACGATTCCTTGGGTGAGCCCAGTACCAGAGCGCTATGTATCGGCTCTGCAAGTATGGAAGCCTCCTTGGATGGCGGGGAATGCCCATGGTCTGCCCCTGCCTTCCCTTGAGGGCTGACCAGGATCTTTGGCTGTTCTATATGGACCAGCTGGGATGGGGGATAACACCACAACAGTGAGAGTCAAACGTCCTAAGAAACCCCCGGGAAGGTTAACCCGGTCAACAAATGCCCGCAGAAGTCGGATGTGTCGGCCTAACGGCGCAAGAACGCAGCTCTGCTGTAAACAGGCACAACGCAATCACATCCGAAAAAAAACTCCGGATGAACGAAGAAGAAGAAGAAGAGTCCAAAACCAAGGAATGCGAATCATAACTGGAAGCCTGAAGACAACGCCTATTAATGAACTAGAAAAGATCACTTGTTTACAACCAATGCAGGATAGAAGAGATAGCAGAGCCCAGCAACAAGCAGAAAAATTTAGAAGATTGACAGACCACCCTATGTACAACAGATTTAATGGTTTTGGAAAGGGAAGACTGAAGCATAGCAACTTTGTAGAAACTGCAAAACGAAGGATTAGGGCAGATCCTATTCTTAACATATCAACAGTCAAGCCCATACACAATGCACACAAGTTCCCAGCTTGGAGACAGCAGCAACTGCCTGAGATGATAGAAAACATTCCTGGTATTGAGAAAAAGAACACTCAGCATGAAACCGAAAGAAGAGAAATAACCCTAAACTACATAAAAGAACATTACCCAAGCAGGAATTGGACTCATGCATATACAGATGGATCAGCCAAAAATTCAATAGAGAATGGAGGAGGAGGAATTCTCCTAAATTTAAAAAATGGAGTGAAAAAAACACATTCAATGGCAACTGGAAAATTTTCAAGTAACTTCAAAGCGGAGGTAGAGGCTCTGAAAACTGCAGCAGAAATGCTCCTGATGGAGGAAAATAAAGAGAAGCAAATAGCTATCTTCACAGATGCAAAGTCAGCTGTCTCAATACTGAAGAGCAATAACAGCACAGAACTAACTGACCTAAGAGCAGCACTCCATGGTCTATGCCAGAAATCCAAAAAAGTTGTAATACAGTGGATCCCATCACATTGCAGTATACCTGGAAACGAAGAGGCTGACAGACTGGCAAAAGAGGGCGGACGACTACCACAGCCTGACATAGACATAACCTATAATGAGGCAAAGAGGTTGATAAAAAGCACCTATAGAACCAAATGGGAATCAGAGCATCCAGGCCATCAGAAGGATGATGCATATTACAAACTCGACCGAAGAGAACAAGTAGCAATCTTCAGACTCCGCACAGGACATAACAGGCTGAAATACCACTTGTTCAATAAACTAAAGATAGGAGATACCGATGAATGTAATTGTAGAACTGGAAAAATGACAGCAAAACATTTGCTGCAGGATTGCCCAACGTATGCAGAACAGAGAAAGATATTTTGGCCCACACCTGCTTCATTTGAGGACAAGCTCTATGGAGATATCAACAAGCTAAAGTTGACCGCAAATTACTTTAACTATATACAGGTTGACATTTAAAGGTGCATGAAGACCCAGAGGCATGAAATGGAATATTGCTTGGATAGCAAATCCATTATGTGGAAAGTCCAAATCGAAAGCTCGCTGTGTGGGCTTCATAAAAGGTGGAAAAGTGTCCTAGTGGCACGAAATGGAATATTGCTTGGATAGCAAATCCATTACGTGGAAAGTCCGAATCAAAAGCCCATTGCGTGGGCTTCATAAAAGGTGGAAAAGTGTCCTAGTGGCATGAAATGGAATATTGCTTGGATAGCAAATCCATTACGTGGAAAGTCCGAATCAAAAGCCCACTGTGTGGGCTTCATAAAAGGTGGAAAAGTGTCCTAGTGGCACGAAATGGAATATTGCTTGGATAGCAAATCCATTACGTGGAAAGTCTGAATCAAAAGCCCACTGTGTGGGCTTCATAAAAGGTGGAAAAGTGTCCTAGTGGCACGAAATGGAATATTGCTTGGCTAGCAAATCCATTACATGGAAAGTCCGAATCGAAAGCTCACTGTGTGGATGTCATCTGCAGACTGCATACTTCTGGTTTCCGGAAGAACAGCCTATGGTGAACGGAAGGCCCAATATACGGAAGTGAGGCTAAGCAGCCATGTGCAGGACGTGACGATTCCTTGGGTGAGCCCAGTACCAGAGCGCTATGTGTCGGCTCTGCAAGTATGGAAGCCTCCTTGGATGGCGGGGAATGCCCATGGTCTGCACCTGCCTTCCCTTGAGGGCTGACCAGGATCTTTGGCTGTTCTATATGGACCAGCTGGGATGGGGGATAACACCACAACAGTGAGAGTCAAGCGTCCTAAGAAACCCCCGGGAAGGTTAACCCGGTCAACAAATGCCCGCAGAAGTCGGATGTGTCGGCCTAACGGCGCAAGAACGCAGCTCTGCTGCAAACAGGCACAACGCAGTCACATCCGAAAAAAAACTCCGGATGAACGAAGAAGAAGAAGAAACACTCCAAAAAGACGACACCGAGGGCAAGTCCCTGACAGATCAGAAGCAATAGAAGAGAAGAAAGAAAGTGAAAACAAAACGCTCAAGAAGGTACGGTGGCCAAGTGAAGAGACTACACTCCACGAAGATTAAGTGTCCAAGACACCAGATGTGACAGAAGTGATGAACCAGGAAGAATCAAGGATAAAGAAAGCTACAGGACATACAGGTGGAGTCACCGACTTCCCTCCTACCGATGAATCACTCCCGGAAGAAGAAAAAACGAACACCTTTGGGGAGGGGGGGGGGGTGTTCGGGAGGGGGGTGGTCGGGGTGTTCGGGGGGAGGGGGGGTTGCTAACAACACCGCGCCCTACAAGTGCGCGCACCTGACCAGACATGATTAAAACAACAAACATGAAATCGAAACAAATCAGAAATGCCTAACTCAGGAAAACTCAGGAAGCTAAAAACACAACTCTATTTCACAATAAGAAAAGAAACAGCAAATATAACTAATCGACAAACCGACAGTTGAACGGGCCTGAACATTTGGTTTCTAAATATCGGATCGGATCAGGCGATAACAGTAACATCAAAACGATTAGTGGTACTTCTTTCTCTTCTTCTTCTGCGTTCATCTGGAGATTTTTTTTTCGGACGTGATTGTGTTGTGCCTGTTTACAGCAGAGCTGCGTTCTTGCGCCGTTAGGCCGACACATCCGACTTCTGCGGGCATTTGTTGACTGGGTTAACCTTCCCGGGGGAATAGTGGTACAATATCTGTTGTGCTCCATTTAGGAATGTGACTGATGTACAAAAGACGAACGAGAAGTGTACAAAAGAGGAACGAGAAGCGAACAACACCAACAACAACAACAACAACAACAACAACAACAACAACAAAATAGAGCCAGTATGTGACCCACTAAAGAAGGCAAGATGTGATGTGGCAAATGGTAAGAGCAATTTGTAAACACCTGACTGAAGGCATGTTATGATGATGTCAGGGCAACGTTCTGGGCTGCCGCCCCATCTGTACCCACAGTATCTGTGAACGTACAGAGTCTGTGTCGGTCAACACACCAGGAGGGGTAGACGACGGAGAGAGGAATAGCCTCAGGGAGACAGATAAGCTGGCAGGCAGGCAGGAAGATAACAGGCTGATCGGCCGCCGGCCGCCCGAGACAGATATAAATGTAGACAGACACACACACACAGGCAGAAAGATGAGTAGGTAGGCATATAGATAAGTAGGTATGCAGGCAGCTGGACAGACAGACAGACAGACGGACGGACGGACGGACGGACGGACGGATAGATAGATAGATAGATAGATAGATAGATAGATAGATAGATAGATAGATAGATAGATAGATAGATAGATAGATAGATAGATAGATAGAATGTGTGTTGTGTGCTGTAGACGGGGAATGGACGGATGTGTACTTTGTGCTTCTGTGTTGCGTCGGTGTCTGGTGTATGTCCTCTGTTGGGTGTGTGTGTGTGTGTTTGGATCGTTGGCTCGATTTGAACTCAAGCGTAGTCCATACACGTGCTGCTGTTAATAGAAGTTGCCTTTACTGGGGAGTGCACCGGACTGATATTTGTGTGTGGATGAGATTTCACTATTACCAGAGTCCCCGCCAAAAGGCGAACCCACCCCCGTACTTCTGAAGTACTTGTAAATTACAAGTACTTCAGAAGTACGGGTTATATATATATAAGGGACACCGGTAAAAAGGAAAGCAAGCCCACATGCAAAACTCAGTCTTTTACTACTTTAAACAGTGTGTAAGGACTGCGCTCGAGTTTAAGCGAGCGAACAAAAGGAAGATATATATATATATATATATATATATATATATATATATATATATATATATATATATATATATTGACTGTGCTCTGTGTGGCTGTGCTGTATAGGAATGTGCTGTAAGAGCACGTGACTTGTGGCTGTGTTACCGGTCTGAAACAATCGGGTGCGTGTACATGCATGCCTCGGTCCCGCTGATACCAGCGCTAGCCGAGAAGTGCCTAAGTGGGTGATTCCTAGGATATAATTTCAGGTACCTGCGTTCTTTGAAATACGCGAAAGTAGGCCACCTTTATTCTCTTCGTAGCCAAAGAGCGCTCTCTTTCTTTCTCCCGAGGCGCGGGAGTAAGGGCGGAGCGAGAGAAGAATGTCATCGGAAGGTTACAGTTGAAACAAACTGTGAATGATGGGGAAAACCCGTTCAGCTATGGTGAGGAGAGGAGGTTGAAGAGGGGTTGCAACTGATTGGTTTGTTCAAAACCTTATTCAAACGCGACATAACCTATCAATTATAGCAGCTTTACTGCAGTTCCACTAATGTTATTCATATTTTAACGGTTTACAACTGCAACTAAGTGTGCTTTCTCCTCCTGTTAATCGTTATATGGTGTTATCTGCTTTTCAGACTTATTTACTTCCTCTCACTCGTTACAAGCTCACCGAGGGTCTTCTCCGTGATTATATGTTGTGTATTTTAACATGAACAAGAATTGCCATGGCGAAAGTAGCCTTTAGCAAAATGAAAAACATTCTGACCAATAAAAAGATGTCAATTGAAACGAGAAAAAGAGTGTTGAGGGGGTACATAGAGCCTGTTCTTTTGTATGGGTGTGAAACTTGGACAATGAGCAGTCAAGCTGAAAAACATCTGATGGCTGCAGAAATGTGGTTTCTGAGGAGAATGCAAAGAATACCATGGACAGATAGAAAAACCAATGACCAAGTACTACAGGAGGCAAATGGAAATAATAAATTGATTAGAGAAATTAGACGTAGACATGTCAAAATTTTTTGGACATGTTATGAGAAGAAATGGATTGGAGAAAGTGACAACTGGCAAGATCGAAGGGAACAGACCAAGAGGAAGACCGAGAGGAAAATACCTGGATGGCTTGGCCACATGGCATGGACGGGACAGGAACACTAAGCTGATCCACGACGCTGGTGATCGAGTGAAATGGCTAGTCATGACCGCCCACGCTTTCCGGCATGGCACATGATGGATTGATTGATTTCAAAATGTATTTGTTTGGTGATGAAGGCTAGTCGCCGCAACGTCCTGTATTTTTCGTAATTCTGTTCTGTAAAGCTGGACTACTTTGTGTTATTTTATATTTACAATAACAACATAGAAGGAATATAATTGTTACATGTCCGCTGTAGGGCGTTGCTTTCAATACCAGGATGATTTTAGAGGCAAGTTTAAAGCTCAGTAGTTTGCCATTGCTGTCTGACAGAGAAATTAATATTTAAATCCAACTTAACTGGTTCAGTGAAAGAAAATTAATGTTTAAGTCCAGCTTTACTGGTTCAGTGAAAGAGAAATTAATGTTTAAGTCCAACTTAACTGGTTAAGCGAAAGAGAAATTAATGTTTATGTCCAACTTAACTGGTTTAGTGAAAGAGAAATTAATGTTTAAGTCCAACTTAACTGGTTCAGTGAAAGAGAAATTAATGTTTAAGTCCAACTTAACTGGTTCAGTGAACGAGAGACTAATGTTTATGTCCAACTTAAGTGGTTCAGCGAAAGAGAAATTAATGTTTAAGTCCAACTTAACTGGTTCAGTGAAACAGAAATTAATGTTTAAGGCCAACCTAACTAGTTCAGTGAAAGAGAGACTAATGTTTAAGTCCAACCTAACTAGTTCAGTGAAAGAGAGACTAATGTTTAAGTCCAACCTAACTAGTTCAGTGAAAGAGAGACTAATATTTAAGTCCAACCTAACTAGTTCAGTGAAACAGAAATTAATGTTTAAGTCCAACCTAACTAGTTCAGTGAAAGAGAGACTAATGTTTAAGTCCATCCTAACTAGTTCAGTGCAAGAGAGACTAATGTTTAAGTCCAACCTAACTAGTTCAGTGAAAGAGAGACTAATGTTTAAGTCCAACCTAACTAGTTCAGTGAAAGAGAGACTAATGTTTAAGTCCAACCTAACTAGTTCAGTGAAAGAGAGACTAATGTTTATGACCAACGTAACTGGTTCAGTGTCTGACAAGATCAAGTAAGTTTGGACCAAACATGATACACAACCAAATGAATAAGTATTATAAAGTAACGTTCCGTTTCCTGAATTAGAGAACTTGGTGACAACTGGCAAGATTGAGGGGAAGAGAACAAGAGGAAGGTGGAGAAGTAAATACCTGGATTGCTTGGCCACGTGGTATGGTCGAGACAAGAACACGGAGCTGATGCTTGACTCTGGTGATCGTGTGGGATAGCGAAACATGATCACCCACGCTTATCGACATGGCACATGATGATGATGATGAGTCATGTTGTGCATAATTATTAGACCCAGTCCGCTACTGATGACTGGTAATATTAATTCCAAGCTCATTTCTTCAGATCGACGTGTACCTGGTTATAGTAATTCCAAGCTCATTTCTTCAGTAATAGTAATTCCAGGCTCATTTCTTCAGTAATAGTCATTCCAATCTAATTTCTTCGCTAATAGTAACTTCAGGCTCATGTCTTCAGTAATAGTAATTCCAGGCTCTTTTCTTCAGTAATAGTAATTCCAAGCTCATTTCTTCATTAATGGTAATTCTAAGCTCATTTCTTCAGACCGGCTTGCACATGGTAATAGTAATTTCAAGCTCTTTCCTTCAGATCGACTTGTACCTGGTAATAGTAATTCCAGGCTTATTTCTCCAGTCGTAGTAATTCCAGGCTCATTTCTTCAGTAATAGTCATTCCAAGCTCATTTCTTCAGATCGACATGTGCCTGGTAATAGCAAATCCAAACTCATGGCTTCAAATCAACTTGTCCCAGGACGGTTAACCTGATCAAAAACACCCGCCGAAGTCGGATGTGCAGGCCTAAGGGTGGCAAATTAAAACTGGCACAACGCAAACACGTCTGAGTGAAATGTCCCACGTGCCCGGAACACCTCTGACTATCTAGTTTTCCGAATGTCCTTGTGACCGGAACACCTCTGACTAGCTAGTTTTTCGAATGTCCTTGTGACGGGAACACCTGTGACTATCTGGTTTTCCGAATGTCCTTGTGACCGGAACACCTCTGACTATCTAGTTTTCCGAATGTCCTTGTGACCGGAACAGCTCTGACATTCTAGTTTTCGAATGTCCCTATGACCGGAACAGCTCTGACTAGCTAGTTTTCCGAATGTCCGTCGTGCCCGGAACACCTCTGACTATACCAGATATTGCCTCCCGGGCACGACGACTGGCACATGTCGGAATCGAAAAGCTCGCTGAGTGGATACTGTCTGCAGACCGGCCTGGATTGTGCGGGGAGCGGCCCGTAGCAAACGAAATGCCCAGTGTATTGAAGTGAGAAATTAAAGCAGCCATGAGCAGCACGTGGCGATTCCCTCGATGATCCCAGCACCAGAGCGCTATGTGTCGGCTCTGCAACTATGGAAGCCTCCCTTGGATGCCGGATATTGCCATGGACTGATCCTGCCTTCTCTTGAGAGTTCATCGTGAAGTATTCGACCGTTCTAACTTGACCAGCTGGGATGTGGACGGCACCACAAAATTGAGAGTCCCTCAGGAATACTAACCTGGTCAAAAACGCACGCAGAAGTCGGATGTGTTGGCCTAAGGGTCTAGGCCCAAGGGTGCATAACAATACACCGCAATTACAACTGAAAAAACACCCCGGATGAATGCAGAATAATAATAATAATAATAATAATAATAATAATAATAATAAGAAGAAGAAGAAGAAGAAGAAGAAGAAGAAGAAGAAGAAGAAGAAGAAGAAGAAGAAGAAGAAGAAGAAGAAGAAGAAGAAGAAGAAGAAGAAGATATCGACTAGTACGACTGACACATGTTGGAATCGAAAAGCTCGCTGAGTGGATACTGTCAGACCGGCCTGGATTGTGCGGGGAGCGGCCCCTAGCAAACGAAATGCCCAGTGCAATTCGGAAAACTAGATAGTCAGAGCTGTTCCGGAAGAAGAAGAAGAAGAAGAAGAAGAAGAAGAAGAAGAAGAAGAAGAAGAAGAAGAAGAAGATCAACTTGTGCCTGGTAATAGTAATTCCATATTACCAGACGTGACTTCCAGAAATATGGGATGGAATACGAACTACACGATCATCATCATCATCATCATCATCATCATCATCATCATCATCATCATCATCATCATCATCATCATCATCATCATCATCATCATCATCATCATGTGCCATGCTGACCCAGTGTGGATGGTCATAATTCACCATATCACATTGTGATCAGTCTTGGACCAGGTCTGTGGTCTTGTTCCGATTATGACACATGGCCAAGCCATCCAGATATTTATCTTTCTACTTCCCCTTGCTTTCTAGCCATCAATTTTGCCAGCTGTCCCAAAGTTTTCCAATTTATTTCTCCTCTAAACGTCTCCTAAGAAAATGATGACTGTCTACGTCTAATTTCTCACAACAGTTTACGGCTTTCAACTGTTCCTAGAGGCTGTACGATTATAACAGTTTACGGCTGTCAACTGTTTCTTGAAGCTGTATGATTTAAACAGTTTACGGCTGAAATCTGTTTTTGTAAGCTGTACGATTTAAACAGTTTACGGCTTTCATCTGTTTCTAGAAGCTGTACGGTTAAGAAAATGTTAGATGTCCTTTGCAGGACGTTACGATCAACTCCAACCCCAAGTTGATTGTCTAAACAAGTTTGCTATCAGTAGTTTGCCATTGCTTTCTACACGAGAAGTCAACGTTGATGTCCAACTGACCGGTGCAGGGGATGAACCCTGTACCCCGCCGTCAGCGCTCCGGATGTTAATGCGCAATAAGACTCGCGGCACGTGGAGCTCTGAATCCGTACAATATTTAACGTAATCTGGTCTATAGTCTCTACTGCCACTAAGTGAAGGTTGGTAAATTTGAGATACTTTTTTCAACCTTCTTCTACGATCTACGTTTGCTATGCGTCTATTCCGGCACTTGTCCGAAGGAGGTGGTGTTAAGTCGTGCATGGCATGCTTACAGCTACGTGTTCAATACTGGTTCACAATAATATCATTTTCCTGCTAAATGTGAGTCTGTGATCAATTCACATACACGGCTTTATTAAAGTTTCATGGCTGTGATCAATTCACATACACGGCTTTATTAAAGTTTCGTGTTTGTGATCAATCCACATACACGGCTTTATTAAAGTTTCGTGTTTGTGATCAATCCACATACACGGCTTTATTAAAGTTTCGTGTCTGTGATCAATTCACATACACGGCTTTATTAATGTTTCGTGTCTGTGATCAATTCACATACACGGCTTTATTAAAGTTTCGTGTCTGTGATCAATTCACATACACGGCTTTATTAAAGTTTCGTGTTTGTGATCAATCCACATACACGGCTTTATTAAAGTTTCGTGTCTGTGATCAATTCACATACACGGCTTTATTAAAGTTTCGTGTCTGTGATCAATTCACATACACGGCTTTATTAAAGTTTCGTGTTTGTGATCAATCCACATACACGGCTTTATTAAAGTTTCGTGTCTGTTATCAATTCACATACACGGCTTTATTAACGTTTCGTGTCTGTGATCAATTCACATACACGGCTTTATTAAAGTTTCGGGTTTGTGATCAATCCACATACACGGCTTTATTAAAGTTTCGTGTCTGTGATCAATTCACATACACGGCTTTATTAAAGTTTCGTGTTTGTGATCAATCCACATACACGGCTTTATTAAAGTTTCGTGTCTGTGATCAATTCACATACACGGCTTTATTAAAGTTTCGTGTCTGTGATCAATTCACATACACGGCTTTATTAAAGTTTCGTGTCTGTGATCAATTCACATACACGGCTTTATTAAAGTTTCGTGTCTGTGATCAATTCACATACACGGCTTTATTAAAGTTTCGTGTCTGTGATCAATTCACATACACGGCTTTATTAAAGTTTCGTGTCTGTGATCAATCCACATACACGGCTTTATTAAAGTTTCGTGTCTGTGATCAATCCACATACACGGCTTTATTAAAGTTTCGTGTCTGTGATCAATTCACATACACGGCTTTATTAAAGTTTCGTGTTTGTGATCAATCCACATACACGGCTTTATTAAAGTTTCGTGTCTGTGATCAATTCACATACACGGCTTTATTAAAGTTTCGTGTCTGTGATCAATTCACATACACGGCTTTATTAAAGTTTCGTGTCTGTGATCAATTCACATACACGGCTTTATTAAAGTTTCGTGTTTGTGATCAATTCACATACACGGCTTTATTAAAGTTTCGTGTCTGTGATCAATCCACATACACGGCTTTATTAAAGTTTCGTGTCTGTGATCAATTCACATACACGGCTTTATTAAAGTTTCGTGTCTGTGATCAATTCACATACACGGCTTTATTAAAGTTTCGTGTCTGTGATCAATTCACATACACCCCCTCTGCCGTGCGTCCACCTTGACGAGGTAGAGGGGCTTGAGCGTTCCAATGACCCCAAGAGCTATGCCGACGGTAGCACAGCTACTGGTAGGGTCACCCATGTCGGACAGGTCAAGGGAGAGGGACCAGACGAAGTGACGCACAAACCTGCTGCCTTGTAGGTAGACTGGGGACAGTCAAAGGCTAGGGAAAGCATCCCGAACAAATGCTTGTCGAAATCGGATGTACTGAGCCACAGGCTTGACAAAGAAGTGCAACGTAACTTTATCATTTCATGATGCCACAGATGAAAATTAATCGTTATGGTGCTAATCCCGTGAAGTCCCATCAGGCGGTGATAGTGCCGGGCCCCCTGCCTCGAGGGGGTCCACCCATGACTACTGGTGGTCACCTTCCCCTGTGCTGTGGAGTCAAGGCACAGAGGAGTAGGTTAAGAGCTATTGACCAAACACCCCGGACACTCAACATACTACAATGGAATGCAGAAGGAGTTTATAACAAGAAAGCCTCCCTAACACAGCGTCTTCATAAAGATAGAATAGATGTGGCATGCATTCAAGAGACACACCTCAACGCCAATCGCACATTTTCAGTCGAGGGATATCAGGCCACACGTTTCGACCGCGAAGGACACAAAGGAGGAGTTGTAATACTTACACGAAATACAATACCTTGCAGCGAAGTATCTGTGATCTCTGACAACCAAACGGAAATTATAGGTGTTGATATAATGATAAAGGACGTGAAAATAAGAATTTACAATCTATATAGCCCGGCAGATAAGGATCTTACACTCTCAAACATGGAAAATAACTGACACAAATTGCATTGTTGTCGGAGACTTTAATAGCCGTTCAGAAAGATGGGGATACCCAGATACTGACAAAAGAGGAGATGAAGTGGAGGACTGGGAAATAGACTCAAATCTCCATCTACTTAACAAAGCGGATGACACACCGAGCTTCTACTCCAGAAGATGGATTACCACTTCTACTCCAGACTTAGCTTTCTGCACAGGAGACATCCTCCACAAAATCGATCGCCATGTGCTGGACCAATTAGCAGGTAGTGACCACAGACCAATCAAGCTTGTAATAAATATGGAGTATGTTCCACAGGAGCAAAAGCCTTTGCCCCGTTGGAATTACAAACGAGCAGATTGGGACAGATTTGCCATACTAACAGACAAATATTGTGAAAACGTAAATACACGATATGGCAACATGAAGCAAATGGTGGAAAGTCTAAACAGAGCAATAATACAGGCGGCCACTGAGTCTATTCCAAGAGGAACAAGGAAAAATTACAAACCATACTGGACTGAAGAACTACAATTTTTGGAGGACAAAGTTGAAGATGCTAGGAAGACCGCAGAGAGAGAACAAACAACTGAAGCGAACATCTCTCTCAAAGCCATCTCAGCAAAATATAAAAGAACAGTAAATCAAACAACAAGAGATTGTTGGAGGAAAAAAACAGAAAACCTGAATTTTGACAGGGATGGAAACAAACTATGGAAACTAGTGAAAGCCATGAACAATGAAGGACCTAGAAACAAACAAATAACAATTAAACAAGGAAATGCCTTGCTTACAGGAAAAAAGGCTGCAAATGCACTAATGGAGCACTATGCCAGTGCAAACCACATTGATATTACAGCCGAACAGAAGAAAGCAATCAAAGATAAACAGATACATCATACATATACAGAGACAGCAGCAGAATATATGATGGCAAATCTAACAATGGAAGAAATGGAACAGGCAATGAATACCCTAAAAAAGAAGACATCACCAGGAAAGGATGGAATCACAAATGAAATGCTAATAGGACTAGGCACTAAGGCAAAAAAGAAACTACTAGCAGTCCTAAATTACAGCTGGAAGAGGGGAATAGTCCCACAGGCATGGAAGGAAGCTATACTAATACCAGTCCCAAAGAAAGGAAAAGACCTGGAAGAACCAAATGGCTATCGACCTATCAGTCTTCTTAGCTGTGTAGGAAAATTAATGGAAAGCATTATCAATGGCAGGCTAACATGGCATCTGGAAGAAAACCAACTCTTAACACCTCACCAAGCAGGATTCAGAAAGTACAGATCTACTGAAGATCAAATAACCTATATAGCTCAGGAAATAGAGGATGCCTTCCAAGAGAAAAAGCACACACTAGCAGTCTGGATAGATTTAGAAAAAGCATTTGATAAAGTATGGAAGGAAGGACTGAAAGTAAAACTGCAAAAATGCATGTTTGCGGGAAAATGTACAAATGGATCAGCCACTACCTTGAGAACAGAACTGCCAGGACAAAAGTACAAGGACAAACCAGCAAAATGATGCTGTTGGAGCAAGGTGTCCCCCAAGGAGGAGTTCTTCACCAACATTATTCCTAGCATATATAAACGACATCACGAAAAATTTTCCAGCCAGAGTACACACATCATCCTTTGCAGATGACCTAGCCATTTGGACATCTGAGAATATATTAGTACAGCTAACAGCAGAATACAGCAAGCCCTATTAGCGCTAGAGGACTGGTCAAAATCATGGCTAGTGAAGATAGTGAGGAGAAAACAACATGCACAGTGTTCTCCCTCTCAACTAAAACTCAGCAACCTAAGCTGGTATTGAATGGAAAAATATTGCGCCATGAAGAAAATCCAAACTATCTAGGAGTCACCTTTGATCGTCGCCTGACATGGAAGACACAGGTTGAGAAAAATCGAACAAGAGCAAGGCAAAGAATGGCAATCATGAAAAAGCTTGCTGGTACACATGGGGAGCAGATGAGAAAGTTCTCAAGAAGTTATATACTGGGCGGGTGAGGCCAGTACTGGAATATGGCATTGCAGCTTGGGCAACAGCAGCTAAGTCAAACTTTAACAAAATAAGTAGAGTCCAAAATCAAGGAATGCGAATCATAACTGGAAGCCTGAAGACAACGCCTATTAATGAATTAGAAAAGATCACTTGTTTACAACCAATGCAGGATAGAAGAGATAGCAGAGCCCAGCAACAAGCAGAAAAATTTAGAAGATTGACAGACCACCTGTCGCTTGTTTTCCCGGGAGAGAGTTGGAATCAACAAGCACATCTTCAAACTTATTATCTGTTGGGATTATTGACTGACTTTTGTCTACACCCCTCTCTTCTGTCTTCCCTTCCATATATCTATTTCTTTCACTCTCTCTGTTATTCTCTCAACACATACTCAGACAACAGTTCCTTTCAACAATAAATAAAAGATTTATTAAGAAAAACTATGTCTGGTGTATGTAAGGATATTGTCTATGTAGTTTGTAGTGTATTCTATTGTTGTTGCCAGAATGAACTCTGAATGTCTATCAGCGTGGTTACTTCTCGCCCTTTCATTCTTCAAGATCACAGGACAGCACATCAAACAGGACAGAGCTCACCCGGGATGATCCGTATGCTTGAATCTGATGGTAAATCCGTGATTGAATGCAAAAACTAAAACCGTTCACCCCTGAGTCCAGGTACCGTAATAAAAGTCCCGTAAGTTTATGAATGCCCCTGAATCTGTTTCATGACTGTAAGTATCCATCATCGAAAAACCACCACATCGTCACAGTTCTTCTATTGGTCTTTTAGTAATAGTACTGTTCTTACTTGTCTATTCTTTCTTCATTTGTACCTATCAGCTGTCTGTAGTTTTAAGTATCCCTGCTTGCCACAGGTTAACCTCTCTTCCCTTTCAGGGCCTTAGTGGTATATTCGGTTGAGCATACCGTGTTCTGTAGTTTACTATGCTTTATCATTTATTCATCTTCAAACATGTCCATGTTTTGTTTTGTTCTAAGTAAGTACTTTAGTTGTTTAATTGGAGTATTCTTCATCTCTTCTCTGATTTCACTAGGAGAGTGGAACCTGTGTGGAAGGATAACAAATACCGTGATAAGCATCTGCCCCTTACTCCTACTTATGCAAGTGTCCTTCTCCAGCCATAATGACAAGGCTTCCGAAGTGAACATCCGCATAAGACATATGAATTCATCAAAGTCTAAACTATCTACTAATAGCAGGTAATGATAAAGGCAATACACGCACATCTATATTCCTATGCTACAACTATACTATACTAATTTAATACCTTATAAACATCTATGTTCCTGGAATCGAAATAACACTAAGCGAATAACACACTCTTATCCCCTCTTTCTATCTTTAGGGACGTGTATTTCTATTCCCACTCAAGAACATATCTCCTTCAGGTCAGTTTGGAACACACACTAACTTTACACAAAGAATTGACCCTCTTTATATCGGTCATTTATGCCGCATAGTCCTTGACATTGCTGGACCCTCCCATCCAGACTGCATTATCATCGTTGAGTGGAAAATTACAGATCTGAATCTTTTCCGTTATTCATACGTTCAGACAGCAATCTGCTATCCAATAATACTCTCCGCTTTTGTCGCAAACCAATTTTTCCACTCGGCAGTTTACCTGTCGTGTTGGCCTCATTCTGGGTCTTGACCTAGAAACACATGCGCCTTGTCACTCCTTTGTTGTTAACCCTTCTCCTACCTGGGTATTTTGATATGTAAGTTATCAAGGAATCATTAAAC
Source organism: Cepaea nemoralis (assembly GCA_014155875.1). NCBI lineage: Eukaryota > Metazoa > Mollusca > Gastropoda > Stylommatophora > Helicidae > Cepaea > Cepaea nemoralis. Next base: position 567,619 of record JACEFZ010028067.1, read on the forward strand.
TGCAGTATTTTCCATGACATAGGCCCCCTCTTAAGAGATTAGACCGCGTCGAATCTTTCTCACTGTAGGTTTGATTCCCATGATCCACAACCCTAGTCTTCTTCCTCCGGAGCTGGATGTCTGGATATAAAATCTGCTCCTACATTCTCCTTACCAAGGATGTATTCCACTTGTGAAGTCCAGTTGCAGCAACAACGTCCATCACATCCACCGTGCGTTGAGCTTCTGCGAAGTAGCTATTAACATCACGTGTTGATGATATGATTGGATCCTCACATGGCTCATCTCATTATCCAGTAGGCGCTCTAATTGACACCCTACTATACTACTAACGACTGAAACTAGTGTTGGCTCCTCGCTCCTGTACGTTCAGTCGACCTACTTTCGACTTGCGTCAGCGACGGCTCACAATACAAACGGATTGTCCCATCCTGATTGTAACACTGCTTCCATGTCCTCTTGGTTTCCCCCGGTTTTTCCTCTGGGGATGTTCCGCCTCGTCCTCGTCGGACCGAGTCGTCTTTCCCAAACCTCCTGGGCTTTTGCTTCCAGGACCATCTTGGGCGATATTGTATCTGGTCAGCCAATATTCGGTTGGAGTCCTGGGTAATTCTCGCTTTTCCCGACGTTACCCACCCCTTCTGAACTTGGTTACCGGTGAAACTTTCACTCTTGTCCTTTCCCTGACTTGTGATTTCCCTCCTCCTGTCGTTGGGTAAATCTGACCTATCACGTACTGTCCCATAGGCCCTCCTATGTTGTACTGGCGATCTCTGGTCTTCGTCTGGACTGGTAACCTTTTGTCCCAATGGCTGCCATCACCATAAAGTGCGAAGCTTTGCTCCCGGATCTCTCTTCATATTTCCTAATGAGATGTCTAGGGAGATTTTTCTTCTCTTCCCCGATCCGTATTTTGTAGATGTTCTTGGACACCACCTTTTCCACAGGATAAGGTCCTTTCCATCCTACTTGGAGTATATTGGTCTCTGCTGGACTCCACACTTCCACTTTGTCTTCCACTTTAAGAGCTAGTTTCCTCTTAATTCGCTTGTTGGGTGGTGCTCTCTGGCACTCCGAACAAGACTTCACCCACCGGCGTACATCTCCGGTCATTCCTGGCCAGCAATAATGGCCGGATATTTGCTGCAAGGTCTCTCTGACACCCATATGTCGATTCTCGCCTATGATGTGTCCACTCTGAAGAATGTGAGGACGGTGGGTCTCTGGAACCACCCACTGCTCATGCAGGTTATCTCCCCTCCCAGCTCTCCGATAGAGTAGTTGATTCTTCAGAAAGTACTGTCCCCGTTCTGGTGGCTCAGCACTTCTTTGCAGCTTCCTGTAGCAAGGATGCAACGTAGTATCCTTCCTCTGGGCAGTATGCAATTCTCCTATCCCTGAGTTGTCGCATAGTGTCTCTGCCTCTTTTTCCTTCCCTTGAGATCCACTGACTACTGTTCCCTTGTGGGCTTGCTGTTTGGGCATCCCCAAAAAGACATATTTCGTGCCAATGATCATTGGAAATAAGGAGTCAGATAATACAGCAGCTGGAATAATGCCCGTGACGTACCTGGATTTAATCTCCACCTTGGCGATTGGCAGCGTCATGGTAACAGCACTCCTCATTGCCGGCTGTATTTCTATGGTCTCCCCTGTAAATTGGTCTGGGCTTACCAAGCTGGCGTCCACCACCGCTTCCCCATCCAAACCGGTATCATAGAGACAAGCAACCTGCTGGCCATTGACTTCAATAAGTTCAACCACAGGTGGTCTCTCTTGGTCCTGAGTGTCTTTCATCTCCTTGACCGTTTCCTTGCCTTCCTCTTTTGATTCCTCGAGGTTGGTTATGCAATTGGCGTGTTTGGCCTTGCATCTGCAGTCCACAGTATTATGTGTTGTCGACTGGCAGTGAGTGCACTCTGTTCCCTTCCTAGGTTTCCCTGTGTCCTTTTTGTTCCTTTCTCCTTCGCCGACCTCAGCCTTGTCTGTGATCACCGATGTAGGAATCACTTTGCATGCTGCGAAGTAAGAACTTTTAGGTTTCGATCTGCAGTCTTTTGTGTTGTGGGAGGCCGCCCTACAAAATGAACACCACTTTTCAGACCACTGTCGTTTCGCTTGAGAATTCGAGGTGCTCTGGTTTCCTACCTTCACCTTCTCTGAACTCTCCTCTGTGTGCTTTATATAAGGTTCCCCTTTTTCTCCTTCCCAGTTTTTATGTTTCTTTTTCTCTGGTTTCTCCTGACCTTTGGTTTGTGTACTTAGTTCCTCAGTTTCACCATGTACTTCCACGAATCGTTCCGCCAGCTTATTCACCACATCAATCCGTTCCGCCCCTTGTTCTCCCAAGAAGGTTCTGAGAGGTTTCGACATTTGCTTTCGCATTTGGTCTACCACCATCATCTCTTCGAGACTCTCATAATCCCTCGTGAATTCTGCCAAGTCCATCCATTTCTGGAGATAGGATTTCAGCCTCAGACTGTAGGCGGCGAATAGTTCTCCCGGCTCTCGTCTAGACGATCTAAACTTCTGCCTATACGTTTGTGCGGTTATGTCATAAATGTTTCATCAAAGCTGCTTTTAATTCCTGGTAATTATTTTCCTGTCCTGGTGGTAAGCGTGTGTACACTTCAAATCCCGAACCGATTAAACCCTGGGATAGTTTAAGAGCCCATCTGCTCCGATCCAGCCCCATAGCGACTGACATTGCTTCGAAACGAGATGCGTACTGGTCAAAGCGTTCCTTAGACTGATCGTAGACAGCTAAGGGAAACTTCATGGCATGGTAACCATGTCCACTCATATGGGTTGCACCAGGTGACGAAGAATTTCCTTCCACTCCATCTATTTCTCCCTTAGTTTGTGTCTTGAGCTCCAGTTCTCGCATGCGGTATTCATGTTCCCTTATCTTCGTGGGCTTCTTCTGCTTCCAACTGGGCCTTACGCTCCTCTCCTTTCCGCTTGACGAAGTCTCTCGCTCTCTTTCTTGTATGTAATCAGTTAGCTCGGAACCAGCTAAACCAATTGCCTCCCCGTTGGCCCTCAGTTCGGCTGTAGTTACTTTAGGAGTTGCCATAGTTACAGCAGATAAGTCAGCACGTTGAGTAAAGACACCTCAAAGCAGTAAAGAATACTCACTATAAACCGATAATCTACCTAGAACCTATATCATTTATCTATATCTATTAATTATTATAAATCTCCAACACCACACAGTACATCACAACCACTCTCTCATCCACAAGAGGAGATATAGGATAAAGACTTATGTAGACGTGTGACCGTGTGACTTAGGTATGTAATGTCTTACCACCTATCCACATTCACTCTGTCTGGAACTTTCTCACTGCAAAGTCACCAGCATTAATGAAATGTTTCTACCATAAATGTAATGGCACCATATATCCAATGGACGTCCTTCCATTAAAAGTCATCAATGTATACTTCTTTTTATTCCAATCAGTATGTCCCAACATGCATGTACTCCGCTATGCCTGTGCCAATATGCAGGTCATATGGGTATAATGTATGTACGTATCCCGCTCGCTCCACCAATTATGTCACTTGTTTTCCCGGGAGAGAGTTGGAATCAACAAGCACATCTTCAAACTTATTATCTGTTGGGATTATTGACTGACTTTTGTCTACACCCCTCCCTTCTGTCTTCCCTTCCATATATCTATTTCTTTCACTCTCTCTGTTATTCTCTCAACACATACTCAGACAACAGTTCCTTTCAACAATAAATAAAAGATTTATTAAGAAAAACTATGTCTGGTGTATGTAAGGATATTGTCTATGTAGTTTGTAGTGTATTCTATTGTTGTTGCCAGAATGAACTCTGAATGTCTATCAGCGTGGTTACTTCTCGCCCTTTCATTCTTCAAGATCACAGGACAGCACATCAAACAGGACAGAGCTCACCCGGGATGATCCGTATGCTTGAATCTGATGGTAAATCCGTGATTGAATGCAAAAACTAAAACCGTTCACCCCTGAGTCCAGGTACCGTAATAAAAGTCCCGTAAGTTTATGAATGCCCCTGAATCTGTTTCATGACTGTAAGTATCCATCATCGAAAAACCACCACATCGTCACAGTTCTTCTATTGGTCTTTTAGTAATAGTACTGTTCTTACTTGTCTATTCTTTCTTCATTTGTACCTATCAGCTGTCTGTAGTTTTAAGTATCCCTGCTTGCCACAGGTTAACCTCTCTTCCCTTTCAGGGCCTTAGTGGTATATTCGGTTGAGCATACCGTGTTCTGTAGTTTACTATGCTTTATCATTTATTCATCTTCAAACATGTCCATGTTTTGTTTTGTTCTAAGTAAGTACTTTAGTTGTTTAATTGGAGTATTCTTCATCTCTTCTCTGATTTCACTAGGAGAGTGGAACCTGTGTGGAAGGATAACAAATACCGTGATAAGCATCTGCCCCTTACTCCTACTTATGCAAGTGTCCTTCTCCAGCCATAATGACAAGGCTTCCGAAGTGAACATCCGCATAAGACATATGAATTCATCAAAGTCTAAACTATCTACTAATAGCAGGTAATGATAAAGGCAATACACGCACATCTATATTCCTATGCTACAACTATACTATACTAATTTAATACCTTATAAACATCTATGTTCCTGGAATCGAAATAACACTAAGCGAATAACACACTCTTATCCCCTCTTTCTATCTTTAGGGACGTGTATTTCTATTCCCACTCAAGAACATATCTCCTTCAGGTCAGTTTGGAACACACACTAACTTTACACAAAGAATTGACCCTCTTTATATCGGTCATTTATGCCGCATAGTCCTTGACATTGCTGGACCCTCCCATCCAGACTGCATTATCATCGTTGAGTGGAAAATTACAGATCTGAATCTTTTCCGTTATTCATACGTTCAGACAGCAATCTGCTATCCAATAATACTGTCTGCCTTTGTTGCAAACCAATTTTTCCACGCGACAGTTTACCTGTACGTGTTGGCCTCATTCTGGGTCTTGACCTAGAAACACATGCGCCTGGTCACTCCTTTGTTGTTAACCCTTCTCCTACCTGGGTATTTTGATATGTACAGTTATCAAGGAATCATTAACTCTGCAGTATTTTCCATGACATAGGCCCCCTCTTAAGAGATTAGACCGCGTCGAATCTTTCTCACTGTAGGTTTGATTCCCATGATCCACAATCCTCGTCTTCTTCCTCCGGAGCTGGATGTCTGGATATCAACTCTGCTCCTACATTCTCCTTTCCAAGGATGTATTCCACTGTGAAGTCCAGTTGCAGCAACAACGTCCATCACATCCACCGTGCGTAGAGCTTCTGCGAAGTAGCTATTAACATCACGTGTTGATGATATGATTGGATCCTCACATGGCTCATCTCATTATCCAGTAGGCGCTCTAATTGACACCCTACTATACTACTAACGACTGAAACTAGTGTTGGCTCCTCGCTCCTGTACGTTCAGGTCGACCTACTTTCGACTTGCGTCAGCGACGGCTCACAATACAGACGGATTGTCCCATCCTGATTGTAACACTGCTTCCATGTCCTCTTGGTTTCCCCCGGCTTTTCCTCTGGGGATGTTCCGCCTCGTCCTCGTCGGACCGAGTCGTCTTTCCCAAACCTCCTGGGCTTTTGCTTCCAGGACCATCTTGGGCGATGTTGTATCTGGTCAGCCAATCTTTGGTTGGAGTCCTGGGTAATTCTCGCTTTTCCCGACGTTACCCACCCCTTCTGAACTTGGTTACCGGTGAAACTTTCACTCTTGTCCTTTCCCTGACTTGTGATTTCCCTCCTCCTGTCGTTGGGTAAATCTGACCTATCACGTACTGTCCCATAGGCCCTCCTATGTTGTACTGGCGATCTCTGGTCTTCGTCTGGACTGGTAACCTTTGTCCCAATGGCTGCCATCACCATAAAGTGCGAAGCTTTGCTCCCGGATCTCTCTTCATATTTCCTAATGAGATGTCTAGGGAGATTTTTCTTCTCTTCCCCGATCCGTATTTTGTAGATGTTCTTGGACACCACCTTTTCCACAGGATAAGGTCCTTTCCATCCTACTTGGAGTATATTGGTCTCTGCTGGACTCCACACTTCCACTTTGTCTTCCACTTTAAGAGCTAGTTTCCTCTTAATTCGCTTGTTGGGTGGTGCTCTCTGGCACTCCGAACAAGACTTCACCCACCGGCGTACATCTCCGGTCATTCCTGGCCAGCAATAATGGCCGGATATTTGCTGCAAGGTCTCTCTGACACCCATATGTCGATTCTCGCCTATGATGTGTCCACTCTGAAGAATGTGAGGACGGTGGGTCTCTGGAACCACCCACTGCTCATGCAGGTTATCTCCCCTCCCAGCTCTCCGATAGAGTAGTTGATTCTTCAGAAAGTACTGTCCCCGTTCTGGTGGCTCAGCACTTCTTTGCAGCTTCCTGTAGCAAGGATGCAACGTAGTATCCTTCCTCTGGGCAGTATGCAATTCTCCTATCCCTGAGTTGTCGCATAGTGTCTCTGCCTCTTTTTCCTTCCCTTGAGATCCACTGACTACTGTTCCCTTGTGGGCTTGCTGTTTGGGCATCCCCAAAAAGACATATTTCGTGCCAATGATCATTGGAAATAAGGAGTCAGATAATACAGCAGCTGGAATAATGCCCGTGACGTACCTGGATTTAATCTCCACCTTGGCGATTGGCAGCGTCATGGTAACAGCACTCCTCATTGCCGGCTGTATTTCTATGGTCTCCCCTGTAAATTGGTCTGGGCTTACCAAGCTGGCGTCCACCACCGCTTCCCCATCCAAACCGGTATCGTAGAGACAAGCAACCTGCTGGCCATTGACTTCAATAAGTTCAACCACAGGTGGTCTCTCTTGGTCCTGAGTGTCTTTCATCTCCTTGACCGTTTCCTTGCCTTCCTCTTTTGATTCCTCGAGGTTGGTTATGCAATTGGCGTGTTTGGCCTTGCATCTGCAGTCCACAGTATTATGTGTTGTCGACTGGCAGTGAGTGCACTCTGTTCCCTTCCTAGGTTTCCCTGTGTCCTTTTTGTTCCTTTCTCCTTCGCCGACCTCAGCCTTGTCTGTGATCACCGATGTAGGAATCACTTTGCATGCTGCGAAGTAAGAACTTTTAGGTTTCGATCTGCAGTCTTTGGTGTTGTGGGAGGCCGCCCTACAAAATGAACACCACTTTTCAGACCACTGTCGTTTCGCTTGAGAATTCGAGGTGCTCTGGTTTCCTACCTTCACCTTCTCTGAACTCTCCTCTGTGTGCTTTATATAAGGTTCCCCTTTTTCTCCTTCCCAGTTTTTATGTTTCTTTTTCTCTGGTTTCTCCTGACCTTTGGTTTGTGTACTTAGTTCCTCAGTTTCACCATGTACTTCCACGAATCGTTCCGCCAGCTTATTTACCACATCAATCCGTTCCGCCCCTTGTTCTCCCAAGAAGGTTCTGAGAGGTTTCGACATTTGCTTTCGCATTTGGTCTACCACCATCATCTCTTCGAGACTCTCATAATCCCTCGTGAATTCTGCCAAGTCCATCCATTTCTGGAGATAGGATTTCAGCCTCAGACTGTAGGCGGCGAATAGTTCTCCCGGCTCTCGTCTAGACGATCTAAACTTCTTCCTATACGTTTGTGCGGTTATGTCAAAATGTTTCATCAAAGCTGCTTTTAATTCCTCGTAATTATTTTCCTGTCCTGGTGGTAAGCGTGTGTACACTTCAAATCCCGAACCGATTAAACCCTGGGATAGTTTAAGAGCCCATCTGCTCCGATCCAGCCCCATAGCGACTGACATTGCTTCGAAACGAGATGCGTACTGGTCAAAGCGTTCCTTAGACTGATCGTAGACAGCTAAGGGAAACTTCATGGCATGGTAACCATGTCCACTCATATGGGTTGCACCAGGTGAAGAAGAATTTCCTTCCACTCCATCTATTTCTCCCTTAGTTTGTGTCTTGAGCTCCAGTTCTCGCATGCGGTATTCATGTTCCCTTATCTTGTGGGCTTCTTCTGCTTCCAACTGGGTCTTCCGCTCCTCCCTTTCCGCTTGACGAACCTCTCGCTCTCTTTCTTGTATATAATCAGTTAGCTCGGAACCAGCTAAACCAATTGCCTCCCCGTTGGCCCTCAGTTCGGCTGTAGTTACTTTAGGAGTTGCCATAGTTACAGCAGATAAGTCAGCACGTTGAGTAAAGACACCTCAAAGCAGTAAAGAATACTCACTATAAACCGATAATCTACCTAGAACCTATATCATTTATCTATGTCTATTAAATATTATAAATCTCCAACACCACACAGTACATCACAACCACTCTCTCATCCACAAGAGGAGATATAGGATAAAGACTTATGTAGACGTGTGACAGTGTGATTAGGTATGTAATGTCTCTTACCACCTATCCACATTCACTCTGTCTGGAACTTTCTCACTGCAAAGTCACCAGCATTAATGAAATGTTTCTACCATAAATGTAATGGCACCATATATCCAATGGACGTCCTTCCATTAAAAGTCATCAATGTATACTTCTTCTTATTCCAATCAGTATGTCCCAACATGCATGTACTCCGCTATGCCTGTGCCAATATGCAGGTCATATGGGTATAATGTATGTACGTATCCCGCTCGCTCCACCAATTATGTCCTTGTTAATCCCGGAGAGAGTTGGAATCAACAAGCACATCTTCAAACTTATTATCTGTTGGGATTATTGACTGACTTTTGTCTACACCCCTCCCTTCTGTCTTCCCTTCCATATATCTATTTCTTTCACTCTCTCTGTTATTCTCTCAACACATACTCAGACAACAGTTCCTTTCAACAATAAGATAAAAGATTTATTAAGAAAAACTATGTCTGGTGTATGTATGGATATTGTCTATGTAGTTTGTAGTGTATTCTATTGTTGTTGCCAGAATGAACTCTGAATGTCTATCAGCGTGGTTACTTCTCGCCCTTTCATTCTTCAAGATCACAGGACAGCACATCAAACAGGACAGAGCTCACCCGGGATGATCCGTATGCTTGAATCTGATGGTAAATCCGTGATTGAATGCAAAAACAAAAACCGTTCACCACTGAGTCAAGGTACCGTAATAAAAGTCCCGTAAGTTTCTGAATGCCCCTGAATCTGTTTCATGACTGTAAGTATCCATCATCGAAAAACCACCACATCGTCACAGTTCTTCTATTGGTCTTTTAGTAATAGTACTGTTCTTACTTGTCTATTCTTTCTTCATTTGTACCTATCAGCTGTCTGTAGTTTTAAGTATCCCTGCCTGCCACAGGTTAACCGCTCTTCCCTTTCAGGGCCTTAGTGGTATATTCGGTTGAGCATACCGTGTTCTGTAGTTTACTATGCTTTATCATTTATTCATCTTCAAACATGTCCATGTTTTGTTTTGTTCTAAGTAAGTACTTTAGTTGTTTAATTGGAGTATTCTTCATCTCTTCTCTGATTTCACTAGGAGAGTGGAACCTGTGTGGAAGGATAACAAATACCGTGATAAGCATCTGCCCCTTACTCCTACTTATGCAAGTGTCCTTCTCCAGCCATAATGACAAGGCTTCCGAAGTGAACATCCGCATAAGACATATGAATTCATCAAAGTCTAAACTATCTACTAATAGCAGGTAATGATAAAGGCAATACACGCACATCTATATTCCTATGCTACAACTATACTATACTATCTTTATACCTTATTAGGCATCTATGTTCCTTTAATCGAAATAACACTAAGCGAATAACACACTCTTATCCCCTCTTTCTATCTTTAGGGACGTGTATTTCTATTCCCACTCAAGAACATATCTCCTTCAGGTCAGTTTGGAACACACACTAACTTTACACAAAGAATTGACCCTCTTTATATCGGTCATTTATGCCGCATAGTCCTTGACATTGCTGGACACCTCACATCCAGACTGCATTATCATTGATTAGTGGAAAATTACCGCTCTGAACCGTTTCCATTCTTCATACATTCAGACCGCAATATGCTATCCAATAATGCTGTCTGCCTTTGTTGCAAACCAATTTTTCCACGCGACAGGTTACCTGTACTGTTGGCCTCCTTCTGGGGCTTGACCTAGAAACCCATGCGCCTGGTCACTCCTTTATTGGTTAACCCTTTTCCTACCTGGTTAGTCGGTGTATACAGTCGTCCATCTGGGAATCGTTAACTCTTCAGTATTCCACGACATAGGCCCCCTCTTAAGAGATTAGACCGCGTCGAATCTTTCTCACTGTAGGTTTGATTCCCATGATCCACAATCCTAGTCTTCTTCCTCCGGAGCTGGATGTCTGGATATCAAATCCGCTCCTACATTCTCCTTACCATAGTATTCCAATGTGAAGTCCAGTTGCAGCAACAACTTCCATCACATCCACCGTGCGTTGAGCTTCTGCGAAGTAGCTATTAACATCACGTGTTGATGATATGATTGGATCCTCACATGGCTCATCTCATTATCCAGTAGGCGCTCTAATTGACACCCTACTATACTACTAACGACTGAAACTAGTGTTGGCTCCTCGCTCCTGTACGTCTGGTCGACCTACTTTCGACTTGCGTCAGCGACGGCTCACAATACAGACGGATTGTCCCATCCTGATTGTAACACTGCTTCCATGTCCTCTTGGTTTCCCCCGGCTTTTCCTCTGGGGATGTTCCGCCTCGTCCTCGTCGGACCGAGTCGTCTTTCCCAAACCTCCTGGGCTTTTGCTTCCAGGACCATCTTGGGCGATATTGTATCTGGTCAGCCAATCTTTGGTTGGAGTCCTGGGTAATTCTCGCTTTTCCCGACGTTACCCACCCCTTCTGAACTTGGTTACCGGTGAAACTTTCACTCTTGTCCTTTCCCTGACTTGTGATTTCCCTCCTCCTGTCGTTGGGTAAATCTGACCTATCACGTACTGTCCCATAGGCCCTCCTATGTTGTACTGGCGATCTCTGGTCTTCGTCTGGACTGGTAACCTTTGTCCCAATGGCTGCCATCACCATAAAGTGCGAAGCTTTGCTCCCGGATCTCTCTTCATATTTCCTAATGAGATGTCTAGGGAGATTTTTCTTCTCTTCCCCGATCCGTATTTTGTAGATGTTCTTGGACACCACCTTTTCCACAGGATAAGGTCCTTTCCATCCTACTTGGAGTATATTGGTCTCTGCTGGACTCCACACTTCCACTTTGTCTTCCACTTTAAGAGCTAGTTTCCTCTTAATTCGCTTGTTGGGTGGTGCTCTCTGGCACTCCGAACAAGACTTCACCCACCGGCGTACATCTCCGGTCATTCCTGGCCAGCAATAATGGCCGGATATTTGCTGCAAGGTCTCTCTGACACCCATATGTCGATTCTCGTCTATGATGTGTCCACTCTGAAGAATGTGAAGACGGTGGGTCTCTGGAACCACCCACTGCTCATGCAGGTTATCTCCCCTCCCAGCTCTCCGATAGAGTAGTTGATTCTTCAGAAAGTACTGTCCCCGTTCTGGTGGCTCAGCACTTCTTTGCAGCTTCCTGTAGCAAGGATGCAACGTAGTATCCTTCCTCTGGGCAGTATGCAATTCTCCTATCCCTGAGTTGTCGCATAGTGTCTCTGCCTCTTTTTCCTTCCCTTGAGATCCACTGACTACTGTTCCCTTGTGGGCTTGCTGTTTGGGCATCCCCAAAAAGACATATTTCGTGCCAATGATCATTGGAAATAAGGAGTCAGATAATACAGCAGCTGGAATAATGCCCGTGACGTACCTGGATTTAATCTCCACCTTGGCGATTGGCAGCGTCATGGTAACAGCACTCCTCATTGCCGGCTGTATTTCTATGGTCTCCCCTGTAAATTGGTCTGGGCTTACCAAGCTGGCGTCCACCACCGCTTCCCCATCCAAACCGGTATCGTAGAGACAAGCAACCTGCTGGCCATTGACTTCAATAAGTTCAACCACAGGTGGTCTCTCTTGGTCCTGAGTGTCTTTCATCTCCTTGACCGTTTCCTTGCCTTCCTCTTTTGATTCCTCGAGGTTGGTTATGCAATTGGCGTGTTTTGCCTTGCATCTGCAGTCCACAGTATTATGTGTTGTCGACTGGCAGTGAGTGCACTCTGTTCCCTTCCTAGGTTTCCCTGTGTCCTTTTTGTTCCTTTCTCCTTCGCCGACCTCAGCCTTGTCTGTGATCACCGATGTAGGAATCACTTTGCATGCTGCGAAGTAAGAACTTTTAGGTTTCGATCTGCAGTCTTTGGTGTTGTGGGAGGCCGCCCTACAAAATGAACACCACTTTTCAGACCACTGTCGTTTCGCTTGAGAATTCGAGGTGCTCTGGTTTCCTACCTTCACCTTCTCTGAACTCTCCTCTGTGTGCTTTATATAAGGTTCCCCTTTTTCTCCTTCCCAGTTTTTATGTTTCTTTTTCTCTGGTTTCTCCTGACCTTTGGTTTGTGTACTTAGTTCCTCAGTTTCACCATGTACTTCCACGAATCGTTCCGCCAGCTTATTACCACATCAATCCGTTCCGCCCCTTGTTCTCCCAAGAAGGTTCTGAGAGGTTTCGACATTTGCTTTCGCATTTGGTCTACCACCATCATCTCTTCGAGACTCTCATAATCCCTCTGGAATTCTGCCAAGTCCATCCATTTCTGTAGATAGGATTTCAGCCTCAGACTGTAGGCGGCGAATAGTTCTCCCGGCTCTCGTCTAGACGATCTAAACTTCTTCCTATACGTTTGTGCGGTGATGTCATAATGCTTCATCAAAGCTGCTTTTAATTCCTGGTAATTATTTTCCTGTCCTGGTGGTAAGCGTGTGTACACGTCAAATCCCGAACCGATTAAACCCTGGGATAGTTTAAGAGCCCATCTGCTCCGATCCAGCCCCATAGCGACTGACATTGCTTCGAAACGAGATGCGTACTGGTCAAAGCGTTCCTTAGACTGATCGTAGACAGCTAAGGGAAACTTCATGGCATGGTAACCATGTCCACTCATATGGGTTGCACCAGGTGACGAAGAATTTCCTTCCACTCCATCTATTTCTCCCTTAGTTTGTGTCTTGAGCTCCAGTTCTCGCATGCGGTATTCATGTTCCCTTATCTTGTGGGCTTCTTCTGCTTCTAACTGGGTCTTTCGCTCCTCCCTTTCCGCTTGACGAAGTCTCTCGCTCTCTTTCTTGTATGTAATCCGTTAGCTCGGAACCAGCTAAACCAATTGCCTCCCCGTTGGCCCTCAGTTCGGCTGTAGTTACTTTAGGAGTTGCCATAGTTACAGCAGATAAGTCAGCACGTTGAGTCAAAGACACCTCAAAGCAGTAAAGAATACTCACTATAAACCGATAATCTACCTAGAACCTATATCATTTATCTATGTCTATTAAATATTATAAATCTCCAACACCATACAGTACATCACAACCACTCTCTCATCCACAAGAGGAGATATAGGATAAAGACTTATGTAGACGTGTGACAGTGTGATTAGGTATGTAATGTCTCTTACCACCTATCCACATTCACTCTGTCTGGAACTTTCTCACTGCAAAGTCACCAGCATTAATGAAATGTTTCTACCATAAATGTAATGGCACCATATATCCAATGGACGTCCTTCCATTAAAAGTTATCAATGTATACTTCTTCTTATTCCAATCAGTATGTCCCAACATGCATGTACTCCGCTATGCCTGTGCCAATATGCAGGTCATATGGGTATAATGTATGTACGTATCCCGCTCGCTCCACCAATTATGTCGCTTGTTTTCCCGGGAGAGAGTTGGAATCAACAAGCACATCTTCAAACTTATTATCTGTTGGGATTATTGACTGACTTTTGTCTACACCCCTCCCTTCTGTCTTCCCTTCCATATATCTATTTCTTTCACTCTCTCTGTTATTCTCTCAACACATACTCAGACAACAGTTCCTTTCAACAATAAATAAAAGATTTATTAAGAAAAAACTATGTCTGGTGTATGTATGGATATTGTCTATGTAGTTTGTAGTGTATTCTATTGTTGTTGCCAGAATGAACTCTGAATGTCTATCAGCGTGGTTACTTCTCGCCCTTTCATTCTTCAAGATCACAGGACAGCACATCAAACAGGACAGAGCTCACCCGGGATGATCCGTATGCTTGAATCTGATGGTAAATCCGTGATTGAATGCAAAAACTAAAACCGTTCACCCCTGAGTCCAGGTACCGTAATAAAAGTCCCGTAAGTTTATGAATGCCCCTGAATCTGTTTCATGACTGTAAGTATCCATCATCGAAAAACCACCACATCGTCACAGTTCTTCTATTGGTCTTTTAGTAATAGTACTGTTCTTACTTGTCTATTCTTTCTTCATTTGTACCTATCAGCTGTCTGTAGTTTTAAGTATCCCTGCTTGCCACAGGTTAACCGCTCTTCCCTTTCAGGGCCTTAGTGGTATATTCGGTTGAGCATACCGTGTTCTGTAGTTTACTATGCTTTATCATTTATTCATCTTCAAACATGTCCATGTTTTGTTTTGTTCTAAGTAAGTACTTTAGTTGTTTAATTGGAGTATTCTTCATCTCTTCTCTGATTTCACTAGGAGAGTGGAACCTGTGTGGAAGGATAACAAATACCGTGATAAGCATCTGCCCCTTACTCCTACTTATGCAAGTGTCCTTCTCCAGCCATAATGACAAGGCTTCCGAAGTGAACATCCGCATAAGACATATGAATTCATCAAAGTCTAAACTATCTACTAATAGCAGGTAATGATAAAGGCAATACACGCACATCTATATTCCTATGCTACAACTATACTTAATATCTTTATACCTTATTTAGGCATCTATGTTCCTGGAATCGAAATAACACTAAGCGAATAACACACTCTTATCCCCTCTTTCTATCTTTAGGGACGTGTATTTCTATTCCCACTCAAGAACATATCTCCTTCAGGTCAGTTTGGAACACACACTAACTTTACACAAAGAATTGACCCTCTTTATATCGGTCATTTATGCCGCATAGTCCTTGACATTGCTGGACCCTCTCGCATTCAGACTGCATTATCATTGTTTAGTGGAAAATTCCAGCTCTGAATCTTTTCCGTTATTCATACGTTCAGACAGCAATCTGCTATCCAATAATACTCTCCGCTTTTGTCGCAAACCAATATTTCCACTCGGCAGTTTACCTGTCGTGTTGGCCTCATTCTGGGTCTTGACCTAGAAACACATGCGCCTGGTCACTCCTTTGTTAACCCTTCTCCTACCTGGGTATTTTGATATGTAAGTTATCAAGGAATCATTAAACTGCAGTATTTTCCATGACACCACCCTATGTACAACAGATTTAATGGTTTTGGAAAGGGAAGACTGAAGCGTAGCAACTTTGTAGAAACTGCAAAACGAAGGATTAGGTCAGATCCTATTCTTAACATATCAACAGTCAAGCCCATACACAATGCACACAAGTTCCCAGCTTGGAGACAGCAGCAACTGCCTGAGATGATAGAAAACATTCCTGGTATTGAGAAAAAGAACACTCAGCATGAAACCGAAAGAAGAGAAATAACCCTAAACTACATAAAAGAACATTACCCAAGCAGGAATTGGACCCATGCATATACAGATGGATCAGCCAAAAATTCAATAGAGAATGGAGCAGGAGGAATTCTCCTAAATTTAAACAATGGAGCGAAAAAAACACATTCAATGGCAACTGGAAAATTTTCAAGTAACTTCAAAGCGGAGGTAGAGGCTCTGAAAACTGCAGCAGAAATGCTCCTGATGGAGGAAAATAAAGAGAAGCAAATAGCTATCTTCACAGATGCAAAGTCAGCTGTCTCAATACTGAAGAGCAATAACAGCACAGAACTAACTGACCTAAGAGCAGCACTCCGTGGTCTATGCCAGAAATCCAAAAAAGTTGTAATACAGTGGATCCCATCACATTGCAGTATACCTGGAAACGAAGAGGCTGACAGACTGGCAAAAGAGGGCGGACGACTACCACAGCCTGACATAGACATAACCTATAATGAGGCAAAGAGGTTGATAAAAAGCACTTATAGAACCAAATGGGAATCAGAGCATCCAGGCCATCAGAAGGATGATGCATATTACAAACTCGACCGAAGAGAACAAGTAGCAATCTTCAGACTCCGCACAGGACATAACAGGCTGAAATACCACTTGTTCAATAAACTAAAGATAGGAGATACCGATGAATGTAATTGTAGAACTGGAAAAAATGACAGCTAAACATTTGCTGCAGGATTGCCCAACGTATGCAGAACAGAGAAAGATATTTTGGCCCACACCTGCTTCATTTGAGGACAAGCTCTATGGAGATATCAACAAGCTAAAGTTGACCGCAGATTACTTTAACTATATACAGGTTGACATTTAAAGGTGCATGAAGACCCAGAGGCATGAAATGGAATATTGCTTGGATAGCAAATCCATTACGTGGAAAGTCCAAATCAAAAGCCCATTGTGTGGGCTTCATAAAAGGTGGAAAAGTGTCCTAGTGGCACGAAATGGAATATTGCTTGGATAGCAAATCCATTACGTGGAAAGTCCGAATCAAAAGCCCACTGTGTGGGCTTCATAAAAGGTGGAAGTGTCCTAGTGGCACGAAATGGAATATTGCTTGGATAGCAAATCCATTACGTGGAAAGTCTGAATCAAAAGCCCACAGTGTGGGCTTCATAAAAGGTGGAAAAGTGTCCTAGTGGCACGAAATGGAATATTGCTTGGCTAGCAAATCCATTACATGGAAAGTCCGAATCGAAAGCTCACTGTGTGGATGTCATCTGCAGACTGCATACTTCTGGTTTCCGGAAGAACAGCCTATGGTGAACGGAAGGCCCAATATACGGAAGTGAGGCTAAGCAGCCATGTGCAGGACGTGACGATTCCTTGGGTGAGCCCAGTACCAGAGCGCTATGTATCGGCTCTGCAAGTATGGAAGCCTCCTTGGATGGCGGGGAATGCCCATGGTCTGCCCCTGCCTTCCCTTGAGGGCTGACCAGGATCTTTGGCTGTTCTATATGGACCAGCTGGGATGGGGGATAACACCACAACAGTGAGAGTCAAACGTCCTAAGAAACCCCCGGGAAGGTTAACCCGGTCAACAAATGCCCGCAGAAGTCGGATGTGTCGGCCTAACGGCGCAAGAACGCAGCTCTGCTGTAAACAGGCACAACGCAATCACATCCGAAAAAAAACTCCGGATGAACGAAGAAGAAGAAGAAGAATTCACATACACGGCTTTATTAAAGTTTCGTGTCTGTGATCAATTCACATACACGGCTTTATTAAAGTTTCGTGTCTGTGATCAATTCACATACACGGCTTTATTAAAGTTTCGTGTCTGTGATCAATTCACATACACGGCTTTATTAAAGTTTCGTGTCTGTGATCAATTCACATACACGGCTTTATTAAAGTTTCGTGTCTGTGATCAATTCACATACACGGCTTTATTAAAGTTTCGTGTCTGTGATCAATTCACATACACGGCTTTATTAAAGTTTCGTGTCTGTGGTCAATCCACATACACGGCTTTATTAAAGTTTCGTGTCTGTGATCAATCCACATACACGGCTTTATTAAAGTTTTGTGTCTGTGATCAATTCACATACACGGCTTTATTAAAGTTTCGTGTTTGTGATCAATCCACATACACGGCTTTATTAAAGTTTCGTGTCTGTGATCAATTCACATACACGGCTTTATTAAAGTTTCGTGTCTGTGATCAATTCACATACACGGCTTTATTAAAGTTTCGTGTCTGTGATCAATTCACATACACGGCTTTATTAAAGTTTCGTGTTTGTGATCAATTCACATACACGGCTTTATTAAAGTTTCGTGTCTGTGATCAATCCACATACACGGCTTTATTAAAGTTTCGTGTCTGTGATCAATTCACATACACGGCTTTATTAAAGTTTCGTGTCTGTGATCAATTCACATACACGGCTTTATTAAAGTTTCGTGTCTGTGATCAATTCACATACACGGCTTTATTAAAGTTTCGTGTTTGTGATCAATCCACATTCACGGCTTTATTAAAGTTTCGTGTCTGTGATCAATTCACATACACGGCTTTATTAAAGTTTCGTGTCTGTGATCAATTCACATACACGGCTTTATTAAAGTTTCGTGTTTGTGATCAATTCACATACACGGCTTTATTAAAGTTTCGTGTCTGTGATCAATTCACATACACGGCTTTATTAAAGTTTCGTGTTTGTGATCAATTCACATACACGGCTTTAATAAAGTTTAGTGTTTGTGATCAATTCACATAAATGGCTTTAATAAAGTTTAGTGTTTGTGATCAATTCACATACATGGCTTTAATAAAGTTTAGTGTTTGTGATTAATTCACATACATGGCTTTAATAAAGTTTAGTGTTTGTGATCAATTCACATACATGGCTTTAATAAAGTTTAGTGTTTGTGATCAATTCACATACACGGCTTTAATAAAGTTTAGTGTCTGTGATCAATTCACATACACGGCTTTATTAAAGTTTCGTGTCTGTGATCAATTCACATACTAGGCTTTATTAAAGTTTCGTGTCTGTGATCAATTCACATACACGGCTTTATTAAAGTTTCGTGTTTGTGATCAATCCACATACATGATTTCATTGAAGTTTTCAGTCTGTGATCAACCCATATACACGGCTTTATTAGAGTTTCGCATGTCGTCAGACCAGTCCCCAACTTGCTCTGGCTGACACATATTTAAACAAATACGGCGGGTGAGCTCGGTACAAGCATTAACCGCGTTGTCAGGCACAGGTCACGCCCATCGGCATACTTTAGGCTCCAGGAATTTGAAAATACCGCGGGATAGACATTGTCGTTTTGTAAAACAGCGGTTCCAAAATTTATGTCTTTTGACTGCATTTTCAGAGCTAACATTTGTCCAGCCAACGCTGAATTTGAGTTGGGAGTGGATGGGGTTGGAGGGATGATAAAATTGCCTTTAAAATAATTTATTAGTCTTTTCTGATCTTCTTCCCATGTCAGTTATCGCCGTTTACTACCCGAGGGAAAGACTGGCCGTCTCCGTGATACCGAGCCTACAAAATGTGTTGGTCCTAACAACGAACATACCCACATCAGGCTCCAATAACGGGACTTGTGTGATTCAGACACTGACCTGTCGGCCCGCTGGTTGTAGGTTCGATTCTGTATTATAACCCGGTAAAAATGCCAGCAGAAGTCGGATGTGCCGGCCTAAGGGTGCAAATAACATTGGCACAACGCAATAACGTCTGGGAAAAAAACAACACACCCCGGATGAACGCAGAAGAAAAAGAAGATTCTGTATTATTTTATAGTTCAATCATTTTTTTTCTATTCTTTTATAGTCCTCTCTTTTCTTCTATTCTTGTATAGTCCTCTCTTTTCTTCTATTCTTAAAGCCCTCCCTTTTATTCTATTCTTTTATAGTCATCGCTTTTCATCTATTTTTTATAGTCCTCTCTTTTATTATATTCTTTTCAATTTCTCTCGTTTCCTCTGCATCTAATTCCCTCCCGAGTTTATAGAATGTACAAGCGAGGTTCGGAGTAAATTTGTTTTTCTCTATCTGATTTCTCATTCACCGTTACAATGAAAAAGTTGGTATTTTAAAAACTAAATGAAACATGGTCATGGAATACATGGGGGGTTGTTGTTGTTGTTCTTGTTGTTGTTGTTCTTGTTGTTGTTGTTGTTGTTCTTCTTCTTCTTCTTCTTCTTCTTCTTTTTCTTCTTCTCCGTCCATCCGAAGTGTTTTTTCGGACGTAGTTGCGTTTTGCCTGTTTACAGCGGAGCTGCGATACTTGCGCCTTTCGGCGACACATCCGACTTCTGAGGGCGTTTGTTGACCGCGTTAACCCTTGCGAGAGTTTTGGAGAATTTTCGACTCTCACTGTTGTGGTGTCGCTTACATCCCAGCTGGTCAAGCTTAGAACAGCCGAAGACATCCCGGTCAGCCAGCAAGGGAAGGCAGGGGCAGACCATGGGCATTCCCCGTCATCCAAGGAGGCTTCCATAATTGCAGAGCCGTCACATAGCGATCTGGTGGGTACTGGGTTCACCCAAGGAATCATCACGTCCTGCACATGGCTGCTTAGCCTCGCTTCCGTATATTGGGTACTTCGTTAACTACAGGCCGATCCCCATGCAAATCAGGAGAGGTCAGTCTGCAGATGACATCCACTCAATGAGCTTCCGATTCAGACTTTCCACAAAATGGGTTTGCTAGCCAAACAATATTACCATCGCATGGGAGATTGAAGTACCGGGTGTGGGAATTCCAACAGACCAAGACCTCTCTTCACCTATATGTGGGGAATCTGGACAGTCACCAGTATGATGCTAATATACACCAGCGACTGCGCTCCGAATAAGTCTGCCGAGGACTTCAAGCTACCCGACCTGTGAGACTGTGGGAGAGTCATAGTTATTCCCAGCTATGATGGTAGGCAATCGGCACTCACGTCTTGCACCCATCGCCTGGAGAACTCATGAGCATGCTTGTGATAAATGTAATGAGCTTGCTTATTGGGAAGTTACCAAGTCTTATCCATCCAACATGTACCATGCCGATAAGCGTGCGTAGTCATGTTTTGCCATCTCACTCTAACACCAGAGTCGTGGATCAGCTCCGTTTCCTGTCCCGACCATGCCACGTGGCCAAGCCACCCAGGTATTTACTTCTCTGTCTTCCCCTTGTTCTCTTCCTCTCGATCTTGACAGTTGTCACTAAGTTCTCCAATTTATTTCTTCTCATAACATGTCCAAAGAATTTTGACTGTCTACGTCTAATTTCTCTAATCAATTTACGATTTTCATTTGTTTCTTGTAGAACTTGGTCATTGATTTTTCTGTCTGTCCATGGCATTCTTTGCATTCTCTTCAGAAACCACATTTCCACAGCCATCAGATGTTTTTCAGCTTGACTACTCATTGTCCAAGCTTCACATCCATGCAAAAGTACTTTTTCTCATTTCAATTGACATCTTTTTATTGGTCAGTATGTTTTTCATCTTGCTAAAGGTTACCTTCGCCATGGCGATTCTTGTTATAATCTCTTGAAGGCATCTCCCATCAGATGTTACTACTATTCCGAGATAACTGTACCTATTCATTTATAGAAGATTATTCCCATTTACTTGTATATTACATTGAAATGGTGTCATAGTGATACTAAGACGGACGATTTCATGACAGGCTGTTTGTAGTTTAGAAATGCTTACTAGCATGTTCAGACAAACAACTCAACTAAATGAGGTGAAAGATAAGCCAATCGTTCCGTTCACAAACAGAGGTTCAGCGAAGAGCGTTGTCCCAGTTACCTCGTTTACGTATCGAACCGGTTTGTGTGAAGTCGGTACGTACAGCTTAGCATGGCTTACCTCCGTACAGCTTACCCTGGTGTTTAGTTGGCGGCTGGTTAATAGTTAAGGTAAATCAATGCCGCCTTGTTTTTGTTTCTGCCAGGGCTTTCTGTAAGCCTTATTACATAATTACGTTCTCTGTAATTATATGACTGGCTGTTTGTCTGTTTCCGCCTATGTGTCCCACATATCTCAAGAAAGCAAGTTTTCACGTAATTTAGCCTGCTTACTTTCTTAGATATTGATAGGCTTCATAGTTGTAAAGCAAAGAATTCATTGGATGTAGAGTTTATATATGGATGTTCCGTGGCAAAGTGGTCAAGCCGTTTGACTCGGGCTCCGAAGGTTGTGGGTTCGATTCCGGGCCGCAGCCTTCGGTTCACGAGTGAATTTGTCGGAGACTCCTGTGGGTCGTCGCTGGAGCTACGGAGTTTGTGCTTTGTGCGACGCTTTCTGCGTTGCTGAAAGAGGCCGAGCCATGTTTGATAAAACCCGGTGCAATGAAGTCGACCCTGCCGACATTTAAGCGATATATATATATATATATATATATATATATATATATATATATATATATATATATATATATATATAGGAGAGACTCACTGGATACAGTTCTTATTCTTGTCTTCTTCTTCCCCATCCTTTAAAGCCCATCATCATCATCATCATCCTGTGCCTTGTCGGCTGGCGTGGACGATCATGCTTCTCCACAAATTGCAATCTCCGACGGCAAGGATCATTTCGTGTGTTGACTCCCTTCCATGCCATGGCACAAGACTGTCAAGAACCTTCTCACGCTGTCTTCCTCTATCTCTCTTTCCAAAAAATTTGTGTGTTAAAATTTGTTCTATGTAACACGAAAGAATTCTTTTTCTTACTTTCACAGGACAATGACTTATTGCACAAGATGTTCTTCATTTGAAAGAATGCAGTATTTGCTAGTCCTGTTCTGCTCTTGCCGGTCTCTCTGGGTTACACGACTTTCTCCGTAATCCCGTTTATCCACGCAGGGTCTCGCAGCGCTCGAGAATTGGAAGTGGTTCTATCCGCGCTGGTGACTTGCGGGATACTGAGCCGGCCGCTCAGAAAGTAATGGCAAACTACTGAGCGTAATCTTGCCAAGAAATCAACAATCAGTTGAAAGATGCTGATGTTGACAGCGATGTCCTGTAAAGGATACGCAAAACATTGTTTTATTCTGTTCTTTATCTCTGTGATGCATCTTCCTTCTGATGTTATCCAGGCGCCTAGATGTCTAGATTTCTGCACTTGTCCCAAAATAACGTCATTCACTTTAATTGGTTATTTTACCTATTACATTTAGGTAAAATCTGGTTCTTTGATATCACTTGTCGTTCTATTATTCAAACTAAGACCAATTTTTCCACTTTCTACAGCCATTGTATCTATCATTTCTTGCAGTTCCTTCTGACTTGTCGCAATCAAGACGATATCATAAGCATAACGTAAGTTATTTATATTATGCCCACCAACCAGGATCCCTGACATATTTGTAAGTCCACAACTAAGCATGTAGGCCAACATTTTGTAGGTTTTTTCATGGTTGATTTGACTTTTGGCTGTATTTTTTCTATGGCATGAAAAAGCCAGTAGAGACCGACCCTCATTACTCGTCCTTCACGATTGTCGTGTCCTCCTTTAAAGTGTCGTCCCTGGAGTGAGGAGATCCGACACCCACATTATAATATTATTTTTTTTTTTTCCCTCAATATTCTGGAGAATCCACCAGCTTCCGTCCAACACACTCCATCAGCCTATGGACACCTTTTCCTATCACTCTCACACTGTCGTACTATGCCCCCTTCTCATACTTCCCCAACGCAACATACTCAACAACTCTTACTTCTAGAAATTAATAAAGATTAATTTATTAAAATAAAAGTGTAACGTGTATGAGACGTGTATGCGAAGAAAATGTGTGACGTGTTCTATAAAGTGTAGAGAATCTGACTCTCAGACATCAGATCAGTCCGCTGATCACAGCAAAGATAGACCACAGCACGTTACGTCAGAACAAGTACGTCTCACCCGTTGCCGGAACCATCCTGCCGGATACTGCTTTGCTTCTGTAGACCTCTGGTAATCCCATTTCATGAACATGAGAAATAGACACCGGTGGTATGAACAGTTACTTATGGACCGGATTCACTCTACACAATGTCCGTTCCTACTGTTCTCTAACCAACTGCACAAGTTCTTTTCTAGTGTTTACACAGTTAGTAAAGTTAAGTGTTAGTCGACAGATCATCCTCGTTGCACATCGAACCATTCAGTCCGCAAGTGCTAATTACTAATGTTAATTGTTACTGTACTAACACTAGTTACTCTTAACCGGTTCTCGGTTCGTTACCACTGTTTAATGCTGTATGGTGCAACTGTAATCTTCACTATGTTGGGTGAATCAACCTCCCTCTAGCTTTTAATCACGTCTGTAAGCAATCTTTATTGATTGCCGAACTGGTGTTCTTCCGACTGGGATTTTCTTCCTTCCCAAAACTTTATTGAGCTTCCTTGGATCTGGTAGGGAACCTAGGATAGAAACAACACACCTGGTGATAGTACTAGTTCATGATTCTTTCGGCTGAGTGTAAGCCTATCACCTTGCCTAATGATCGTTAGCTAACTAGACTTAGTCATAGAGCAGATTAGCTACCCACCTAGAGTCGAATCAGGTTATGACAAAGAAAAAATCAGCAAACAGAATGTGGAACCCCTCCCACAAGGGACACCTACGGGAAATCCCAATTATCCCTCATTACTCAATTCTCAACTAGTAAAGCTTATCAACACTTCACTAATCTATTCTAGCTAACAGAGTCAAGTATCACTTCCCTACTCTAGCTAGTTTCCACTAACAGTGCTAATCATCACACTATAGTTTAACAAGGCTACTGCCTAAAGTAATTATAACGAATATATTATAATAGGTTATACCTTAAATGGCACCACTGCAGTCCTATCAATCATATCTACATCTGCCATTATAGGCACGTGTAAAATTAAGTCACTAATTAACACACGGTAGATATTATTTCCACTAGGCGCTGCCGTGCCCTGGCACTCTGACTAAAGCATAATTTCAAGTCCTCCCTAGCTGGTCCCAACTAGAGTTTATATGGCAAACTACCAAAGTTGTCCACGTGACTTTATCCTCTTCTCCCCCACACAGGTGTTATTTGGACATATCAACCATTTGCAAGGATCTATTTTTCCGGGCTTAAATCCTGTCAAAGTTGTCAGTAATTGTTAAGATTCTCAAAACAAGCCAGCGAATTTTATGACGACTTCCAACAAACAGTTGCAAATAACCCCGTCAAACTCTTCATGTTCCGGAAACCAAGAATTGACATATGTACTGTTTTCTCCCTACTAAGTACTTCCGTTTTACATCTGCCATTGTGATCTCACGGCTTCCATCTGCATTCAAATGTTGACAAACTTGTCAATCTTCTGTTCCGTGGTGACAATATATGTGATTCTAACTGGTAATGATCTGCCAACTCGGTGTATCCCTTCCTTCTCACTCAACACCAAATGTGTAGATGGGCTGACCCCACTGCTTCCATTTACATTCAAATGTAGACAAACTAATCCAGGCAATGCCAGGACCTGTCACCATCAACACCGACCGTTCCAAATCCGTTATAGATGTACACGTGCAGCTACAAATATTGTCCTGAGATTTTGACATCCGCGGTGTTTTTCCAGTTAGTAAAATAATGGTGCTGAAAATACACGCCAAGCAAACGTCGGGAATATTTATCTGTTTAACTCATGGCAATCTCGCGACAACGATCATCACAGGCAGCTTACACTGTTATCTTCCTTTGGCGCCTGGACGAAACACGGGCGATCTAATGATTCACAGACCTGCTATCCTCCGAAGTCGGAGAGTGTCTGCCTGTACGGCACCAGTCTGCACACCAATAAGCCAGACATGGGACAACGGATACCCACGCAAACCTCAGGTCATGTATGACATCACACTGATGTTGGACAACAGAATGCCTTCATCCGACATACAGGACTTCGCGTTGGAGCTCAAGCCAACGAACACAAGCAAGCAAGCAAGCACAGACCTGCTACTGTTCACCTATTTGTACATGAGTTATTTGAAAATTGCAATTCTGAGAAAACGAAACTATGTGGACATTATATTGATTTCGGAATGGTTATTGTATAACTGTATTTCTGAGAAAACGAAACAACACACCCAGTTAAAATTTTGAAGTGATATTACAGATGGAATCAATTGCCATCTTGGTATCGCAGGTGGGCTGCTTTGGAACATTTTCTGTCCCTGGCCATGTTGCTACAGTTTTTCACAAAATCAGCAAATCTCGAGTCTGCTGAATCACATTCATGCAGTAATTACTGCTGTAACATCGCCTACCAGGGTTAATACTCATATAATTCATATATGCTAGTGATTAATAATAAAGAAATGGAATAAAGATAAAGGAGAAAATTATTGCAGATAAGTCACACACCGAGCGTGTGAGACGTAAGATGGTGCATGATGGTGGAAATGACCACGTGTTCACATGCACCCACTGTGAACGGACATTTACAGCGCAAATTGGCCTTATCAGTCACATTCGCTACCGCCATAGGTAAAAGTTATTATGCCTTTTTAAAGCACACACTATCGTCTGTCAAGACGGAAAGGTGCCAAATGATAATAATAAATCGCATTTATTTTAATATATTGGAATACTTACATTGTAATACCTATCTTGTACTGTTACATCTTTCTGTCGACTAGTGTGTATCTTGCTGGAGTAGGGAATCTCCGTAGTTCTCTCCTTCACTGAGCGCTGTCCAAACACAATATGTGTGATGTAAAGTTATCAGTTAGGTTGCTAACCATTGTCAGTTTGTTTTTGTTTTTTCAGGGAAGAGAAAAGATGGGCTGCGTGTGATGTAAAATCCTAGAAAATTCTTTCTCTCGAAGATTGACCAGTTCCGTTTAGGATTTTCGTTTTATTAACAAGGTAAGCATATAATCTATCATCCTAGGTGGTTATCCAGATCTAATCTCTTTTTTTCCTGTGAAGGAATGAATAAATGAAAGTGCTGCCATTTCGTTTCTGTCCGGATAGGTCAACCGTCAATTAGGTTAGGTGGAAAAATGGCAAGAGGTCGTTCAACATTCTGTTCTATTATTTATTTTGGGGCAGAGGGTTTTAAAAAGGATCCTGAAGCTTGTAAGAGGTAAACTATCGTAAGAACTCACTTGAAATCTAAGTCTACGGGTGAATATAAATCGATTGACTCCTTTCTCGGGGAGTTTAGTGAAATGTATCTTATCATCATCCTGTGGCGTACCGTAACCCAGAGCGTTCCATCTACTCTGTTTCCTTGCGTTACTTTAGTATCTGTTGTCCTTATTTTGGGTATAACATAGTATGAGGATTAGTTCTGAGGGCAGGATGAATTTGTATGACAGTTTCGATTCTATGTCGGATTCCTTTCTCGAAGGTCAATTGTTCTTTGTCTTGTATCATTCTGAGAAAACTATCTCTCATCGGGGGGTATGGGGACTGATTGTGGAAGATCGTCTGGTGATCTGTTCTTCTTCTTTTTCTTTTTTTTTTTCAATCTGAAAGAGGTCTTGGGTTGAATAATATTGGATAATGGGGGGGGGGGGGGGGGGTGAGAATGGACGTTTAGGAATGCATGGAAGTACTCACCTGGTTCTCCTTTTTCTATTGCAAGATTCCCCCTTTTTTCTACAACTCGATTTTTGAAACTCAGTTAAACGATCAACAAGTGTCCATTCAATGTGAGCCTGTAGCAGGATTTGTCAGCATTCTGAGAAAATTACTACGAAGTGGCTGTGTGAATACTGTCTTGTGTGGAAGAGAAAGTCAACCTTCGTCTGTATACCTGTATATTATCATTTCAAGGGAGAGGAGACCGACACATCAGCCTGTGTCTAAGTTACTGCAGACATCTATAAACAATCAGACTGATTGTTTTCAATTCCCACTTCAGTTATGATCTTCACCGTTGTTCTCACTCGTGTCTCGCTGGTCTTTATTAAAATTTAAATAGTTTTGTTATAATTTTAACATACTCTTTTGTTAATTCGCTGAACGAGAGGGAATTTGTGAAGTGCTGGGTCTATCTTAAGTTCTGGTCTAGTTTTACGTGTCTGGGTACGCTATCTTTCTATTCCACATTTCTCCAATCAATGTACAACATTCCCCTAGGTGTTGACACTGTGTAATAGTTTGTCTGAGAGTGTGACGAATAGAGTAGGACACTTATCTTTTAGGTTACTTCTAGGAAACAGTTAACTATCCGGGATTAGATCATAGGATCTCTTATGATCCTGTGATAAGTTTAACGACTATATTCCCTATTTAACCCAGACTTCCCATTTACACCTTACACTTCTCATTTAACTTTTGAACTTATCATTTATTTCTGAACATTCCCATTTAACACTTTAGCTTGCAGCTAAACACTTTAACTTCTAATTTAACTCTTACATTTCATTCATTGGCACCTTGCCGTCTTGACAGACGATAGTTTGTTACACTGTGCTTCAAAAAGGCATAATAACTGCAACCCATGGCGGTAACGAATGCGACTGATAAGGCCAATTCGCGCTATAAATGTTCGTCCACAATGTATGCATGTGAACACATGGTCATTTCCACCATCATGCACCATCTTACGTCTCGCACGCTCAGTGGGTGACCTATCTGCAATAATTTTCTCCTTTGTCTTTATTACATTTCTTAGTGAAACCTGGACAACTTACTCACACCAAGAGAACAATTTAAACAGCTTTCATATGCGGTGTCTGCGAAGAATTCTTGGTATTAAGTGGCAAGACAAAATCACAAATACTGAAGTATTGGAAAGATCAGGTTGTGTGACAGTTTATTCCATGCTCAGTCTTCGTAGACTTAGATGGATAGGACATGTTAGGAGGATGGATGATGGTAGAATACCAAAGGATATCTTTTTTGGTGAATTACAGATGGGTAAGAGATCTCAGGGTCGGCCTCTACTACGATACAAAGATGTGTGTAAGCGGGACATGATTGATACAGGCATTGATAATGCACATTGGGAGCAAGTCGCCGCTGAACGTGTTGCATGGAGGGCAAATATCAGAAATGGAATAAAGTCAAAGGAGAAAATTATTGCAGAAAAGTCACACACCAAGCGTTTGAGACGTAAGATGGTGCATGATGGTGGAAATGACCACGTGTTCACATGCACCCACTGTGAACGGACATTTACAGCGCAAATTGGCCTTATCAGTCACACTCGCTACCGCCATAGTTAAAAGTTATTATGCCTTTTTAGAGCACAAACTATCGTCTGTCAAGACGGCAAGGTGCCAATGTAATGTGCCCTCCATGCAACACGTTCAGCGGCGACAACTTTTACATTTATCAAAGTCTTAAATATTCCAATAAACGCTTAAATGACAGTACGTTTTTCTTAAAGGAGTTGTTCCGTCCGTCCGTCCGTTCGTCCGTCCGTCTCTGGTGTAATTTACAGTTAAAGATTACAGGTTACAGATTGCAGGCTGACGATTTTTTTTTCTTTTTTTCCCATATCCTTTTACAGGACATCGTTTTCAACATCTGCATCTTTCAGCTGATTGTTTATTTCTTGGCAAGATTACGCTCAGTAGTGTGCCATTGCTTTCTGAGCGCCCGGCTCAAATACCCCTAAGTTATATACGCGGAGAGAACCGCTGCCAATTCTCGCGCAACGTCACGTTACTTACGAGAGTATACGAGATTACGGAGAAAGTCGTGTAACCTCCAGACCAGAGAGACCGGCTAGGCTGAAGATTACAGGTTTCAATTTGCATAGGATGAAGATTACATGGTAAAGGTTACATAATTAAGATTATATGTTAGAGATTACAGAATGAAGATTATATGTTAAAGATTATTTGGTTACGGATTACATTTTAAAGATTACAAAATGATGGGTACATGTTAAAGAGTACAAGATGAAAACTACATTTTAAAGATTACGGTGGTAAAGATTACGTGTTAAAGATTACAAGATACATATTTCATGTTAAAAATTTACATGTTAAAGATTACAAATTAAAGATTGCAAGTTACAGATTACAGGTTAAAGATTGCAGGTTAAAGATTGTATGTTAAGGGAGCCACGGTGGCCTAGTGACTAGACACACGCTTGCCGACCCAGTGCTCTTGGGTTTGAATCTGTATCTGGCAGGCTCTTTAAAATAAACCTGGGCTCTCGGGTGGATCCAGCGTAACGTGGGTGACAGGAAATGACATAAGAAGTATAGACCGTCTGCATGGCTGGCACATCAGCCACCTAGTGCCGATTGGGCTATCAGAATATGGGTCCAACACAATGCGCCCATTAAGCCTTAAGGCGTGTAAACGGGTTCTTTTCTTATGATTACAGGTTGAAGATTACAGGTTGAAGATTATAGGTTGAAAATTACATTTTGAAGATTACAGGAGAGACGTTCTTAAGTTGCAGATTACATGTTAAAGATCCTATTCTAAAGATTACAGGTTAAAGATTACATGGTTAAGATTAACCAAGCTTAAATTCAAATTATTTGGAAGAAATCATAACGCCAGATACAAGATACGTGGCAGAAATTAAGGCCAAGCAAACGCTATAGGTTAGAAAATGACAAATATCTGATGTAATAACTCATGTTCAAATAATCTTAGAAAGAGCGAACTGAAAGATGACACGGAACCTGTTCTGATATACGCCAGTGAATTTTGGAATTTGAGAGAAGAAACCAGGAAGAGCTTGAATTCGGGGGAGATATGGTTTCTGGGACAAATGTTGGGAACACGGTGACCCCTCAGAGTAACTGGCATCCATTGCCTGGTAGTGGCTAATGATAGAACATTACACACGAGCATATGAGAGCGAAAAACATCTAATGGCAGTGGAAATATGGTTTCTGAGGAAAATGCAAAGAATAAAATGGACAGACAGAAAAACCAATGATTGTCTTACATGAAGCAGATGAAAACCGCAAACTGATTAGAGAAATTAGACGTAAACAGTCAGGAATTTTCGGGCACGTTAGAGGAGAAATAAACTAGAGAACTTGGTGATAACTGGCAAGATTGAGGGGTAAAGAACGCGGGGAAGGCAGAGAAGTAAATACCTGGAAGGCTTGGTCACGTGACATGGTTGAGACAAGAATACGGAGCTGTTCCACGACTATGGTGACCGTATAAGATGGAGAAATATGACTGCCTGCGCTTATCGACATGGCACAAGTTGATGATGTTTAGAAAGACGGATGTCAACACGACCGAATGGATACAGTTGTCACTCTTTAAACTTCCGGTGTGCTGGTGCCGAGGTAGGGGGTTCAACCCCTACAACAGTCAGCAGCAGCTGGACTAAAATAGTGTCTTGTGGACGTAAATGACAAGTACCTCAGAAGTCAGAGTGGGTTCGCCTGATGGCGAAGGACGCTGATAATAGGGACAGTTAATTCACACGCAAAGATCAGTCCAGTGCACTAGAAGTTGTAGCACGTGTATAGACTAGGCTTGAGTTCAAAGCGAGTGAATGTAATAATATTACATGTATAGACTAGGCTTGAGTTCAAAGCGAGTGAATGTAATAATATTACATGTATAGACTAGGCTTGAGTTCAAAGCGAGTGAATGTAATAATATTACATGTATAGACTAGGCTTGAGTTCAAAGCGAGTGAATGTAATAATATTCAGAAGAAGACGAACACAGTGATCACGTAATGAGAAGAGAGGCATTGGAGAACGTTGTGACGACTGGAAGGACCAACGGTAGAAGAAGCGGAGGCAGACAGACAGTAACTATACCTGCTGGGCTAGGGTTCAGACATGAGGGAACGTGTCTATACAACTGACCCAGAACACTGATGACCGAGATGTGCGGAGAGACATTAACGCCGACGCCTCGTCGCCAAGCACAGGATGCTGATAGTATGTCTACAGAAGTTACCGGTCAGAAGGTTTCGCCCCGGTCTGACCTTGAAGAGTTGAGGGTGCATTGTTGGAACAGCAGAAATAAAATCAATTTGTTGGCGAGCCGGGCGTGGGAATCGGCGAGATTTACAATGTCTGAAGTCTGGGCGGTTATCCCGCGCTTAAATTACCGTGACAACATTAGACACGCCTGGCTAGCTTTCCTGGCCATATATAGTCAGTGACGAGGGTGGTGTTCCGCTGCTGTCAATGACGATTTTGTTTAGCGCCATATTTGGGGAGGGTGAACACATGTATAGACCAGGGCTTCTCAAACGATAATGACATGAACACTAAATGTCGCCTGGTAGTTTGACGAACGAAGAATTCTGGCTTGCGTTGATAGATCATAATTGCTTCTGCAAATTTTAACAAGCGAGTATTTTGTGTGTTAAACAACACGCGAAATGCAGTGTCTCTGGACATAACATGGCCACTGGCGACAATGTGCCTGCCGATTGAAGACGCCGGAGCTTCCGGTGTGTCGGCTCTAATTATCACCACAGACGAGCTACAAGCAACATCGTTTCAGGCCACAATGAACAAGACGCATAAAAACATCTCTCTATCTATGGAACACGAACACAACGAAGCGTTACCGTTCCTAGATATTCTAATGAGACGTAGAGCAGACGGCACAATTCAAAGAATGGTGTATCGCAAAGAAACATGGACTGGCCAATACCTAAATTTTCAGAGCTTCACACCTGTCCAGTACAAACGGGGCTTAGTACGGACCTTGTTTGACCGTGCTAGAAAGATATGCACCCAGGACACACTGACAGAGGAATTTGAAACTCTGAAGAATGTCTTAAACCTGAATGGGTTCTCCACAGGATTTATAAAGCGCCATTTCCAACAGCCCAAACCCAAAGCAGACGTAACTACAGTCCCTAAACTCAAGGTATTCATCCAGCTAACCTTTCGAGGGGATGACGTAATGCAACGTCTACAAGACCGGCTTACTACAGCAGTAGGTCGAACATTCTGTGCGGCAACTCCAGTCATTAGATGTAAAACCGTACCCATTCCTACACCAACAGTCAAAGAGCCTGTTCCTCTGTACGCCACAAACAATTGTATTTACCAATTCACATGTAGATGCCAGGCCGTTTACATTGGTCGAACGGAGAGACAGCTTAACTAACGGGTGTCAGAACACATACCTCAATGGGTCAACAAGATACAACACACAGGAGATGCTAGCCGCGAGGAGCCGACACACCGGAAGCTCCAGGCGTCTTCAATCGGCAGGCACATTGTCGCCAGTGGCCATGTTGTGTCCAGAGACACTGCATTTCGCGTGTTGTTTAGAACACAAAATACTCGCTTGTTAAAATTTGCAGAAGCAATTATGATCTATCAACGCAAGCCAGAATTGTGTAAACAGAAAGACATGTTAGTCAGCTTAAAATTACCGTGGTAGATAAGTGACATTACTGTGCGAAATTGTGTATATTTCAACTTGAAGGATTTATCTAGTTAATTTCACGTAAGTTGTGTAATTTCTGCAATATGTACCTGACGAGATGCAGCGAAATATGCCAGGCAATAAATCGTGCAATCTATTGTTTGTGTCTTCGTTATTCAAATTTGTTACATAGTTTGTTACATTGTGCTTTAAAAAAAAAGGTACATTAAATACATCCCATGGCGGTACCGATCGTGACTGAAAAGACCAATATGCGGGGTAAATGTTCGTCCACAATGGATGCTCATGGTCATTTCCATCATCACGCTCCATCTGACATTCACTGTCTGACCTATGTGCAATCACTTTCTGTTTGTTTTTTTCCACCCTTATATTTCCCTCCATACAACGCGATCAGCGGCGATTTGCTCCCTAGGTGTAATAATTAATATCAATGCCTTTATCATTCATGTCACTCTTACATACACCTTTATCCTGAGATGTCGCTTCTTGTCTGAATTCGAGACAACTAAATAACAATTATTTGTATTGTTTTCTAACTTATATATATATATATATATATATATATATATATATATATATATATATATATATATATATATATATATATATATATATATATATATATATATATATATAAGACAATGTTTTTTTTTGTCCCTAAATCCTAAATCAATCCTAAATCCTAAATCCTAAATCAATGTTTGTTTGTTTGTTTGTTTGTTTGTTTGTCCTTTAGGCGTTCCCGAACGGTCCATCCGATTGAGATGAAATTTTGCACAGATGTTGTTCTCACTCCCGCGGAGTCAACTGACATAGCTTGTGAACAATTTTTCCTCAAGCATGAAAGAAAAGGGTATTACGAGCTTCAGAAACAGGCCCGCCTGTGGCCCGCCATCTTGCTCCAAGGGAACTCACTCTCTGATTAAACCAGAAATTAGTTATGAACAGTAATGTTTCTTTGTGTGTGTGTGTCCTTTATGCGTTCCCTCCATCCGATTGAGATAACATTTTGTACAGATGTTGTTCTCACTCCCGGGGATCCAACTGAAATAGAGCAACGGGAACGGGAAAGGGAGCATTACAAACAGACGAGCAACGGGAACGGGAACGGGAGCAGGGGCCGAACGCGTACTCTGTGCGCTTAGAGAAATGTATTTGAATTTAATGAGACGCTCCCCGCCAGGGGCTGGGCGAAACCGGGCCGGGTCGTCTAGTGCTGAATATAGTAAAGTTAATATTTAAAAAATTATCACCACGACAAATCGAAACAAGACTTCACAAACAAGTTATCCTATCTTTAACTGGCCTTTATTGGGGTATGGTGGTAAGTAGATGCAGAGGAAGGAAGAGAGAGAGAGAGAGAGAGAGAGAGAGAGAGAGAGAGAGAGAGAGAGAGAGAGAGAGAGAGAGAGAGAGAGAGAGAGAGAAGAGAGAGACGCAAGTAATTGACAGACCAGTAGAATAAACTTGGAAGGCAGACAGACAGACGGGCAGGTAGGGAGACACATGAATGTTGTAAAACGAAGAAGTAAAAGACACATCTTCCATATCTTGTGGTGTGTCGGATATATGGTGCTGGCCTAATATTTGTATAGATCAATTGATTGACGACATGCTCAGTATCAGGTCATACATGGCGTATGAGTCAACTTAAACACACGATGACGGGCAGATAGACGGGTACTTAAACAGGTCGGTGCTGAGAGAGACAAAACAAGAAACAATCAAACAGACAGATGCATGAGCAGACAGATTCTTATCTATGCATAGACAAATAGGGGTAGACAGTCAAACAGGTATGAATAGGCAGACAGAGAGACAAACAGCTATGAATAGATACAAAGACTTCCAGAAAGACAAGATTAATTGACGGACAGACAGCTAGCTAACTAGTCAGACAGAAAGTGACAGGAGACAGACAGACAGACAGACAGACAGACATCACTAATGTTTTTTTTATATATCTATGCCATGTGTTTATACCTCTATGCCTTTCTATTCTGCTTTGTGTGTGACAAAGTTAACATGTTCAGAAACAAATAATTAGCAGGTAATTTATTTTTCCCACTTTTGTTTGCTACCACTCACGTATTCCCACGAACTTGTTTGAGGCTGTCTTCTGAATATTGTGTTTGTTCTCTAAAGGGTCTTGTACCCAAACGATAATGAACCCAGCATGTTTTCTGAGGGTCTAGTCACGTTGTCAATGACGAGAACAGGGCAAACTTTTCTTTGATTGAAGGTTCTCAAACTGCAAGGGTGGCAAAGAAGAGAACATACACACAGGGCTCTATGCACATTTTGGCAGTACAAGTTGCTGTCCTATCCATATGTTACATTAACTCACACTGTCCGAACTGCAGTTGTTTTTACTCCAAGCAATTATTATGACTTTAAAAGACCTAAAACATTTATAACAGTACCTCTTAAAGGCTATTTTTTTTAAAAGGTTGCATATCCCTTACAGGACGTTGCAGTCAACACCAGCATTTTTTCAGCTGCTGTTTATGTTCTTTGCAAGATTACGCTTAGTAATTTGCCATTGCTTTCTGAGCGACCAGCTCACATACCCTGTAAGTAACAAAAGCGACGCGATCCGCTGCCGAATCTCGAGCAGATTTGTTTCTCACGTGCATATACGGGATTACTGAGAAAGTCGTTAACACCGTCGCCAGGGAGACGATCACCAAAGCTTTACGGGAGTTAAACCCAATTCCCCTGAGACATTTTTCACGGCCCTTTCATTAACAAACCGCTGTAATATCCCCGCCGCTCCACCCTTCTAGTCCACAGTTTCTTTGACAACCCCCTTATCTGTGGTTGTGCTTATATTTTATTCAACTAGTTGACGACATATGTGCACTAGGTTCTGATACGCTCGGCCTGATGAAAGACCCAGAATTACAGAAGTCATTGCCACTGTGGGAGCCGGTACTACTTTCATGTTGGTGCTGTGACGTTTCAGACAGGACAATGTGGCACATTGAGGGAAATTGGGTTAAGGCACACAATTGCAGGTGAAGGCCAGGGAATATGACATAACAACGTCTTATCTTTAATTTTAAAGTCCAGACAGCGGAAAGAATTTTTTTTATCGAGGGGTAGGTTGGGAGTTGATGAGGGTGGTGTTTGCAATACTTAGTTGCTAACAACGTCCTACAAGAAGCAAATAATAATCATCATCATCTTCACTTTTGTCGTCAAGCGTCGCGTGGAAAAATAATTGACGCTCCAACGCTGATGGGTGGCACTGCATAGTGTCATTCCGTGTGATTTTACAATGTCTTTGATATTGTCAATCCATTTTCTTCCCCGGTGTCCTCTTGCTCTCGTGACAGATCTTCTTTTATGTAGTGACAGCGCTGGTAGTTGATGGTGTTGCATTCTAACGAGATGACCGAACCATTTGATCTTCTGTCTTTCACTATATGCGGCACAGTTTGCGAGTTGCGTTGTGGTAAACGCTCCCAAGGCTGCCAGAGGAAACGCTTTAAAGACACTTTGAAAATCTCACTGAATGCGTTTGGAATTCATCATGACATCTGGGAGACTGCAGCCAGAGACTGAAATTCGTGGCGTGCATCATTACGCAAGAGTGCAGTCACGTGTGAGACAACCAGGACTGCAAGAGATGTGAAGAAAAGGCAGGACAGAAAAACCACTGCAGGAAATCCTCCTCCAGAAACGTCAAGCATTCTTTGTCCACATTGTCAAAGAACATTTCGAGCCAAAATAGGCCTTATCAGCCATCTTAGAACTCACGGCTCCATACTTTCAACCCCACTGAATGAAATGAATGGTCATCATCATTCTTGATGGACAAACAACAACAAAACATATGCGGCACAAGGTGTTGATCCCGCTGTCTGTCTGATTAGAGAAAATAGACATAGATGGTTAAAAAATTTTGTGCACGTTATGAGAAGAAATAAAATATATATCTTGATGACAACTAGCAATATTGAGGGGACAAGAAGGGGAAGGCATAGAAGTAAATACCTGGATGGCTTGGCCGCATGGCATAATCGAGACAAGAACACGGAACTGATCCACGAAGTTGATTATCGTGTGAGCTGTCGAAACACGACCGCCACGCTTATCGGCATGGCACATAATGATGATGCATAACTTCCTTCCACATAAATCAATGATTAAAATGGTTATCGAATTTTGGCTGAGATCGGTCATCGGCGGTCACGATATAATCACGTGATCGTAAGATGGATTACTAGGTCATGTGTAGTTGGTGGCCAATATGTTGCTCTAAAGAAAAAGTTAGTTGCATATCCTTTACAGGACGTCGCAATCGTCTGAAGCATTATTATTATTATTATTATTTATTTTTTTGCCCTTATGGTGTTTTGGCAAGTTTACGTTCAGTAGTTTGGCATTGCTTTCTGAACGAACGGCACCGAAATCATCGCATGAAAACCCACTCAAGGCGGTCTACTGCCAAATCGCCCGCAGCGGTGTTTCGCTCGCGGATATGCGGGATTACGGTTGTTGGTCTAAAATAAAAAGTCCATACAAATATCCATAAATTATTCACACACACACACACACACACACACACACACACACACACACACACACACACACACACACAAATCCACACACACACACACACACACACGACCTCACGCGCAGTATTACAGTGACCTCCATAGACATACAATTATGTTCTAACACATCACGAAGCACATCAATTTAATGTTTACAGTGTGTCCAGAAGCAATTTAGCTTAAATTCATGTAAGTATAGCTTAAATTGCTGTAATTGTAGCTTACATTGTTTTAATTGGGCCTTAAATTGCTGTAACTATAGCTTAAATTGCTGATATCTTCTTTTGCGTTTGTGACAAATTTGATAGTTGACAGAGGACCTAGTTAGTAGTGTTCTCTGGAGATATATCTTGAATAATAAATAACAAGATAGAGGATATGATTTAGCACGTTTTGTCTAGAGGTCACTCAAATGAGCTAATCATTCCCGCAATAGCCTTTTTGGAGAACCACTTTTCTTTGGCTCAAACCCCCACTGTGAGACTATTATTTATCTACACAGAAATTTATAAAAGAAGTAAAAGGTTCCCTCAAGACCAAAAGGAGATCTGGACTCTTCGCCCCTGTACAACTGAGGATCCATCTCTCTCATTATAATGTTGCCAGTGTGCTATTCGTCCGTCACATTAGATCTTTTCTTTATTTTGTCAGTGTGACCTATATCAGTTTTGTCCAATTGCTTTGGGACTGTAGGATTCAGTGTTTGTAGACAAACTCAACAATAACTGTACATTACATCTGTTGGACAAGACATCTACATGACAGTTTCTTGACAAAAGTGGGACATACATTCACAAGGAATTGTGTACACCAGCCATTGTACAAGACTTACATCATAAGAGATACTTGACAACATCTATACAAGACTTTTCACAATATGTATAATCAACCACAGCACTTAAGACAGTCACCAGAGACAACAACTGTACAAGAAATTCACTGGGGACATGTACTTAAAACACTGGTTCAATAATACTGTTTATTGAGCTGATGGTGAGTCGAGTGATGATCATTGTTTCCTCTCCTGTCATGTCAACACTTCAATCATTACATAGAAATGAAAAAATATGTCACACATGCATGTAGAGAAACATGATACACCACCTCGGATCCCTCCTCCAACCAATAACCAAACTTTCCTCCTCCTCTCCTCTCTAATCACCACTACACCATTGACTTTTATCTTCTCTTCTACTGTTAAAGAGGGAAAACCAAGATAAGCCATAACCTGGGGCAAGCATAGGGACATTCTGCTCCACTGGTCTGTTTAATCCCTTTAGCACCTATGATGGGTGTTGGACAAGCTCAGGTTGCAGTTCTCCCCATGATGATTTTCCAAGTCAGACTAATTATCCCCTACTGTCACAGTTTGAAGAAAGGTTACAGCCCTGTCTTTCACCGGTGAGTTGACTGTTTATGAAGTTGACACTTAGGACTTTGCTCTACTTTTCCTGTAGAGGAAGATCTAAGATACAAATATGTCCCAGGATTCTTCCTTCTCAGTCTATCTCACTTACTCTGACTGTTCATTCTGAAAAACACTGTGTGAGCACCAGGCTGGAGATTAACTTAAGATAAGTCCTAGCCAAACAATCCATTGTCCCAGTCATTTCACACGTTTCATTGAATGAGGTTAACAACCAGACTTGTTGTTGTCGTTCTCATATGATGATAATTGATGATCACTGAAGTCTTCAGAACCATTCCTTTGAGAACAGAATTGGTTTTGGATTTAGGGACTACTGGTTAGTTGTTCCAGATGATATATGGAAGGCCTCTCCACCCTCATCTTGTTCTCTGTCAATATGCAAAATGGCACAACATCTCTTTACATTTGTTAAAAGATGATGTTATCATACATTAACATACACAGATGGAGATGGGGAAGGTTAAGGGAGGATGTTGACCAAACACACCTCTCCTAGTTGATGATGTAGTGAATTTCACTGTGATGTACTGTGGTAATCACAAGACTATATGCTGAGACAGGGTAGCTTAACACAATTACAAGCATTTATGTGGTCTAAGTTCCACCATGTTTGAACCACAGTAGACCTGGGCACAAGGAGGACCAGACACAATACAGCAATCATTGTGACATAGCAACATGGGACAGGCATTGTGAAAGGAAATGGAAAATAGGCATTTACAACTGCAATATGCATTATGTATTAACTAATGGCATTTACCCAATTAGCAGACCAGACATCCATTCCTATGGCTGTGATGTTGGTGCATGAATGTCCCATTCCATGTACACTCACTCAGCAATGCCAGACCTCACCCCTTTTCTCAGACAGACCTGGCTCACAGGTACATCATCATCATCATCATCATGTGCTCTTTCCCCACTGAGTATCTACCACAGTAGGTAACAGAAGCTCAATTGCATAAGCAATTGTTCACATATGCACCAAAGCACATATGGAGAAAACATGTTTAGTCCCTGTAAATTTGCATGAGCCATACATTATATTCAGCCAACTAAGACACAGGTTCACACACCTATTGTCCTTCTAAGAACTAGTTTATATGAACCAACCAACAGTAAAGATACCAGTGTAATACTTCAGAGAGAAATTATATTAATTCTCTTGAGCATATAGCCACCAGGCATCACATGAACTTTGAATTCTGGCGTGCCACACACAACTTGCTTACATATGGATATTGAAGCATCTTTCTTTCTACTAATGTGAGAGGCTACTTATCAAAGCACCAGCTCATTCACTCCAACATTCTCAGCGTTTTACAAAGGAACTTATACATGTTTACATCACCCATTCCAATTCAGACTGCCATATGTTAACTCGCGAGAGCAAAGGTACAGTTGATTTAAGAATGAGTCATCCTAGGCATGAAGAATGCACAAGGGGTTTGGGTTTGCGAATTTGCATGAGTGTACTATACATTCATCAAGCATACGCAACCAGTCACAACAAGGGATTGATATGCACTTGGAGTATACAGCGTGATAGGCATGAAGAATGCACAAGGGGTTTGGGTTTGCGAATTTGCATGAGTGTACTATACATTCATCAAGCATACGCAACCAGTCACAACAAGGGATTGATATGCACTTGGAGTATACAGCGTGAACGACATGTCAAGGTTGAAGAAGCAATATTCAGAATACTGGCGCACAGAAGTTCTGTTTTTCACTTTCACACTTTCTTCATAAAATACTCGTATATTCTTCTCTTTCGTTCACCAGGCATAATCACACATTAAAGTATGTTTTAAAGTGGTACCTGGTATTCCAGAGAATAATATATTATAGAATCTTTAAGGGCATTGTTGGGTCATCACATCACACTAGCGACCGCTCCGGATGGAATCTTAGCTCGAACTGCCAAATTTTCAAATGTGGCCTATCAAACAGCGCGGGCTGTCACCTATTAACCAATGAAAAGACAAGCGCATATACCGCTGCCATCCCCCAACTCGTTCTGGAACGTACTATTCCAAGAATCGTCCTTCTATCTGGAATAGAGAGAAAAATATCAGGTTGTGCATCATAAGTGATAGGTCGTGTGCTTGTGTTTCTGTCGTTGTTTATCTGTGTTGTCATTGACAAAGATTCTTAGAATCGAAACGTCTGTGTGTCTATTGTATGCGTTCGTGTGTATTTTATCTTATTTTATTATTCATTTTTATTATATTTATTGAGTGCTTCTGATTTCGGATTTTTCACCTGTATTTCGCGACACGTGGATCTCCTTGTAAGGTATGTGCAACGTTTGTTAATGTTTAGTTCGTTTTTTTCTCGCAGGGATTTAAAATACCTATTTGTTTCCATTCTATCTGGAAACGCCGCTCAAATCGAAAGTATTTTTATGAATGTGTTGGGCTGGGAATGAGGGATTCTGACCCATCATGTTACAGCGTTCATGAGGAGTCTTTTTTTTTTTTTCGGACGTGATTGCGTTGTACCTGTTTACAGCAGAGCTGCGTTTTTGCGCCGTTAGGCCGACACATCCGACTTCTTCGGACATTCGTTGACTGGGTTAACCTTCCCGGGGGATTCTTAGGACGTTTGACTCTCACTGTTGTGGTATTATCCCCCATCCCAACTGGCCCATTTAGAACGGCCGAAGACATCCTGGTCAGTCCTCAAGGGAAGGCAGGTGCAGACCATGGGCATTCCGCGCCATCCAAGGAGGCTTCCCATAATTGCCGAGCCGACACATAGCGCTTTGGTACTGGGCTCACCCAAGGAGTCGTCATGTCCTGCACATGGCTGCTTAACCTCACTTCCGTATATTGGGCTTCCAGACATCACAGGCTGTTCCTCCGGTAACCAGAAGAATGCAGTCTGCAGATGACATCCACACAGTGAGCTTTCGATTCGGACTTTCCATGTAATGGATTTGCTATCCAAGTAATATTCCATTTCGTGCCACTAGGTCACTTTGTTTCCACCTTTGATGATGCCCACACAGTGAGCTTTCAATTCGGACTTTCCACTTAATGCATTTGCTATCCAAGTAATAATTTGCTGATATCTTCTTCTTCTTCTTCGTTCATCCGGAGTTTTTTTTTCGGATGTGATTGCGTTGTGCCTGTTTACAGCAGAGCTGCGTTCTTGCGCCGTTAGGCCGACACATCCGACTTCTGCGGGCATTTGTTGACCGGGTTAACCTTCCCGGGGGTTTCTTAGGACGTTTGACTCTCACTGTTGTGGTGTTATCCCCCATCCCAGCTGGTCCATATAGAACAGCCAAAGATCCTGGTCAGCCCTCAAGGGAAGGCAGGGGCAGACCATGGGCATTCCCCGCCATCCAAGGAGGCTTCCATACTTGCAGAGCCGATACATAGCGCTCTGGTACTGGGCTCACCCAAGGAATCGTCACGTCCTGCACATGGCTGCTTAGCCTCACTTCCGTATATTGGGCCTTCCGTTCACCATAGGCTGTTCTTCCGGAAACCAGAAGTATGCAGTCTGCAGATGACATCCACACAGTGAGCTTTCGATTCGGACTTTCCATGTAATGGATTTGCTAGCCAAGCAATATTCCATTTCGTGCCACTAGGACACTTTTCCACCTTTTATGAAGCCCACACAGTGGGCTTTTGATTAGGACTTTCCACGTAATGGATTTGCTATCCAAGCAATATTCCATTTCGTGCCACTAGGACACTTTTCCACCTTTTATGAAGCCCACACAGTGGGCTTTTGATTCGGACTTTCCACGTAATGGATTTGCTATCCAAGCAATATTCCATTTCGTGCCACTAGGACACTTTTCCACCTTTTATGAAGCCCACACAATGAGCTTTTGATTTGGACTTTCCACGTAATGGATTTGCTATCCAAGCAATATTCCATTTCATGCCTCTGGGTCTTCATGCACCTTTAAATGTCAACCTGTATATAGTTAAAGTAATCTGCGGTCAACTTTAGCTTGTTGATATCTCCATAGAGCTTGTCCTCAAATGAAGCAGGTGTGGGCCAACATATCTTTCTCTGTTCTGCATACGTTGGGCAATCCTGCAGCAAATGTTTTGCTGTCATTTTTCCAGTTCTACAATTACATTCATCGGTATCTCCTATCTTTAGTTTATTGAACAAGTGGTATTTCAGCCTGTTATGTCCTGTGCGGAGTCTGAAGATTGCTACTTGTTCT
This sequence comes from Cepaea nemoralis, assembly GCA_014155875.1. Lineage (NCBI taxonomy): Eukaryota > Metazoa > Mollusca > Gastropoda > Stylommatophora > Helicidae > Cepaea > Cepaea nemoralis. The sequence goes on from JACEFZ010028067.1 coordinate 610,660, forward strand.
CTTCGGTCGAGTTTGTAATATGCATCATCCTTCTGATGGCCTGGATGCTCTGATTCCCATTTGGTTCTATAAGTGCTTTTTATCAACCTCTTTGCCTCATTATAGGTTATGTCTATGTCAGGCTGTGGTAGTCGTCCGCCCTCTTTTGCCAGTCTGTCAGCCTCTTCGTTTCCAGGTATACTGCAATGTGATGGGATCCACTGTATTACAACTTTTTTGGATTTCTGGCATAGACCATGGAGTGCTGCTCTTAGGTCAGTTAGTTCTGTGCTGTTATTGCTCTTCAGTATTGAGACAGCTGACTTTGCATCTGTGAAGATAGCTATTTGCTTCTCTTTATTTTCCTCCATCAGGAGCATTTCTGCTGCAGTTTTCAGAGCCTCTACCTCCGCTTTGAAGTTACTTGAAAATTTTCCAGTTGCCATTGAATGTGTTTTTTTCGCTCCATTTTTTAAATTTAGGAGAATTCCTCCTCCTCCATTCTCTATTGAATTTTTGGCTGATCCATCTGTATATGCATGGGTCCAATTCCTGCTTGGGTAATGTTCTTTTATGTAGTTTAGGGTTATTTCTCTTCTTTCGGTTTCATGCTGAGTGTTCTTTTTCTCAATACCAGGAATGTTTTCTATCATCTCAGGCAGTTGCTGCTGTCTCCAAGCTGGGAACTTGTGTGCATTGTGTATGGGCTTGACTGTTGATATGTTAAGAATAGGATCTGACCTAATCCTTCGTTTTGCAGTTTCTACAAAGTTGCTACGCTTCAGTCTTCCCTTTCCAAAACCATTAAATCTGTTGTACATAGGGTGGTCTGTCAATCTTCTAAATTTTTCTGCTTGTTGCTGGGCTCTGCTATCTCTTCTATCCTGCATTGGTTGTAAACAAGTGATCTTTTCTAATTCATTAATAGGCGTTGTCTTCAGGCTTCCAGTTATGATTCGCATTCCTTGATTTTGGACTCTACTTATTTTGTTAAAGTTTGACTTAGCTGCTGTTGCCCAAGCTGCAATGCCATATTCCAGTACTGGCCTCACCCGTCCAGTATATAACTTCTTGAGAACTTTCTCATCTGCTCCCCATGTTGTACCAGCAAGCTTTTTCATGATTGCCATTCTTTGCCTTGCTCTTGTTCGATTTTTCTCAACCTGTGTCTTCCATGTCAGGCGACGATCAAAGGTGACTCCTAGATAGTTTGGATTTTCTTCATGGCGCAATATTTTTCCATTCAATACCAGCTTAGGTTGCTGAGTTTTAGTTGAGAGGGAGAACACTGTGCATGTTGTTTTCTCCTCACTTATCTTCACTAGCCATGATTTTGACCAGTCCTCTAGCGCTAATAGGGCTTGCTGTATTCTGCTGTTAGCTGTACTAATATATTCTTCAGATGTCCATATGGCTAGGTCATCTGCAAAGGATGATGTGTGTACTCTGGCTGGAAAATTTTCCGTGATGTCGTTTATATATGCTAGGAATAATGTTGGTGAAAGAACTCCTCCTTGGGGGACACCTTGCTCCAACAGCATCATTTTGCTGGTTTGTCCTTGTACTTTTGTCCTGGCAGTTCTGTTCTCAAGGTAGTGGCTGATCCATTTGTACATTTTCCCGCAAACATGCATTTTTTGCAGTTTTACTTTCAGTCCTTCCTTCCATACTTTATCAAATGCTTTTTCTAAATCTATCCAGACTGCTAGTGTGTGCTTTTTCTCTTGGAAGGCATCCTCTATTTCCTGAGCTATATAGGTTATTTGATCTTCAGTAGATCTGTACTTTCTGAATCCTGCTTGGTGAGGTGTTAAGAGTTGGTTTTCTTCCAGATGCCATGTTAGCCTGCCATTGATAATGCGTTCCATTAATTTTCCTACACAGCTAAGAAGACTGATAGGTCGATAGCCATTTGGTTCTTCCAGGTCTTTTCCTTTCTTTGGGACTGGTATTAGTATAGCTTCCTTCCATGCCTGTGGGACTATTCCCCTCTTCCAGCTGTAATTTAGGACTGCTAGTAGTTTCTTTTTTGCCTTAGTGCCTAGTCCTATTAGCATTTCATTTGTGATTCCATCCTTTCCTGGTGATGTCTTCTTTTTTAGGGTATTCATTGCCTGTTCCATTTCTTCCATTGTTAGATTTGCCATCATATATTCTGCTGCTGTCTCTGTATATGTATGATGTATCTGTTTATCTTTGATTGCTTTCTTCTGTTCGGCTGTAATATCAATGTGGTTTGCACTGGCATAGTGTTCCATTAGTGCATTTGCAGCCTTTTTTCCTGTAAGCAAGGCATTTCCTTGTTTAATTGTTATTTGTTTGTTTCTAGGTCCTTCATTGTTCATGGCTTTCACTAGTTTCCATAGTTTGTTTCCATCCCTGTCAAAATTCAGGTTTTCTGTTTTTTTCCTCCAACAATCTCTTGTTGTTTGATTTACTGTTCTTTTATATTTTGCTGAGATGGCTTTGAGAGAGATGTTTCGCTTCAGTTGTTTGTTCTCTCTCTGCGGTCTTCCTAGCATCTTCAACTTTGTCCTCCAAAAATTGTAGTTCTTCAGTCCAGTATGGTTTGTAATTTTTCCTTGCTCCTCTTGGAATAGACTCAGTGGCCGCCTGTATTATTGCTCTGTTTAGACTTTCCACCATTTGCTTCATGTTGCCATATCGTGTATTTACGTTTTCACAATATTTGTCTGTTAGTATGGCAAATCTGTCCCAATCTGCTCGTTTGTAATTCCAACGGGGCAAAGGCTTTTGCTCCTGTGGAACATACTCCTATATTTATTACAAGCTTGATTGGTCTGTGGTCACTACCTGCTAATTGGTCCAGCACATGGCGATCGATTTTGTGGAGGATGTCTCCTGTGCAGAAAGCTAAGTCTGGAGTAGAAGTGGTAATCCATCTTCTGGAGTAGAAGCTCGGTGTGTCATCCGCTTTGTTAAGTAGATGGAGATTTGAGTCTATTTCCCAGTCCTCCACTTCATCTCCTCTTTTGTCAGTATCTGGGTATCCCCATCTTTCTGAACGGCTATTAAAGTCTCCGACAACAATGCAATTTGTGTCAGTTATTTCCATGTTTGAGAGTGTAAGATCCTTATCTGCCGGGCTATATAGATTGTAAATTCTTATTTTCACGTCCTTTATCATTATATCAACACCTATAATTTCCGTTTGGTTGTCAGAGATCACAGATACTTCGCTGCAAGGTATTGTATTTCGTGTAAGTATTACAACTCCTCCTTTGTGTCCTTCGCGGTCGAAACGTGTGGCCTGATATCCCTCGACTGAAAATGTGCGATTGGCGTTGAGGTGTGTCTCTTGAATGCATGCCACATCTATTCTATCTTTATGAAGACGCTGTGTTAGGGAGGCTTTCTTGTTATAAACTCCTTCTGCATTCCATTGTAGTATGTTGAGTGTCCGGGGTGTTTGGTCAATAGCTCTTAACCTACTCCTCTGTGCCTTGACTCCACAGCACAGGGGAAGGTGACCACCAGTAGTCATGGGTGGACCCCCTCGAGGCAGGGGGCCCGGCACTATCACCGCCTGATGGGACTTCACGGGATTAGCACCATAACGATTAATTTTCATCTGTGGCATCATGAAATGATAAAGTTACGTTGCACTTCTTTGTCAAGCCTGTGGCTCAGTACATCCGATTTCGACAAGCATTTGTTCGGGATGCTTTCCCTAGCCTTTGACTGTCCCCAGTCTACCTACAAGGCAGCAGGTTTGTGCGTCACTTCGTCTGGTCCCTCTCCCTTGACCTGTCCGACATGGGTGACCCTACCAGTAGCTGTGCTACCGTCGGCATAGCTCTTGGGGTCATTGGAACGCTCAAGCCCCTCTACCTCGTCAAGGTGGACGCACGGCAGAGGGGATTTGCTGATATTATAGTTTATATTTATGTAAATGTTGCTTAATTTGCTGTAATTGTAGCCTAAATTGCTAGAATTATAGCTTAAATTGCAGTAGCTTAAATTGCTGTAATTATAGCTTAAACTGCTGTAATTATAGCTGCAATTATAGCTTACTTTGCTGTAATTGTAGCTTAAGTTCCTGTAATTGTGGGTAACGTTGCTGTGATTGCGGTGGGCTTTGGTAACTGCGGCTAACATTACTGAAACTATAACTGTTACTGCGGCTATCATACTGAAAATGTAACAGCATTTGTTGTTAGTGTAGCTAAGCGGCTGCTGCTTCTTTGACTATCAGTTATGCTTCCCTGCTATTCTTTCTGAAGAAGTACCTGTGTTGGTTACAAGACGCGTGCAAAGACTCAGGTAAGAAACAGATGTGCCAAAGATGATAGGTTACCCGGGCAGAATGATAAGTGGGTCCGAGTGTCTAATTAACTACTATTTCAAAATAAAACTATTGCTTTGTGTGTACGTGTGTTCATGTTGCTTTAACTTTCGCTCTATAGGGCGGATTTTTCAGACCCCACCCGAATGATAAACTAGTAATGTTGTGTAACAGTAGATGAAAGGTGGAATCACAAAGTTACATGCAGAGTAGCCCTAGCTAAGGTAGCATTTTACCACATGAAGAATATTCTCTACAATGTGTCTTTGTCAATCCAGGTGGGACAAGAATTATTAAGAGATATGTTAAGCCGATCCAGATGGTGCGCGCTCGCGCGCGTGTGTGTGTATATATGCAGTATAAGATTCTTGTCTAAACAACTGATTACATCATCTGATTAAATGCTTGAGAAAGTTGGCTATTTAACCAGAAGAGTCAGGAATATAAATTATGATAATACTTGAGAAACCTGACAATTACCAGATGGATTATATCAAGCGAGTTCATCATCAGAATTCAACTCAGTTAATGTCATACCCTAGGGTCAGTTCACGCGACATGCTAAGGTCAGTTCATGTGACACCTAGGATCAGTTCATGTGTCACGCTATGATCAGTTCATGTGTCACGCTATGGTCAGTTCATCTGTCACGCTATGGTCAGTTCATTTGACACTCTAGGATCAGTTCATGTGTCACGCTATGATCAGTTCATGTGTCACGCGACACGCTAGGGTCAGTTCATGTGACACCTAGGATCAGTTCATGTGTCACGCTATGATCAGTTCATGTGTCACGCTATGATCAGTTCATCTGTCACGCTATGGTCAGTTCATTTGACACTCTAGGATCAGTTCATGTGTCACGCTATTATCAGTTCATGTGTCACGCTATGGTCAGTTCATCTGTCACGCTATGGTCAGTTCATTTGACACTCTAGGATCAGTTCATGTGTCACGCTATGATCAGTTCATGTGACACGCTAGGGTAAGTTCACGCGACACGCTAGGGTCAGTTCACGCCACACCCTACATTCAGTTCACGCGACACGCTAGGGTCAGTTCACGCCACACCCTACATTCAGTTCACGCGACACGCTAGGGTCAGTTCACGCGACACGCTAGGGTCAGCTCACGCCACACCCTACATTCAGTTCACGCGACACGCTAGGGTCAGTTCACGCGACACGCTAGGGTCAGTTCACGCCACACTCTACATTCAGTTCACGCGACACGCTATGGTCAATTCACGGGGCACGCTAGGATCAGTTCATGTGACACACTTGATTCAACTCCACCTTCCCCCTTCCACCATTACGAGTGACGACAAGTGTAAGACAAAGCCAACGTTCTTATTGTGTGTAAAACAACACGATATGTCCCTTGTCCACGCCGTCAAGCTGTTGAGGATACAGTGCTAACCCCATCTTTGTATAGGCCTCACGGCACGCCATGGGTGATGTGGTCAATACCTGCCTTTACTTACTATATTATTTCTGGGTAGCTATTTTGCTGGGACGACTTGGAGGTCCGGGTCAATTGACAAAAATAATTCGCATCGAGGGGGATACGAACACAGGCCTCGACAGACAAGCGAGGTAGCCACTGTTCTACCTCTTTCTTCATCCATATACAGGTAGATAAAGATAATTTTTTCTTAAATTACGTTCGCTCGCTGTGAACTCACACGTAGTTCAGACATATGCTACTATTTCTAGTAGTAGCTTGATTGTTTTTTGTGTGTGAATTAGCTTGTCCTATTACCAGTGTCCCTCGCCATTAGGTGAACTCACTCCAACTTCTGAGGTACTTGTAATTACGTCCCAAAGTCAAGGGACGAGCATTCAACATTTTAGTCTAACTGACCAGTGTAGGGGTTGAACCCGCTATCTCGGCATCAGCACACACAATTTTTAAGAACGAGAGCTCTTATCCATTCATCCATGCTGACCTTCAATAATAATAATAATAACAACAACAATAATATTAATAATAATAATAATAATAATAATAATTGTTATAATAAACAGAATAAGAAAAAGGACAAGATGGAGGTTGAGTATGATCAGCAGCAACAACACTATTTAGTGTAGAAAACAGAAAAGAAAGTAGAGAAAGAGAAAGCCCGCCAGCTAATACTCCTTCTTCCTGTAATTATAAACGCCCTGCAACAATGCTTACACACCCTATTATGCAAAAACTTGGAGCCGGCACTAACCAGTTTCAAACATGGCGATTGATTTCCGCTCCGTGAGTCACATCTCGTCACAAGGCCTCACCAGCCTCCCCCCCCCCCCCCTCCCCGGCCTGACTGGCATCTAGTGCAGAGCTCGGGGATCATGGTTATCTTTCCCTATCAGAAATAATGGGAAATCGAGGTTCCCCCAGGCACCAGAATAACACCTGAGAATGGCTCAGGTAGGTAGGAGACACAGGGAAGTGTACATTTGTTGCGTTGATTACTGCCTGAAAACAGCGCACGTGTTTGTCATTGTGTGGTAAACATCTTACAATGTGTTCATCATCATCATCATGTGTCGTGTCGATAAGTGTAAGCGGCCATGATTCGCCATATTTTTTTTTTTTTTTTGAGTGCTCTCAAATAGACTACAATGGCTGGGGCATATAGAAAGAATGGAAGATAATAGGGAAACAAAACTCGCTTACACCCAGGAAATAAATGACCGTAGACCTCGAGGTAGACCAAGAAGACGGTGGAGAGATAATATATATACAGACCTACAAGCACTTGGAATCAACGACTGGCAAGAGAAGGTCAACCAGAGAGACGAATGGAGACGGATTGTATCTGCAGCAAAGAACCTCAATGGCTGGGAACGCTGAAGAAGAAGAGTGCTCTCTCGCTTTGAACTCAAGCTGAGTTCATACACGCTACTAGCACTAGACTTCATTTTGCCTGTGAGCTAGCTTTCCCTGTTACTAATGTATTCGCCATCAGGTGAATCCACTCCGACTTCAGAGGTAGTTGTAATTATCGTCCCAAAATCAAGGACGAGAAGTGAACATTTTAGTCCAAGTAACCGGTGTATGGGGTTGAACCCCGTACCTCAGCATCAGCAGCTGGGATGTTTAAGAACGAGCGCTATTTTCCATTGGGCCAGGCTGACCTCTGATTCGCCTATCACAGGATCACCAGTCCTGGGTCAGAGCTGTGTCCTTGCCTGGATTATGCCGTGTGGTCAAGCCATCCAGATAGTTATCGCTGCTTTCCTGGCCCTTTTCTCATTAATTATGCGGTTCTCATGAAGCTTTCCAGTTGATTTCTCCCACATAACGTGCCCAAACACGTGCACTGTCAACGACTAATTTCTCTAATCTGTTAACAACAGCTTCATTACTGCCGCCTATATGAAGCCGCACGGTCTGTTGCATTGTCCTCCAGAGTTACCACTTAGACTCATTCAGTCTCAGACATTTACTACTTTCACACTTTCATTTTTAGACTGTTATTATTTTAACTCCTTCAGTCTCAGACTGTTATTATGTTAACACCTCCAATTTAAGCCACTTATTACTTTCATCCTTTCGTCTGAGACAGATATTACTTTAACCCTCCATTCTCAGACAGCTATTATTTAGACAGCTATTATATTATTATAAACACTCCAATACTTTTAGAGGAGTTATTATTTTAACTCATTCAGTCTCAGACTGTTATTATTTAGAGTAGTTATTATTTTAACTCATCCAGTCTCAGGCTGTTATTATTTTAACTCCTCCAGTCTCAGACAGCTATTATTATAAACAATCCAGTAGTTTTAGTGGATTGTGGAAGCACTTGATGATGATGATGAGTGAGTGATTGTCCAGAACTAGATATTGTCTGTGCATTTTACGCTTGGACATTTATTTAGAAATCATACATTCCTGCTGCTTTATTTATTTTGTTTAATCATTTCTGGAGTGATTATTCAGAGGGTGTTGACATAAGGTTTTAGTGTTAGCTACAAGTGCAGCACCACTCTATTTACCCTCTCTTCAAAACAAAAGGCAAGGATCATCCAGATAAATGGAACACCCCTAGGAGAAGATAAAGAACCAACATACCTTGGAGTAACATGTGATGGCAGGAGAAAGCACATCAACAAAGCAGTAGCAAAAGCCAGAAGGAAAATAGCCATCCTGAGAAAGCTAAGTGGAACCACATGGGGAGCCAGTGGGAAAATACTTAGCAAAGTTTACCAACAGAGCATACGACCACACCTGGAATATGGGTCAACTGCGTGGTGTTCAACATAAAAATCCACACTACAAGAGCCGGACAAGATGCAAAATCAAGCACTTAGAGTCACCACAGGAGGGATGAGATCAACCCCTATAGTGAAAATGGAGAAGATGGAGAGGACACAAGCACTGAGTGATTGCAGAGATACGAAAACGCTAATACAAGCAGACAAGTTCCTCAGCTTGCAAGGCCACCCTATGAAGAACAGATTTGAAAACCTAGCTAGGGGCGGTTGAAAAGAAGTAGTTTTACCTACCAGGCCAAACGACTCTGCACAGAAACCATCGATCTGCCCACAGTTGGTATCCCCCTAACAACTATTCTAGATTACTATTTACAAATCCAGACAAAAGTGAGAGGAATATTTGACAAGGAAGAACAGAACAGTGTGCAGTGCAGAACAGCCACTCTTAGCTTCCTTGATGAAGCATACCCACAGGACCTCTGGATCCGAGTCTACACAGATGGGTCGGCACAAAATGCTGTTCGAAATGGAGGAGCGGGAGTGTACATAGAATACCCAAATAATACTAGGGACACAGCCAGAGTACCGACAGGAAAGTACTGCCATAACTATGATGCTGAAATTGAGGCAATCAAGATAGCAACAGAGAAATTACTAAATGCCAGCAATGGTAAACAACCCATGATGTCACAAATCAAAATTAATCGTTATGGTGCTAATCCCGTGAAGTCCCATCAGGCGGCGATAGTGCCGGGCCCCCTGCCTCGAGGGGGTCCACCCATGACTACTGGTGGTCACCTTCCCCTGTGCTGTGGAGTCAAGGCACAGAGGAGTAGGTTAAGAGCTATTGACCAAATACCCCGGACACTCAACATACTACAGTGGAATGCCGAAGGAGTTTACAAGAAGAAAGACTCCCTAACACAGCGTCTTCATAAAGATAGAATAGATGTGGCATGCATTCAAGAGACACACCTCAACGCCAATCACAAATTCTCAGTAAGAGGATATCAGGCCACACGGTTCGACCTCGAACTTACACGAAATACAATACCTTGCAGCGAAGTATCTGTGATCTCTGACAACCAAACGGAAATTATAGGTGTTTGTCAGGATCTTCTATTAGGCTCGTTGGCTAACACATGTGAGACAGTACAAGTACAACGTAATTCGACGTAAGACATAGCAACACAAGTTCAATGGATTTATTACCACATTAAATACATAACAATAGTTACAGCAATGTACAACATATAACTCACAACCACAATACAGCTCATAGGTCTGACGCTCACGATATCAGTCGTTCAGCTCACAACCACGGAGATTCACACAAACGCCTTGCTCTCGACACACACGTCCGTTCAGATGTCCAGTCCCAGCTTGGTCTGAGATTAACACACACACTGCCCACTGCCTCTCGTGGGGTCACGTGGCTTTGCGTGCGTCTGTCGTCAGCGCTGGTCGCGTGTCAGGTAAGAATCTCGCCAGCCGACAACTCTTGTCCGCCGGGTGCCGTAACGATGTTGCTGCACACTTAGGCTCTGACAGTGTTGATATAATGATAAAGGACGTGAAACTAAGAATCTACAATCTGTATAGCCCAGCAGATAAGGACCTTACACTCTCAAACATGAAAATAACTGACACAAACTGCATTATTGTCGGAGACTTTAATAGCCGTTCAGAAAGATGGGGATACCCAGATACTGACAAAAGAGGAGATGAATTGGAGGACTGGGAAATAGACTCAAATCTCCATCTACTCAACAAAGCGGATGACACACCGAGCTTCTCCAGAAGATGGCTTACCACTTCTACTCCAGACTTAGCTTTCTGCACAGGAGACATCCTCCACAAAATCGATCGCCATGTGCTGGACCAATTAGCAGGTAGTGACCACAGACCAATCAAGCTTGTAATGAATATGGAGTAAGTTCCACAGGAGCAAAAGCCCTTGCCCCGCTGGAATTACAAACGAGCAGATTGGGACAGATTTGCCATACTAACAGACAAATATTGTGAAAACATAAATACACGATATGGCAACAGAAAGCAAATGGTGGAAAGTCTAAACAGAGCGATAATACAGGCAGCCACTGAGTCCATTCCCAGAGGAGCGAGGAAAAATTACAAACCATACTGGACTGAAGAACTACAAAGTTTGGAGGACAAAGTTGAAGATGCCAGGAAGACAGCAGAGAGAGAACAAACAATTGAAGCGAATATCTCTCTGAAAGCCATCTCAGCAAAATATAAAAGGACAGTAAATCAAACAACAAGAGATTGTTGGAGGGAAAAAACAGAAAACCTGAATTTTGACAGGGATGGAAACAAACTATGGAAACTAGTGAAAGCCATGAACAATGAAGGACCTAGAAACAAACAAATAACAATTAAACAAGGAAATGCCTTGCTTACAGGAAAAAAGGCTGCAAATGCACTAATGGAACACTATGCAAATGCAAACCACATTGATATTACAATTGAACAGAAGAAAGCAATCAAAGACAAACAGATACATCATAGAAATACAGAGACAGCAGCAGAATATATGATGGCAAATCTAACAATGGAAGAAATGGAGCAGGCAATGAATACCCTAAAAAAGAAGACATCACCAGGAAAGGATGAAATCACAAATGAAATGCTAATAGGACTAGGCACCAAGGCAAAGAAGAAACTACTAGCAGTCCTAAATAACAGCTGGAAGAGAGGAATAGTCCCACAGGCTTGGAAGGAAGCTATACTAATACCAGTCCCAAAGAAAGGAAAAGACCTGGAAGAACCAAATGGCTATCGACCTATCAGTCTACTTAGCTGTGTAGGAAAATTAATGGAACGCATTATCAATGGCAGGCTAACATGGCATCTGGAAGAAAACAAACTCTTAACACCACACCAAGCAGGATTCAGAAAGTACAGATCCACTGAAGATCAAATAACCTATATAGCTCAGGAAATAGAGGATGCCTTCCAAGAGAAAAAGCACACACTAGCAGTCTGGATAGATTTAGAAAAAAGCATTTGATAAAGTATGGAAGGAAGGACTGAAAGTAAAACTGCAAAACATGCATGTTTGTGGAAAAATGTACAAATGGATCAGCCACTACCTTGAGAACAGAACTGCCAGGACAAAAGTACAAGGACAAACAAGCAAAATGATGCTGCTGGAGCAAGGTGTCCCCCAAGGAGGAGTTCTTTCACCAACATTATTCCTAGCATATATAAATGACATCACAGAAAATTTTCCAGCCAGAGTACACACATCCTCCTTTGCAGATGACCTAGCCATATGGACATCTGAAGAATATATTAGTACAGCTAACAGCAGAATACAGCAAGCCTTATTAGCGCTAGAGGACTGGTCAAAATCATGGCTAGTGAAGATAAGTGAGGAGAAAACAACATGCACAGTGTTCTCCCTCTCAAATAAAACTCAGCAACCTAAGCTGGTATTGAATGGAAAAATATTGCGCCATGAAGAAAATCCAAACTATCTAGGAGTCACCTTTGATCGTCGCCTGACACAGGTTGAGAAAATCGAACAAGAGCAAGGCAGAGAATGGCAATCATGAAAAAGCTTGCTGGTACAACGTGGGGAGCAGATGAGAAAGTTCTCAAGAAGTTATATACTGGACGGGTGAGGCCAGTACTGGAATATGGCATTGCAGCTTGGGCAACAGCAGCTAAGTCAAACTTTAACAAACTAAGTAGAGTCCAAAACCAAGGAATGCGAATCATAACTGGAAGCCTGAAGACAACGCCTATTAATGAACTAGAAAAGATCACTTGTTTACAACCAATGCAGGATAGAAGAGATAGCAGAGCCCAGCAACAAGCAGAAAAAATGTAGAAGATTGACAGACCACCCTATGTACAACAGATTTAATGGTTTTGGAAAGGGAAGACTGAAGCGTAGCAACTTTGTAGAAACTGCAAAACGAAGGATTAGAGCAGATCCTATACTTAACATATCAACAGTCAAGCCCATATACAATGCACACAAATTCCCGGCTTGGAGACAGCAGCAACTGCCTGAGATGATAGAAAACATTCCTGGTATTGAAAAAAAGAACACTCAGCATGAAACAGAAAGAAGAGAAATAACCCTAAACTACATAAAAGAACATTACCCAAGCAGGAATTGGACCCATGCATATACAGATGGATCCGCCAAAAATTCAATAGAGAATGGAGGAGGAGGAATTCTCCTAAATTTAAAAAATGGAGCGAAAAAAACACATTGAATGGCAACTGGAAAATTTTCAAGTAACTTCAAAGCGGAGGTAGAGGCTCTGAAAACTGCAGCAGAAATGCTCCTGATGGAGGAAAATAAAGAGAAGCAAATAGCTATCTTCACAGATGCAAAGTCAGCTGTCTCAATACTCAAGAGCAATAACAGCACAGAACTAACTGACCTAAGAGCAGCACTCCATGGTCTATGCCAGAAATCCAAAAAAGTTGTAATACAGTGGATCCCATCACATTGCAGTATACCTGGAAACGAAGAGGCTGACAGACTGGCAAAAGAGGGCGGACGACTACCACAGCCTGACATAGACATAACCTATAATGAGGCAAAGAGGTTTATAAAAAGCACTTATAGAACCAAATGGGAATCAGAGCATCCAGGCCATCAGAAGGATGATGCATATTACAAACTCGACCGAAGAGAACAAGTAGGAAATCTTCAGACTCCGCACAGGACATAACAGGCTGAAATACCACTTGTTCAATAAACTAAAGATAGTAGATACCGATGAATGTAATTGTAGAACTGGAAAAATGACAGCAAACCATTTGCTGCAGGATTGCCCAACGTATGCAGAACAGAGAAAGATATGTTGGCCCACGCCTGCTTCATTTGAGGACAAGCTCTATGGAGATATCAACAAGCTCAAGTTGACCGCAGCTTACTTTAACTACATACTGGTTGACATTTAAAGGTGCATGAAGACCCAGAGGCATGAAATGGAATATTGCTTGGATAGCAAATCCATTATGTGGAAAGTCCCAATCGAAAGCTCGCTGTGTGGGCTTCATAAAAGGTGGAAAAGTGTCCTAGTGGCACGAAATGGAATATTGCTTGGATAGCAAATCCATTACGTGGAAAGTCCGAATCAGAAGCCCATTGTGTGGGCTTCATAAAAGGTGGAAAAGTGTCCTAGTGGCATGAAATGGAATATTGTTTGGATAGCAAATCCATTACGTGGAAAGTCCGAATCAAAAGCCCACTGTGTGGGCTTCATAAAAGGTTGAAAAGTGTCCTAGTGGCACGAAATGGAATATTGCTTGGATAGCAAATCCATTACATGGAAAGTCCGAATCGAAAGCTCACTGTGTGGATGTCATCTGCAGACTGCATACTTCTGGTTTCCGGAAGAACAGCCTATGGTGAACGGAAGGCAGGCCCAATATACGGAAGTGAGGCTAAGCAGCCATGTGCAGGATGTGACGATTCCTTGGGTGAGCCCAGTACCAGAGCGCTATGTATCGGCTCTGCAAGTATGGAAGCCTGCTTGGATGGCGGGGAATGCCCATGGTCTGCCCCTGCCTTCCCTTGAGGGCTGACCAGGATCTTTGGCTGTTCTATATGGACCAGCTGGGGTGGGGGATAACACCACAACAGTGAGAGTCAAACGTCCTAAGAAACCCCCGGGAAGGTTAACCCGGTCAACAAATGCCCGCAGAAGTCGGATGTGTCGGCCTTACGGCGCAAGAACGCAGCTCTGCTGTAAACAGGCACAACGCAGTCACATCCGAAAAAAAACTCCGGATGAACGAAGAAGAAGAAGAAGTACACAACCTGTGGTGCTACTGACAGATGTAAAATCAGTACTCGAGGCGCTCCTGTCTGGGAAATTGCCAGTACTAAGGACACTACTTTCTGAACTTAGCAGTCAGCATAAGGTCACCATGAAGTGGATACCATCCCACTGTGGAGTACCCGGAAACGACAGAGCTGATCAATTGGCTAAGGAAGGAGCCAAAGAAGAACAGCCTGATTTGCCCGTTACATACCACCAAAAGAAAAGAATGATCAAATCAGTCAGAAAGCCACCAAAACCTGCTCAAGATGACTACCACGTTATGGACAGACCAGAACAAGTCATTATACTGCGCCTCAGAACAGGACACAATAGATTACGCAACCACATGTATACAAAATTCAAGATTGATGAAACAGCCAGGTGCACATGTGGATTGGCCTTGCAGACAGCAGAGCACATACTCCAAGACTGCCCAAAATATAACATATCTAGGCAAACCTTCTGGCCTAGAGAGACGACAGTGGAAGATAAACTCTATGGACCACTGTGTGAACTGAAAAAGACAGTTAAATTCATACAAGAGACAACATTGCAGTTATAGACATATTTCAAGCGAACGAAAGAAGAAGAAGAAGTGTTAGTTAATTGCATATTTTTTACAGGACATAGCAGTCAGCTCCAGCATTGTTTGGCTGTTTGTGATTCCACGGCAAGTTTACGTTCAGTAGTTTGCCATTGCTTTCTGAACGACCGGCACTCATACCATTGTATGGAAACCAGCGCAAGGTGGCCGGCTTCCAATTAGCTGTGTTTCGAACGCGGTTTGTGGGATTACGAATCGCGACCGTAACGCCTTCGCCACGGATTGTATTGACCAATATAAAAGTCAACTTTGGTTAAAGTTACTGCTCTACCGTTTGAAATTCTTGGACGTCATTATCTTGTGGTAGTTCTTTTGCAGAAGACCGCTTTCATTATCGTTCACTTAAACGACTCTCGATCCTTTTCCAGTTCTCCTGCCTCAAGCATATTGGTTCCCAACGTGCCTGAAATGTCCTGTACCCATTTTCATGCTGGTCCACCAGCCTCTTCTTGTATGAACCATGCTTTCCAGCAATGTTCTTTCCAAACCATCACGACTTTTAATATGGCCAAAGTCGGCGATGGGAGTGGAGTGGGGAGCCGTTAGACATTTAATTTACATTTTGTCAAGAGCACAAGACATTTGATTAACCAACACAGAGCTGGTAAGATCAGTCGATGTACGCTGGCCGAAATGTTAAGAAGGAGAACGTAGCGCCCATGAACCTGCCCGGAGTGTGATGATGACACTCACTAACCACTAACGTCCAAAGTATTTCAATGTCTGCAACACGATGCCGTCTATGAGATGCCCCCCCCCCCCCCCTACATACGTTCAGATCTTGTAGAATCTTGGAATTATCTGTTCCTAGATTCTGGCATCCTGTGCATGAACCATTAAACGAACACTTCCACAGAAACACCTCACCAAAACAGCGCTATTTCTGAATCCTCGGATATTTTCAACCTTGTGCACGAGCAAATGTCTGTCAGTCTATGTGTGGGCGATGATTTCCGCCAGGTTGTTGGCTTTTGAACCATATTTTCTACAAACGCACCAAGATGGCCTTATTTCTCTGTTACTGCTGTCCGTATTACCTGCATTTGTAACTCCTGGGCATTTACAGTTGCATGTAATGGCTGTGCTAATCGTGTAGATAGGTATATTTTCGTGGAATAACAGCGGGACTCTTATGTTTTGTGTTGTCAAAGTGACGGAATTGGGGGGGGGGGGGGGGGGAGGGGTGAGGAGAGAGAGAGAGAGAAAGGACAGTGGGAGGGGTGGGGGGTCTTCGTGGCCGAGGTCTGCCTACGTTGTGAAGGTAGTGGGTTCGTATCCCGGACTGAGTCGTTCAGACAGCGAGTGCAGTTTTTTCGGTGAACACCTGGGGGTCATGGCTGAAGCTACGGAGTTCGTGCGTTGTACGATGCTCTCGGCTAGCGACTTGCCGGTCTGCGAAGAGAGACAGAGCTAGATGGGGCAACACCTGGTGCAATGAAGTTGACCTTCTCGATGTCAGTACTTTTATTTGTCCTTCCAGTTAGTTGTAGAAGATTACAAATGATATATGTTTTAATTGACCTTCCAGTCAGATGTTGTAGAAGAGTCCAAGTGGTATATAGGTTTTAATTGATCTTCCAGTCAGGCGTAGACCATCCCTTTCTACATCTAGTAGTGCCGGACTGAATTTTGCGTGTGGATTAGCTTTCCATATTTAACAGTGTCCCTCGCCATCAGGTCATCAGGCGAACCTACTCCATCCGTCAGAGGTTACCAACAAATGTACCAAGGGCTGCACAAATGCAGGTACCAAGTGTTGTCCGTGGTTACTAGACAACACATGTGTCAGTCCTCAATTGGTTTAGATATTGTGTGATTATCTGGCACACGGGGGAGGCAGTGTACTAGCGGTGTCAGCAGAAGCCATTAGAAGGTTATTAACAAACGTGTCAGCGTGTGTGTTTATTCTCCCTCTCTCCGCCTTTAAGTGAATGTGTGTGTGTTGTACGTATTTGAATACAACCTGCACGTGAGAGGTAACCTGACAATGAGGCCTGGGATCCAGCCAGTAGGCGGCAAGGCGACAGGCAGGCAGTAGGCTGGTGTGAAGGAAAACCCGCTCGACGATTTGTTTACACTAGGCACTGGCAGGGAGGAAGAGAGATCGGCGGTGGTTAATTGGGTTTAAATATGAGAGACAGATGGAATGTGTTGGGGGGGGGGGGGGAGATGGAATGTGTTGGGGGGAGAGAGAGAGAACGGCGCAGATATAAACACCGTGTGCGTGAGAGTTTGTGTGAGTGTGTGCGTGTTTGTATGTGTGTTTGCGTGTGTGTGGGTGTGTAAAAGAGTACAGAACATACAGAAACACAGTCAGACAGACACTGAGAATGTGATGCCGACAGACAGACACTGAGAATGTGATGAAGACAGACAGATACTGAGAATGTGATGCAGATAGACAGATACTGAGAATGTGATGCAGATAGACAGATACTGAGAATGTGATGCAGATAGACAGACACTGAGAATGTGATGCCGACAGACAGACACTGAGAATGTGATGTAAACAGAGACAGACAGATACTGAGAATGTAATGCAGACAGAGACAGACACTGAGAATATGATGTAAACAGAGACAGACAGATACTGAGAATGTAATGCAGACAGAGACAGACACTGAGAATATGATGTAAACAGAGACAGACAGATACTGAGAATGTAATGCAGACAGAGACAGACAGACACTGAGAATATGATGTAAACAGAGACAGACAGACACTGAGAATGTGATGCAGACAGAGACAGACAGACACTGAGAGTGTGATGTAGACAGAGACAGACAGATACTGAGAATGTGATGCCGACAGAGACAGACACTGAGAGTGTGATGCAGACAGAGACAGACAGATACTGAGAATGTGATGCCGACAGAGACAGACACTGAGAATGTGATGTAAACAGAGACAGACAGATACTGAGAATGTAATGCAGACAGAGACAGACACTGAGAATATGATGTAAACAGAGACAGACAGATACTGAGAATGTAATGCAGACAGAGACAGACACTGAGAATATGATGTAAACAGAGACAGACAGACACTGAGAATGTGATGTAGACAGAGACAGACAGACACTGAGAATGTGATGTAGACAGAGACAGACAGACACTGAGAATATGATGTAGACGGAGACAGACAGACACTGAGAATATGATGTAGACAGAGACAGACAGACACTGAGAATGTGATGCAGACAGAGACAGACAGACACTAAGAATATGATGCAGATAGAGACAGACACTGAGAATATGATGCAGACAGAGACAGACAGACACTGAGAATGTGATGCAGACAGAGACAGACAGACACTGAGAATGTGATGCAGACAGAGACCGACAGACACTTAGAATGTGATGCAGACAGAGACAGACACTGAGAATATGATGCAGACAGAGACAGACACTGAGAATGTGATGCAGACAGACACTGAGAATGTGATGCAGACAGACACTGAGAATGTGATGCAGATAGAGACAGACACTGAGAATGTGATGCAAAAAGAGACATATACTGAGAATGTGATGCGAACAGAGACAAACAGACACTGAGAATGTGATGCAGACAGAGACAGACAGACACTGAGAATGTGATGCCGATAAAGACAGACATAAGAATGTGATGCACACAGAGACAGACACTGAGAATGTGATGCAGACAGTGATAGACACTAAGAATATGATGTAGACAGAGATAGACAGACACTGAGAATGTGATGCAGACAGAGACAGAAAGACACTGAGAATGAGATGCAGATAGAGACAGACATACACTGAGAATATGATGTAGTCAGAGACAGACAGACACTGAGAATGTGATGCAGACAGAGACAGACAGACACTAAGAATGTGATGCAGATAGAGACAGACACTGAGAATATGATGCAGACAGAGACAGACAGACACTGAGAATGTGATGCAGACAGAGACAGACAGACACTGAGAATGTTGTCTTCTTGTGGCTGTAAATTCAAATGTTTCATTACCTGCTCTTAAGGACAGCTGATGAGGTTTCATTCTCATCAGCTGTCAACACCACTTGATTTTCCAGCGTGTGCCGCGTGGTCTAGTGTTCACACACCCGCTTCACACGCCAGTGATACGAGGTTTGTTTCCGGGTCCGGTCAAATATATGCACTACTGACGAGCTCAAACGAGAGCGAAACTTGAGTCTAGTGCTTCCGCATTGACGTGGATAGGCCTTAGGTTTATACCAGAATACGATCAGCGTTGCCAGTAGTGGGTTGTGCTCAATATTTAAACCACTTAGATTTGTTGTTTCTTGATTAAATTGATGCATGATGTGATGCTTGTCATATTTCTGGTATTTATTTCACATCCTGTTTGGAAACTCTAAAAGTCTTGCTCGGCGATTTTGTATCACACTAGACGAGGATTATCTAGTGAGATGTTTATAGACAGTGAGCATATTTATAGCAGACCGGCATACATACAATCAAACATATTCATAAGCACAAGATGTGCATACAGAGACTTGCACAAACCGGCACGCAATCTCTCACATACAGAAACAGGGACAGATATAAAGAGATAGGCTTAGAGAGACATTCTTACACAGATACACATTCACATACACATTTAAATACACACATACAGAGGCACACACAGATCGACTCATATACACACAGACGTAGATAGGCACACTTACAAACAGATACACAGGCACATAAAGACATACACATTGACACATTACAGGCACACTCACACACATGCAGACATATAATAGACATAACAGTACACACATACAGACACAGACACACATTTAAACAGCCACACCCACACACATAATCACTTAAACACAGACGCATACATTGTACCAGGCGCACACATTCAAAAACACTCACAAACAGACATACTTACATACAGGCACACAGACACCTACATAAATATATAAACTCACACAGCATACAGACAAATACTGATAAACATACAGACAGACAGACACACATATACACAAGAAAACCCCAATGACTTAATGCTGAAGATTGTTGACAGGGAAATACTACAAGCGTATGCAGGAACTATTACCAGCTTAGGCGTAATCGCAGACAGACAGACAGACAGACAGACAGACAGACAGACAGACATATATTTACTTGTGTGTGGTTTTAAAAAAAAAGACACCGGCGCTGCAGAGAAATGACTACGAAAGCGATTCGCAATCCCGCATAACGCGTTCGAAACACAGATGCACGCGATTTGGAAGCAGACCGCCTTGCGCTGGCTTTCATACAATGGTATGAGCCCGGTCGTTCAGAAAGCAACGGAAGCTACTGAACGTAAACTCTCCTAGTAAATCACGAACAATGCTGGGGTTGACTGCGACGTCCTGTAAAGGACACGCAACTAACTTAAATTGTCTGGTAAAAACGAATGCATTATAATGGTACATCTGACACAAACTGAGCAGCGGCAGTTCACAATGTCTTCATTGTTAATGTCAACACCAAGATAATAGAGATGGGATACGGTAGTAATTGTTTATATAAACTAGACTACACGTGGAGATAGCTCACACAGAGAAATCGACCGTGTCTACAAGCAGTTACAAACGTTAGCTCTCAAATATATTGGATTGTTTGAAGATTACTGGAAGCGACATCCAGTTTGTGTATACAGACACAATCTATTTCAGTAGTTCTTAAGTTTTAAGATACAGCCTAAATTAGTGCTTTTCACGTCTATAGACATCCTCCAGTAGTGGTTCTAAAGTTTACAGACAGCCTACATTAGTGGTTCTCAAATTTATAGACATAGTCTACAGTAGTGGTTCTCCCGTGTATAGACATAGCCTACATTATTGGTTCCACTCTGTTATAGACACAATTTACACTATATGTTTATAGACGCTAGTTCTTACGCTTTCCTTTTTTGGGCCATAATTTTTTTTTGGATAACAATTTCCTACCAAAACATCTTTGTTTTAATCAGACACACTTTTTAAATAAAAATAAAAATAACAATGAGAACACTATAAAATATGAGCAATAACATATTCATTGAAAGACCTACACATTGAGACTATAATACATAAATTTATATCATAAATGTAGCGCGATTAAGAAGATGGCCATCATATATTAACTTTTATATACACTGCCATCTAATGCCTACAGTACCTTGCAGTGTAGGACTTGAGGTCTTAAGCGCTTAAGCCTGGGGAATTAAGGCCGCCTGGCTAGTGCAGTCACCATGAACTGTGCAGGTTAGGGTTTTTTTCTTTTTGTTTTTGTTTAAATCCACACCTTCTCGAGGATTCGAACACGGGTTTCATGAAAGAGAACGCGGCGTTCTAGCCACTCTGCCAGCCGCTCCTCATCTTGTATATAATATCTATAGATCTGTACGAGGACCTTTTGTTGAACGTGTCTTCGTACATCGCACTTCCACCGGGAGACGGACAGAGACCGAACCTCTACATATCGACATACAGAACCTCTACATATCGACATACAGAACCTCTACATATCGACATACAGAACCTCTACATATCGACATACAGAACCTCTACATATCGACATACAGAACCTCTACATATCGACATACAGAACCTCTACATATCGACATACAGAACCTCTACATATCGACATACAGAACCTCTACATATCGACATACAGAACCTCTACATATCGACATACAGAACCTCTACATATCGACATACAGAACCTCTACATATCGACATACAGAACCTCTACATATCGACATACAGAACCTCTACATATCGACATACAGAACCTCTACATATCGACATACAGAACCTCTACATATCGACATACAGAACCTCTACATATCGACATACAGAACCTCTACATATCGACATACAGAACCTCTACATATCGACATACAGAACCTCTACATATCGACATTAACTCTGAAGACTCAATAAATAAAATGCCGACATCTCACGTGACAACATCAACTGTGACAACATCCACTGTGACAACGTCCCCTGTGATAACATCCCGTGTAACAACATTCACTGTGACAACATCTAATGTGACAACTCTAATGTGACAACATTCACTGTGACAACATTCACTATGAGAACAACCACTGTGACAACATTCACTATGACAACAACCACTGTGACAACATCCACTTTGACAACATTCACTTTGACAACATTCACTTTGACAACAACCACTGTGAGAAAAACCACTGTGACAACATTCACTGTGACAATATCCACTGTAACATCATCCACGTTGACAACATTCACTATGAGAACAACCACCGTGACAACATCCACTGTAACAACAACCACTGTGATAACAACCACTGTGACAACATTCACTGTGACAACATTCACTGTGACAACATTAACTGTGAGAACAACCACTGTGACAACATTCAATGTGACAACATTCACTGTGACAACATTCACTGTGACAACATTCACTGTGAGAACAACCACTGTGACAACATTCACTGTGACAACAACCACTGTGACAACATCCACTGTGACAACATTAACTGTGACAACATTAACTGTGACAACATCCACTGTGACAACATTAACTGTGACAACATCCACTGTGACAACATTAACTGTGACAACATCCACTGTGACAACATTAACTGTGACAACATTAACTGTGACAACATCCACTGTGACAACATTAACTGTGACAACATTAACTGTGACAACAACCACTGTGAGAACACCCACTGTGACAACATTCACTGTGACAACATTAACTGTGACAACATTCACTGTGAGAACAACCACTGTGACAACATTCACTGTGAGAACAACCACTGTGACAACATTCACTATGAGAACAACCACTGTGACAACAACCACTGTAACAACAACCACTTTGACAACAACCACTGTGACAACATCCACTGTGACAACATTCACTGCGACAACATTCACGGTGACAACATTCACTGTGACAACAACCACTGTGACAACATCCACTGTGACAACAACCACTGTGACAACAACCACTGTGACAACATTCACTGTGACAACGTTCACTGTGACAACATCCACTTTGACAACATTCACTGTGAGAACAACCACTGTGACAACATTAACTGTGACAAAATTAACTGTGACAACAACCACTGTGACAACATTCACTATGACAACAACCACTGTGACAACATTAACTGTGACAACAACCACTGTGACAACAACCACTGTGACAACATCCACATTGACAACATTCACTGTGAGAACAACCACTGTGACAACATTCACTGTGACAACATTAACTGTGACAACAACCACTGTGACAACATTCACTATGACAACAACCACTGTGACAACATTAACTGTGACAACAACCACTGTGACAACATTCACTATGACAACAACCACTGTGACAACAACCACTGTGACAACATTCACTGTGACAACAACCACTGTAACAACAACCACTGTGACAACATTCACTGTGACAACATTAACTGTGACAACAACCACTGTGAGAATAACCACTGTGACAACATTCACTGTGACAACATTAACTGTGACAACATTAACTGTGACAACATCCACTGTGACAACATTAACTGTGACAACATCTACTGTGACAACATTAACTGTGACAACATCCACTGTGACAACATTAACTGTGACAACATTAACTGTGACAACATCCACTGTGACAACATTAACTGTGACAACATCCACTGTGACAACATTAACTGTGACAACATTAACTATGACAACAACCACTGTGACAACATTAACTGTGACAACATTAACTGTGACAACAACCACTGTGAGAACAACCACTGTGACAACATTCACTGTGACAACATCCACTGTGACAACATTCACTGTGACAACATTAACTGTGACAACATCCACTGTGACAACATCCACTGTGACAACATTAACTGTGACAACATCCACTGTGACAACATTAACTGTGACAACATCCACTGTGACAACATTAACTGTGACAACATCCACTGTGACAACATTAACTGTGACAACATTCACTGTGAGAACAACCACTGTGAGAACAACCACTGTGACAACATTCACTGTGACAACATCCACTGTGACAACATCCACTGTGACAACATTAACTGTGACAACATCCACTGTGACAACATTAATTGTGACAACAACCACTGTGACAACATCCACTGTGACAACATTAACTGTGACAACAACGACTGTGACAACATTAACTGTGACAACATTCACTGTGAGAACAACCACTGTGAGAACAACCACTGTGACAACATTCACTGTGACAACATCCACTGTGACAACATTAACTGTGACAACATTAACTGTGACAACATCCACTGTGACAACATTAACTGTGACAACATTAACTATGACAACATCCACTGTGACAACATTAACTGTGACAACATCCACTGTGACAACATTAACTGTTACAACATTAACTGTGACAACATGCACTGTGACAACAATAACTGTGACAACATCCACTGTGACAACATTAACTGTGACAACATCCACTGTGACAACATTAACTGTGACAACATTAACTGTGACAACATCCACTGTGACAACATTAACTGTGACAACATCCACTGTGACAACATTAACTGTGACAACATTAACTATGACAACAACCACTGTGACAACATTAACTGTGACAACATTAACTGTGACAACAACCACTGTGACAACATTAACTGTGACAACATCCACTGTGACAACATTAACTGTGACAACATCCACTGTGACAACATTAACTGTGACAACATTCACTGTGACAACATTAACTGTGACAACATCCACTGTGACAACATCCACTGTGACAACATTAACTGTGACAACATCCACTGTGACAACATTAACTGTGACAACATCCACTGTGACAACATTAACTGTGACAACATCCACTGTGACAACATTAACTGTGACAACATTCACTGTGAGAACAACCACTGTGAGAACAACCACTGTGACAACATTCACTGTGACAACATCCACTGTGACAACATTAACTGTGACAACATCCACTGTGACAACATTAACTGTGACAACATCCACTGTGACAACATTAACTATGACAACATCCACTGTGACAACATTAACTGTGACAACATCCACTGTGACAACATTAACTGTGACAACATTAACTGTGACAACATCCACTGTGACAACATTAACTGTGACAACATTAACTGTGACAACAACCACTGTGAGAACAACCACTGTGACAACATTCACTGTGACAACATTAACTGTGACAACATTCACTGTGAGAACATCCACTGTGACAACATTAACTGTGACAACATCCACTGTGACAACATTAACTGTGACAACATCCACTGTGACAACATTAACTGTGACAACAACCACTGTGACAACATTAACTGTGACAACAACCACTGTGACAACATTAACTGTGACAACATTCACTGTGAGAACAACCACTGTGACAACATTCACTGTGACAACATCCACTGTGACAACATCCACTGTGACAACATTAACTGTGACAACATCCACTGTGACAACATTAACTGTGACAACATCCACTGTGACAACATTAACTGTGACAACATCCACTGTGACAACATTAACTGTGACAACAACCACTGTGACAACATCCACTGTGACAACATTAACTGTGACAACAACCACTGTGACAACATTAACTGTGACAACAACCACTGTGACAACAACCACTGTGACAACATTCACTGTGACAACATTAACTGTGACAACAACCACTGTGAGAACAACCACTGTGACAACATTCACTGTGACAACATTCACTGTGACAACAACCACTGTGAGAACAACCACTGTGACTACATTCACTGTGACAACATTAACTGTGACAACAACCACTGTGACAACATTCACTGTGACAACATTCACTGTGACAACATTCACTGTGACAACATTCACTGTGACAACATTAACTGTGACAACATTCACTGTGACAACATTCACTGTGACAACATCCACTTTGATAACATTCACTGTGAGAACATTAACTGTGACAACATTCACTGTGACAACATTCACTGTGACAACAACCACTGTGACAACAACCACTGTGACAACAACCACTGTGACAACATTCACTGTGACAACAAGCACTGTGACAACATCCACTGTGACAACATCCACTTTGACAACATTCACTGTGAAAACATTAACTGTGAGAACATTCACTGTGAGAACATTCACTGTGAGAACATTCACTGTGACAACATTCACTGTGACAACATTAACTGTGACAACATTCACTGTGAGAACAACCACTGTGAGAACAACCACTGTGACAACATTCACTGTGACAACATCCACTGTGACAACATTAACTGTGACAACATTAACTGTGACAACATCCACTGTGACAACATTAACTGTGATAACATTAACTATGACAACATCCACTGTGACAACATTAACTGTGACAACATCCACTGTGACAACATTAACTGTTACAACATTAACTGTGACAACATGCACTGTGACAACATTAACTGTGACAACATCCACTGTGACAACATTAACTGTGACAACATCCACTGTGACAACATTAACTGTGACAACATTAACTGTGACAACATCCACTGTGACAACATTAACTGTGACAACATCCACTGTGACAACATTAACTGTGACAACATTAACTATGACAACAACCACTGTGACAACATTAACTGTGACAACATTAACTGTGACAACAACCACTGTGAGAACAACCACTGTGACAACATTCACTGTGACAACATCCACTGTGACAACATTCACTGTGACAACATTAACTGTGACAACATCCACTGTGACAACATCCACTGTGACAACATTAACTGTGACAACATCCACTGTGACAACATTAACTGTGACAACATCACTGTGACAACATTAACTGTGACAACATCCACTGTGACAACATTAACTGTGACAACATTCACTGTGAGAACAACCACTGTGAGAACAACCACTGTGACAACATTCACTGTGACAACATCCACTGTGACAACATTAACTGTGACAACATCCACTGTGACAACATTAACTGTGACAACATCCACTGTGACAACATTAACTATGACAACATCCACTGTGACAACATTAACTGTGACAACATCCACTGTGACAACATTAACTGTGACAACATTAACTGTGACAACATCCACTGTGACAACATTAACTGTGACAACATTAACTGTGACAACAACCACTGTGAGAACAACCACTGTGACAACATTCACTGTGACAACATTAACTGTGACAACATTCACTGTGAGAACATCCACTGTGACAACATTAACTGTGACAACATCCACTGTGACAACATTAACTGTGACAACATCCACTGTGACAACATTAACTGTGACAACAACCACTGTGACAACATCCACTGTGACAACATTAACTGTGACAACAACGACTGTGACAACATTAACTGTGACAACAACCACTGTGACAACATTAACTGTGACAACAACCACTGTGACAACATTAACTGTGACAACATTCACTGTGAGAACAACCACTGTGAGAACAACCACTGTGACAACATTCACTGTGACAACATCCACTGTGACAACATCCACTGTGACAACATTAACTGTGACAACATCCACTGTGACAACATTAACTGTGACAACATCCACTGTGACAACATTAACTGTGACAACATCCACTGTGACAACATTAACTGTGACAACAACCACTGTGACAACATCCACTGTGACAACATTAACTGTGACAACAACCACTGTGACAACATTAACTGTGACAACAACCACTGTGACAACAACCACTGTGACAACATTCACTGTGACAACATTAACTGTGACAACAACCACTGTGAGAACAACCACTGTGACAACATTCACTGTGACAACATTCACTGTGACAACAACCACTGTGAGAACAACCACTGTGACAACATTCACTGTGACAACATTAACTGTGACAACAACCACTGTGACAACATTCACTGTGACAACATTCACTGTGACAACATTCACTGTGACAACATTCACTGTGACAACATTAACTGTGACAACATTCACTGTGACAACATTCACTGTGACAACATCCACTTTGACAACATTCACTGTGAGAACATTAACTGTGACAACATTCACTGTGACAACATTCACTGTGACAACAACCACTGTGACAACAACCACTGTGACAACAACCACTGTGACAACATTCACTGTGACAACAACCACTGTGACAACATCCACTGTGACAACATCCACTTTGACAACATTCACTGTGACAACATTAACTGTGAGAACATTCACTGTGAGAACATTCACTGTGAGAACATTCACTGTGACAACATTCACTGTGACAACATTCACTGTGAGAACATTCACTGTGACAACATTAACTGTGAGAACATTCACTGTGAGAACATTCACTGTGACAACATTCACTGTGACAACATCCACTGTGACAACATCCACTGTGACAACATCCACTGTGACAACATTAACTGTGAGAACATTCACCGTGACAACATTAACTGTGAGAACATTCACTGTGACAACATTAACTGTGAGAACATTCACTGTGAGAACATTCACTGTGACAACATTCACTGTGACAACATTCACTGTGACAACAACCACTGTGACAACATCCACTGTGACAACATCCACTGTGACATCATTAACTGTGAGAACATTCACCGTGACAACATTAACTGTGAGAACATTCACTGTGAGAACATTCACTGTGAGAACATCCACTGTGAGAACATCCACTGTGACAACATTCACTGTGACAACATTCACTGTGACAACATTAACTGTGAGAACATTCACTGTGAGAACATCCACTGTGACAACATTAACTGTGACAACATTAACTGTGAGAACATTCACTGTGAGAACAGCCACTGTGACAACATTAACTGTGACAACATTAACTGTGAGAACATTCACTGTGAGATTATCCACTGTGAGAACATCCACTGTGACAACATTCACTGTGACAACATTCACTGTGACAACATTAACTGTGAGAACATTCACTGTGACAACATTAACTGTGAGAACATTCACTGTGAGAACATTCACTGTGACAACATTCACTGTGACAACATTCACTGTGACAACATTCACTGTGAGAATATCCACTGTGAGAACATCCACTGTGAGAACATCCACTGTGACAACATTAACTGTGACAACATTAACTGTGAGAACATTCACTGTGAGAACATTCACTGTGAGAACATCCACTGTGAGAACATTCACTGTGACAACATTAACTGTGAGAACATTCACTGTGAGAACATTCACTGTGAGAACATCCACTGTGAGAACATCCACTTTGACAACATTCACTGTGACAACATTAACTGTGAGAACATTCACTGTGAGAACATTCACTGTGAGAACATTCACTATGAGAACATTCACTGTGAGAACATCCACTTTGACAACATTCACTGTGACAACATTAACTGTGAGAACATTCACTGTGACAACATTAACTGTGACAACATCCACTGTGACAACATTAACTGTGACAACATTAACTATGACAACATCCACTGTGACAACATTAACTGTGACAACATCCACTGTGACAACATTAACTGTGACAACATTAACTGTGACAACATCCACTGTGACAACATTAACTGTGACAACATTAACTGTGACAACAACCACTGTGAGAACAACCACTGTGACAACATTCACTGTGACAACATTAACTGTGACAACATTCACTGTGAGAACATCCACTGTGACAACATTAACTGTGACAACATCCATTGTGACAACATTCACTGTGACAACATTAACTGTGACAACATTAACTGTGACAACAACCACTGTGACAACATCCACTGTGACAACATTAACTGTGACAACATTCACTGTGACAACATTAACTGTGACAACATCCACTGTGACAACATTAACTGTGACAACATTAACTGTGACAACATTAACTGTGACAACATTAACTGTGACAACAACCACTGTGAGAACATCCACTGTGACAACATCCACTGTGACAACATCCACTGTGACAACATCCACTGTGAGAACATCCACTGTGACAACATTCACTGTGACAACAACCACTGTGACAACATTAACTGTGACAACAACCACTGTGACAACATTCACTGTGACAACATTAACTGTGACAACAACCACTGTGAGAACAACCACTGTGACAACATTCACTGTGACAACATTAACTGTGACAACATTCATTGTGAGAACATCCACTGTGACAACATTAACTGTGACAACATCCACTGTGACAACATTAACTGTGACAACATCCACTGTGACAACATTAACTGTGACAACAACCACTGTGACAACATCCACTGTGACAACATTAACTGTGACAACAACCACTGTGACAACATTAACTGTGACAACAACCACTGTGACAACAACCACTGTGACAACATTCACTGTGACAACATTAACTGTGACAACAACCACTGTGAGAACAACCACTGTGACAACATTCACTGTGACAACATTCACTGTGACAACAACCACTGTGAGAACAACCACTGTGACAACATTCACTGTGACAACATTAACTGTGACAACAACCACTGTGACAACATTCACTGTGACAACATTCACTGTGACAACATTTACTGTGACAACATTCACTGTGACAACATTAACTGTGACAACATTCACTGTGACAACATTCACTGTGACAACATCCACTTTGACAACATTCACTGTGAGAACATTAACTGTGACAACATTCACTGTGACAACATTCACTGTGACAACAACCACTGTGACAACAACCACTGTGACAACAACCACTGTGACAACATTCACTGTGACAACAACCACTGTGACAACATCCACTGTGACAACATCCACTTTGACAACATTCACTGTGACAACATTAACTGTGAGAACATTCACTGTGAGAACATTCACTGTGAGAACATTCACTGTGACAACATTCACTGTGACAACATTCACTGTGAGAACATTCACTGTGACAACATTAACTGTGAGAACATTCACTGTGAGAACATTCACTGTGACAACATTCACTGTGACAACATCCACTGTGACAACATCCACTGTGACAACATCCACTGTGACAACATTAACTTTGAGAACATTCACCGTGACAACATTAACTGTGAGAACATTCACTGTGACAACATTAACTGTGAGAACATTCACTGTGAGAACATTCACTGTGACAACATTCACTGTGACAACATTCACTGTGACAACAACCACTGTGACAACATCCACTGTGACAACATCCACTGTGACATCATTAACTGTGAGAACATTCACCGTGACAACATTAACTGTGAGAACATTCACTGTGAGAACATTCACTGTGAGAACATCCACTGTGAGAACATCCACTGTGACAACATTCACTGTGACAACATTCACTGTGACAACATTAACTGTGAGAACATTCACTGTGAGAACATCCACTGTGACAACATTAACTGTGACAACATTAACTGTGAGAACATTCACTGTGAGAACAGCCACTGTGACAACATTAACTGTGACAACATTAACTGTGAGAACATTCACTGTGAGAACATCCACTGTGACAACATTAACTGTGACAACATTAACTGTGAGAACATTCACTGTGAGAACATTCACTGTGAGAACATCCACTGTGAGAACATTCACTGTGACAACATTAACTGTGAGAACATTCACTGTGAGAACATTCACTGTGAGAACATCCACTGTGAGAACATCCACTTTGACAACATTCACTGTGACAACATTAACTGTGAGAACATTCACTGTGAGAACATTCACTGTGAGAACATTCACTATGAGAACATTCACTGTGAGAACATCCACTTTGACAACATTCACTGTGACAACATTAACTGTGAGAACATTCACTGTGAGAACATTCACTGTGAGAACATCCACTGTGAGAACATCCACTTTGACAACATTAACTGTAAGAACATTCACTGTGACAACATTCACTGTGAGAACATTCACTGTGAGAACATTCACTGTGAGAATATTCACTGTAAGAACATTCACTGTGAGAACATTCACTGTGAGAACATCCACTGTGACAACATTCACTGTGACAACATTCACTGTGACAACATTCACTGTGACAACATTCACTGTGACAACATTCACTGTGAGAACAACCACTGTGACAACATTCACTGTGACAACATTAACTGTGACAACAACCACTGTGACTACATTCACTGTGAGAACAACCACTGTGACAACATTCACTGTGACAACATTCACTGTGACAACATTCACTGTGAGAACAACCACCGTGATAACAACTACCGTGATAACATTCACTGTGACAACAACCACTGTGACAACATTCACTGTGACAACATTCACTGTGACAACAACCACTGTGACAACATTCACTTTGAGAACAACCACTGTGACAACATTCACTGTGACAACATTCACTGTGACAACATTCACTGTGAGAACAACCACCGTGACAACATCCACTGTGACAACAACCACTGTGACAACATTCACTGTGACAACATCCACTGTGACAACACCCATTGTGACAACATCGCCTGTGACAACTAAGAGAAAGGAAGATAGTTAAGCAGGCCGCTCACTCAGTAGAATCGGATGCACGACTGCTAAATTACTCGCCGATGCTGAAAAAAACTTGATAATCTTTGAAACTTTCCCACCACAGTTTCTCCCCCACGCACAACTCGTGAATCGCTCACCCAGAGGCTGTGACATTTACCTCATATATTATCTGGTTTTCCCGGCAACGAGTTTATCTTGTGGACTCTAGCGTACTCACATTCTCCCAAAGTGGAGATAATCACCCAAGGTACGGATCAATTATAAGTATTTCAATTCGAGAAGTAAGTGTGTGTGTGCATTGTTTCTTGGCTTGGTTTGTTGTAGCCGTGACCATTTCAACCACAGACAAGAAAATTTTATAGATTATAGAACAGCGAGAGTACAAATACGTGCCCCAGTTGGCATTACACAAGTTATTGAACATGGTGTCGCCCGAGGTGAAGTTATCTCCCCTATAAGAAAAGTCAATTGCATATCCTTTACATGACGTCGCAATCAACACCAGTATTTATTGGCTGTGTGTGATTTTCCAGGCAATATTAAGTGCAGTAGTTCCCCATCACCGGCGTCTGTGGCGTAGGGGCAGTGAACGCGTTTCACAATCCCGCATACTAGGTTCGATGTCAGCTGCAGGTGATTTTGTAGCAGATCGACTTGCGTTGATTTTTAACAATGGTTTTAGCGTCGGTTGTTCAGAAAGCAATGGCAAACTACTGAACGTAAAATTACCTGAGAAAATCACAAACATTGCTGGGGTTCATTGCGAAGTCCTGTGTAGAGTATGGAACTAACAAGTTTGGCATTGAAGTGTTTACCACTGCGCCACATCAGCTTCCGGGATTAAATAAACTCCAACAAACAAAACTTGATTACACAAACCGGCATTAGCACACCGGATGTGTAAGAACGATGGCTCTGGTCCATTTGGCCCCCAAATGCTGTAGTACAGGAGCTGTGATACGAGCAGTAGAAACACTTATTAATAACAAAACTAATTCTAAGAAACACATAGAGAATTGTACAGATGAGCTGTCGGGAATAATCGCCCCTGAATAAATAGAGCCAGAGGAATACAAGAAATGGTGCTTTCCCTTGAAAACTCCAGGAAAAGTCCGCGCAAGTGCACGATTCAGTGGATACCAGCCCAATACAACATACCGGCAGCTAGGAAGTATTTCGACTTGCAAAAATCCTTTTCAAAAATTATTCAACCGTAGTTTATGACACACTAAAA
This sequence comes from Cepaea nemoralis, assembly GCA_014155875.1. Lineage (NCBI taxonomy): Eukaryota > Metazoa > Mollusca > Gastropoda > Stylommatophora > Helicidae > Cepaea > Cepaea nemoralis. The sequence goes on from JACEFZ010028067.1 coordinate 644,359, forward strand.
AAAAAACGTCTACGGAATACAATGAGCATAAGGACCACCCTGAACATGTGAGAAATATGTATAGCTCTCGCCATTTTGGCTAAGGTCAAAGTGTAATAATCTGATTTTGGATGCTTGTATGATCAACGGTAAATTCTTATACTACAGCCTGGTTACGTAATATAGTAATTTCTCTTCTTCTTCTTCTTCTTCTTCTTCTTCTTCTTCTTCTTCTTCTTCTTCTTCTTCCCCTTCTTCTTCTCCTCCTCCTCCTCCTCCTCCTCCTCCTCCTTCTTCTTCTTCTTCTTCTTCTTCTTCTTCTTCTTCTTCTTCTTCTTCTTCTTCTTCCTTCGCCTTTTCCTTCTTCTCTTCCACTTCTTCTTCTTCTTCTTCTTCTTCTTCTTCTTCTTCTTCTTCTTCTTCTTCTTCTTCTTCTTCTTCTTCTGCTCGTAAACTTTACCGAGGAGTATATTCTCTCTCCCCCCTGCCCCATTATGTATGTTAAGCCGGTTATAAGCCAGGCCGTGGTTGGCGGGATGTGGGGTGAGAGTCTCTTCTGTCTGAAGTAACCAGTCTCACGACCAGCCGCTTTAATCGCCTTTTACAACTTGCACAGAAGGTTCTAGTGTTACTACTATTCATTACTTCCCCCTTATGGCTCCAATAACACTGGGCGATATTCTATTACTATCAAATGTTTATGTAGATGAACTGCTGATGCTACAATATGTTTATGTAGATGAGGGTAACTACAGATACTACATCTGTTTATGTAGATGAGGGTAACTACAGATATTACATCTGTTTATGTAGATGAGGGTAACTACAGATACTACATCTGTTTATGTAGATGAGGGTAACTACATATACTACAATATGTTTATGTAGATGAGGGTAACTACATATACTACAATATGTTTATGTAGATGAGGGTAACTACAGATACTACAATATGTTTATGTAGATGAGGGTAACTACAGATACTACAATATGTTTATGTAGATGACGGTAACTACATATACTACAATATGTTTATGTAGATGACGGTAACTACATATACTACAATATGTTTATGTAGATGAGGGTAACTACAGATACTACAATATGTTTATGTAGATGAGGGGTAACTACATATACTACAATATGTTTATGTAGATGAGGGTAACTACAGATACTACATATGTTTATGTAGATGAGGGTAACTACATATACTACAATATGTTTATGTAGATGAGGGTAACTACATATACTACAATATGTTTATGTAGATGAGGGTAACTACAGATACTACAATATGTTTATGTAGATGAGGGGTAACTACATATACTACAATATGTTTATGTAGATGAGGGTAACTACATATACTACAATATGTTTATGTAGATGAGGGTAACTACAGATACTACAATATGTTTATGTAGATGAGGGTAACTACAGATACTACAATATGTTTATGTAGATGAGGGTAACTACACATACTATCATATGTTTATGTAGATGAGGGTAACTCCTGACACTGCAATATGTTTATCTAGATGAGGGTAACTCCTGACACTGCAATATGTTTATGTAGATGAGGGTAACTCCTGACACTGCAATATGTTTATGTAGATGAGGGTGACTGCTGATACTACAATATGTTTATGTAGATGAGGGTGACTGTTGCTGCTACAATATGTTTGTGTAGATGAGGGTAACTACTGATACTACAATATGTTGTTGTTTTTTTTAGCAGGACGTGGCGATTCCTTGAGTGAGCCCAGTCTCAGAGCGCTATGTCTTGGCTCTCCAATTATGGAAGCCTCTTTGGATGGCGGTAATGCCCATGGACTGCCCCTGCCTTCCCTTGAGGGCTGACCCAACTTCTCTGGGATGTCGACAGCACCACAAAAGTGAGAATCCCCCAGGAATGTTAACCTGGTTAAAAACGCACGCATAAGTCGGATGTCTTGGTCTAAGGGTTTTGGCCCAAGGGTGCATAACAAACACACCGCAATTACATCTGGAAAAAAAAACACACACACACACCCGGATGAACGCAGCAGCAGAAGAAGAAACTGATGAAAATGAACATGCAACTTCAAATGGGTTTAAATGCACAGTAAGTACTAAATAAATAAAGAAACATTGTGAAAAACAATAAATATATGAATAATGAAGCCATAAACAATTTATTGCCTGGCATATCACGCTGTATCTCGTTAGAAGCATAATACATAAATAATTCAAGATATATTAAAGCAATATAATGAATCCTTATATAAATATAATATTAATGTAATAAAACCTATTAAAAATATAAATATGACATTTATGTATACATGTCGTAGGTGGGTGTCGTGGACACAAAAAGACTTGACTTTCCAGCTTTTTGTTAAAGATGGAGTTTCGATGGCTGCATGACGTTGGATATCCTGGCTTAGATAATTAGCAGCAAATCAAATGGTTTGGCTATGCAAGTAGGTTACCATTCAACAGCACACCACAACAAGCATTGATGTACAGACCAGATGGAAACAAGGGAAGAGGCCGACCACGTAAACGTAGGACGGAGGGAATAGCAGAGTCCATGGGAATATCGATTACACGAAGCCCATAATCGGGCACTCTCACGATGTTTATACTTCACCTCGACACCGCAAGGTACAAGAAGAACATGATGAGATGAGATGAGATGAGATGATTATTAGTTTGTTTGTAGTAATAAAATATATTTACTTTAGAGACTTTCACTGACTATGTTTGTTGTGTGTGTGTGTATGTGTGTGCACGTGCACGTGTGTGCATGCACATCCTATTTACAGGACATCGATGTCAACACCATAATTTTACTGCCGTTGTTGATGTCTTGGCAAGTTGTACATTCAGTAGTTTGCCATTGCTTTCTGAACGACCAGCTCCCATACCATCATGTTAAAACCCCAGTGCGACACGGTCTGCTGCCAAATCAGTCGCAGCCTCGTTTCGAACATGCGGTCAGCGGCTCACTAATCGCGTCCGCAAAACTTAGGGCCACGGAGACCGGCGGTGACTATGTTACTAACATATAATATATACATTAATTTCACCTAGATTTAAGTGAAAGGTTTCAAAAACAACATCTATTGGATCAAATTGCAACAGTGAGTAGTATGTTAGCTGGTAACTAAGTATCATTTCTGGATTGTGGTGCTGGATTGACCCCAATCCAGCTGGATTAGGGTTAGGGGTTAGGGGTTAGGGGTTAGGGTTAGGGGTTAGGGTTAGGGGTTAGGGGTTAGGGTTAGGGTTAGAGGTTAGGGCTTAGGGTTAGGGGTTATGGTTAGGGGTTAGGGATTAGGTTTTTTTTGTTGTCTTCTCCTAATTATACTTTCTGGATTGACCTCGCTGGATTGCCCCCAATCCAGCTTGGGACCAGGGCGGTTTGGGTAGGGTAGGTACTTAGGTCATATGTAAGGGTTGATAATTCTAATAAAAGACATGTTTCTAAGAGCAGATAACTGAGTGTGTGTATAATATTTTAACTAATTGTAAAAAATAAAATAAAAACTAAATTAAACAACAACCAAGGGCGCGCGGCGGCGGGCGCAGGAGCAAGCGCGGCCGATCGGTCGCGTGGAGCGGTTGACCCCAGTAAAACAGTGTCTTGTAGTACCCAAGTGGCCAGTCATTGCTGAGTGATCACATGTTAGCTGGTAACTAAGTATCATTTCTGGATTGTGGTGCTGGATTGACCCCAATCCAGCTGGATTAGGGTTAGGGGTTAGGGGTTAGGGGTTAGGGTTAGGGGTTAGGGTTAGGGGTTAGGGGTTAGGGTTAGGGTTAGGGTTAGGGTTAGGGTTAGGGGTTAGGGTTAGGGGTTAGGGTTAGGGTTTTTTGTGTTGCTCCTAATTATACTTTCTGGATTGACCTCGCTGGATTGCCCCCAATCCAGCTCGGGACCAGGGCGGTTTGGGTAGGGTAGGTACTTAGGTCATATGTAAGGGTCGATAATTCTAATAAAAGACATGTTTTCTAAGAGCAGATAACTGAGTGTGTGTATAATATTTTAACTAATTGTAAAAAATAAATAAAAAACATAAATAAATAAACAACAACCAGGGCGCGCGGCGGCGGGCGCAGGAGCAAGCGCGGCCGATCGGTCGCGTGGAGCGGTCGACCCCAGTAAAACAGTGTCTTGTAGTACCCAAGTGGCCAGTCATTGCTGAGTGATCACTAGTCCGGTTATTGACGAGTACTGTGGTGGGGTTAGGTGGGTCGAAGTCTCGAACCGCGCCGGGTGTCATATGAAAATTATAATAAGTAAAAAGGTATATATGGCATGTATATGATCTGTAGTGGGTCGTAGTGGCTTATAAAACTATCATCATATAGATTACACCTCTTCAAATGAAAACCTTAAAAAAGTAAAGATGGCCTGTAGTAACGGTTGTAAGGGGGCGTGGCTTCGTGGTATTCGTTGTTAAGGGGTTGGTGAGTGGTGATGTACCTATATAACAGCTTCCGAACAATTTAAAGGGATGGGCGAGTGGCGAAGTGGCTAAGTAAATGCGTCGGTTCCTTGCTAAGAGACAGAGGAGTTGCTAGATAAAGGCTCCAGGTCGTTGTCAAGGGGTTGGTGAGTGTACAAATAGCTAAATAACTGCTTCTGATCCTTGTTAAGAGGTGGGCGAGGGGCGGATTGGTTGGATAATTACGCCCGTTCCTTGGTAAGAGCCAGGGTGATCGAGTGGAGAAGTGGGTAAATATAGGCATGGAGGTATACCACCGACACATTCAACGCATAATTTCGGCGTCGGTCGTCAGAAGACCAAGGATATTTTCATTATATGTCTATTGTAAAGGGGTCGACTGTTTGTTATAACGGGGTTACTATTATCTATAGTGGCTGGGACTTAAATACTATCAGCATACCGGTTACAGCTCTTCAAATGAAAACTTTGAAAGTGTAAAGATGGCCGATGGTTTTAGTGGGTATGACTTTGTGATATTCGTTGTTAAGGGGTGGGGTGAGTGGATGCGTAACTAGATAAACGCTTCCGAACACTATCATCGGGTTCGAATCCCAGTGGGGTGGTCTAGTGGTAGAAGAAATATTGATAATATTTGGTTACTTAGTTGTGATTTCGAGCTCGGTTGTTATTAACCCGGTTATGTTTAGAAAAGTAGAGGTGGTGTGCTGGTTGCGGAGTATGTTTAGGGGGTACCCCAGACACCGTGGAAGTGACAGGTTCGAATCTCGGAACTTTGTCGTGGGTAAGATTTCCAGTCATCAAGGTGTGGGTGTCGTCGCGGCCACAAGTCCCACCGCTGATGAAAAACACAGGCAGCAGATTTCACCATTGTACCTACGAGTCACAAAATATAAGCTAACTTAACATTCAGAATATGACCTCAACAGGTGTTGCCAAAAATCAATACTTATTCTCATAACGGCTAATCCAGGGGATTATCGTCATCGTAATGACCAAGTCAGGTTAATAATATTTCTTATATCTCCGCCATTGCAAATAGTTCGCGATATTAATAAATGTTCATATAAAGGTTGGAAGGGGATTAAAAGATTAACACCTATTGTCGGGACATCCAATAAAAATCAATAACACTACCCTCGATTTTTCTCATAATTGCCGATTGGAGATTATGGGCTAGGTGTATGTGTCCATATTTAGTTAAAACAGGTGGTATGAGTAGGAGATATCACAAACAGTATCAGCATGTGCCACTCTGATCTTAAATATCAGTAGTTCGTTATTCTTGTGACATTGAAAACGCTTGTGGCTTGAAGACAGATGGTGTACTATGTTATTGGGTGGTGTATATAGATTGACCAGTATGTGAAGTTGATAAGGTCACCCCTGCCATCGCATCGTAGCTGTGTTGTGACTTGTCGCCTATTACATCCGGGTGTAAAAATAACCAAAAATATTTCACATCAACTCAGACATGCCTCTATATAGCTGCACTGCGAACATGGCTAGAGTCTACTTTAGGAAAGTATCGTGTATCTGTGTATACGGGTTTACCACTGCTTATAGATGTGTGCAGTATTATTAGAAAGCGGCCGTTATGTCTACATTATCAAAGTATGTTGCCTTACAGAGCTGGTATAGTATCTATGTGTCTGCTACGTTGTATGTTTTGTCATGTTGCCTTGTAGTATTTGGAGGGAGTTTCATGCGGGTGTCTAGTGAACTTTTTAAAAACTATGTCTCAGAATCCACAACGCCACTGGCATTAGAGGCTTTTCAACTTGTCTGCTCATTGACCACGCTTCACAGTCATACTAAAGTACGGGTTCTATGTAGTACTTAAACACTCCTTTTATTTCTCATTACAGTTGTCAACTTTATATTAGTCAGTATGTTTTCCAATTTGCAAAAGACAACCTTCATCACAGCGATTCTTGTTCCAACGCTTTAAAGCCACCTCCTATCAGACATTTTTTTCTTTCCTTTTATGCTCACGGCTACCGTTTCCCCATTTCAAGCTCCATGTCTCTACTCGTATGCATTAGTGTGGTAGAAGTAAACCGATAACTCACAAGATAGACTGTATATTATCACACTGTATATGAACATGTGGGAAACGGCTACATCCGGGCAAAGAGGGCGTTGTATCTGTCACATGCGTATGGATACAGCCGAGACACGTCGTTAAGAGGGATACTACAGAAAAAAAAACGGTATTATGTTGGCGATCGAACCAGGGGACCTAATTCGTGATGACCACCATGTACGGGAGTGATTCTGCCCCCTCGTCAACAGGGCGTCGGAGGTTTAAAAGGGTGTTCATTCTCTCGCTTTTCTATTTCCGAGTCGTCATAGGGTCACCAAGTAACAGTAAAGAACACGAAACTACTACTACCAAGGCCTCTATACACCACAATGCATTTTCGAATATAATATACACAACTATAATCAAGTCATCACAGTATTCAACTAACCCGTTCTCATAGACATAGAGGAGAGATGTGAGCACCGAGGCCAGTTGGGGGAGGTGTACCTTTTACTTAACATCTATCGGGCCATACACCGACGAGTGTTTAGCTATATTTATCATATAATATTACCCGTGAACACAACAAGCTTCCCCGGATCAGTCTTAGGCTTCTCATATAACATGACATATCACGTACCCGCTGTCCTGACCAGCAAAGTTATCGCTTCTCAGAGCAGACATTTACACTTTCATTAATTCTTCTGCCTGGCCAAAGGGGGTCTTTGCATCTTTCCGCAGAAACCTAGTTCCAATGCTAATATATGTTTTTCAATGTGTCGGCTCATTACCACATTTCACATCCTGACAAAAGTACAGGTTCTATGTTCCACTCCAACAGTCAAATAAGAAAAAATGTTAGCCAAATTATTAAAATGTTGGCCAAATATAGAAATATATCGACCAGACGTATAAAGTATAGTAAAATATGTTAGCCAAACTTATAAAACTCGTGGTCAAAATAAGAAATATCTCAACCAAGCGTATAAGAAATAGGAAAAATGTTAGCCAAATTATTAAAATGTTGGCCAAATATAGAAATATATCGACCAGACGTATAAAATATAGTAACATTTGTTAGCCAAACTTATAAAACTCGGGGTCGAAATAAGAAATATCTCAACCAAGCGTATAAGAAATAGGAAAAAGGCTAGTCAAACTAATGAAAATGTTGGCCAAATACAGAAATATCTCGACCAACTTATAAAATGTAGGAAAAATTGTTAGCCAAACTGACAAAACTGTTAGCCAAAATAAGAAACGTCTCGGCCAACTTATAAAATGTAGGAAAAATTGTTAGCTAAACTGACAAAACAGTTGGTCAAAATAAGAAACGTCTCGACTAACATTATAAAAAGTAGGAAAAATTGTAACCAAATTAATTTAAAAAGGTGACCAAAATAGGAAATATCTCGACCAAACTTATGAAAAGTAAGAAAATTGTTCGTCAAATGTGACAAATATTGGGCAAGTAGGAAATCATGTTAGCCAAATAGGAAAAATATCGATCAAACTTATAGATGTCTCGGCCAAACTTATAAAATGTATGAACAGTTTGTTAGCCAAAGGTGAAAAAACATTGACCAAGTAATGAAATATCTCATCCGAATTTATAACAAGTAAGAAAATATGCTAGTAAAATCAAGAAATATGTCGACTGAAGTTATACAATAGGCGAAACGATGGACAAACTTATAAAGATGTCGACCGTTATAAGAAAATGTATTACCCAAATTAGGAAAAAATATTGACCAAGTTTTGAAATATCTCGACCAAACTTACAAAAAATAGGAAAATATGTCGACTAAAGTAGGAACATTTGTTAGCCAAAGATGAAAAATATTGGTCAAGTAAAGAAATATCGCATCCAAACTTTTAAAATGTAGGAAACTTTATTAACCAAATGTGAAAAATATTGTCCAAGTAAAGACATGTTACAACTAATCTTATAAATATCTCAACCATACTTATGAAAAGGAGGAAAATGTGTTAACCTAATGGGGAAAATATTGGCCAAGTGAAGAAATATCTCATCCATTCTTATAAAACTTAGGAAAATGTGTTAACCTAATGAGAAAAATATCGCCCAATTGAAGAAAAAAGTTACACAAAACTTATAAAACTTAGGAAAATGTGTTAACCTAATGAGAAAAATATCGACCAATTGAAGAAAAAAGTTACACAAAACTTATAAAACTTAGGAAATGTGTTAACCTAATGAGAAAATATCGCCCAAGTGAAGAAAAAAATTACACAAAACTTATAAAACTTAGGAAAATGTGTTAACCTAATGAGAAAAATATCGCCCAATTGAAGAAAAAAGTTACACAAAACTTATAAAACTTAGGAAAATGTGTTAACCTAATGAGAAAAATATTGACCAAGTAAAGAAAAACATACACCAAACTTCTGAAAAGTAAGAAAATTTGTTAACCAAATGGGAAAAATATTGGCCAAGTGGAGAAATATCTCAACCATACTTATGAAAAGGAGGAAAATGTGTTAACCTAATGAGAAAAATATCGACCAATTGAAGAAAAAAGTTACACAAAACTTATAAAACTTAGGGAAATGTGTTAACCTAATGAGAAAATATCGCCCAAGTGAAGAAAAAAGTTACACAAAACTTATAAAACTTAGGAAAATGTGTTAACCAAATGAGAAAAATATCACCCAATTGAAGAAAAAAGTTACACAAAACTTATAAAACTTAGGAAAATGTGTTAACCTAATGAGAAAAATATTGACCAAGTAAAGAAAAACGTACACCAAACTTCTGAAAAGTAAGAAAATTTGTTAACCAAAAGGGAAAAATATATGGGCTAAACTATGAAATATGTTGACCGAACTAAGAAAGTGTGTTAACCAAAGGGGGAAAAATGTTGGTCAAAACATGAAACATCTCGACCAAGCTTATAAATATCTCGTGTAAACTTATAAAAAAAAGTAGGAACAAATATTGCTTCTGTAGTTATGTCAAACGTGTCTTGAACTTTTATCTGAACAGACATTTCACAAGACATAATCATCAACGTCAACACTTTCCCTCTTTTACATTACCGAAAGTTTCAACTTATCAGTCCAGAGTATCCACTAAAGAAGCACTTATGCATACTAATCACCCAGCTCTTCACACTCTTGGTTTTTTTTTTTCTTTTCTAACGCAAAGTGTCTCTGTCTTTCATAGATAGCTTCACAACTTTTCTATGTAGCACCACTAACAACGCCAAACCTTCGTTTCACATGAGCTCTAATGAAACAGTCATAACAACATTTAGGGCAATCTGTGGCTCCACCTGGGATAGTTTCAATATCATCTGAGTATTCGTCAGCAAAGATCCACTTCCCATGGCTGATATCTTCAACTTTCTATACCACAATGTCTGCTACACTAACCTTCCATTGGTCCATCTTTCAACAATACAAAGAGTGTTCTCGAAGTCTAGCTAACATAACATTGCTTACTTTGTCCACCTCTATCACACTTTGTCATTTCACAGCTGCAATAGCGGCAAGTCTGCAACCAACCAACAGTGTCTGTTATGAAGTCGACCTTTCTTAAAGCCACGTCTGCCTTACTGAACCCTTGAATACCCTCTACCACATCGTCTAACCGACTTTCAACATTTCATACCAAATAACATTAACATTCTCTTTGATTACAGAACAACTGATTTTCTGCTGACTAAGCAGATTTTCCAACCCCGTGGAGATAAATCATATGCCCCCTAACCTACTAGGCGCTATTCTAGACAACGAATATGGTCATCGACCAGCACCCCTAGGCAGAACTTGAAAAAACAACAGAGCTTGGGTTATTGAGACGAATGAGTTGCATTCCTTGGACTACCAGAAAGACATCAAACACAACAAACTCTTTCTTACTAACCCTAACCCTAAGTATACATCAACTAACCCTAACCCTAAACCTAAGTATACATCAACTAACCCTAACCCTAACTATACAACAAACTCTTTCTTAAGAGACATAGATACAAACCAAAGTTAGAAATGAAAAAGTTAAATTTATGTGATTACATTTTAATTAAAATTTAAAACTAATAAATCGCACTTTTATTGCGCAAGATGTAAGTTTGATATATGTCCTATACCTAACTTATACCTATACTTACCCTATATCTGTATATTAAGTGAAGCGCGCAATAAAAGTGCGATTTATTAGTTTTAAATTTTAATTAAAATGTAATCACATAAATTTAACTTTTTCATTTCTAACTTTGGTTTGTATCTATGTCTCTTAAGAAAGAGTTTGTTGTATAGTTAGGGTTAGGGTTAGTTGATGTATACTTAGGTTTAGGGTTAGGGTTAGTTGATGTATACTTAGGGTTAGGGTTAGTAAGAAAGAGTTTGTTGTGTTTGATGTCTTTCTGGTAGTCCAAGGAATGCAACTCATTCGTCTCAATAACCCAAGCTCTGTTGTTTTTTCAAGTTCTGCCTAGGGGTGCTGGTCGATGACCATATTCGTTGTCTAGAATAGCGCCTAGTAGGTTAGGGGGCATATGATTTATCTCCACGAGGTTGGAAAATCTGCTTAGTCAGCAGAAAATCAGTTGTTCTGTAATCAAAGAGAATGTTAATGTTATTTGGTATGAAATGTTGAAAGTCGGTTAGACGATGTGGTAGAGGGTATTCAAGGGTTCAGTAAGGCAGACGTGGCTTTAAGAAAGGTCGACTTCATAACAGACACTGTTGGTTGGTTGCAGACTTGCCGCTATTGCAGCTGTGAAATGACAAAGTGTGATAGAGGTGGACAAAGTAAGCAATGTTATGTTAGCTAGACTTCGAGAACACTCTTTGTATTGTTGAAAGATGGACCAATGGAAGGTTAGTGTAGCAGACATTGTGGTATAGAAAGTTGAAGATATCAGCCATGGGAAGTGGATCTTTGCTGACGAATACTCAGATGATATTGAAACTATCCCAGGTGGAGCCACAGATTGCCCTAAATGTTGTTATGACTGTTTCATTAGAGCTCATGTGAAACGAAGGTTTGGCGTTGTTAGTGGTGCTACATAGAAAAGTTGTGAAGCTATCTATGAAAGACAGAGACACTTTGCGTTAGAAAAGAAAAAAAAAACCAAGAGTGTGAAGAGCTGGGTGATTAGTATGCATAAGTGCTTCTTTAGTGGATACTCTGGACTGATAAGTTGAAACTTTCGGTAATGTAAAAGAGGGAAAGTGTTGACGTTGATGATTATGTCTTGTGAAATGTCTGTTCAGATAAAAGTTCAAGACACGTTTGACATAACTACAGAAGCAATATTTGTTCCTACTTTTTTTTATAAGTTTACACGAGATATTTATAAGCTTGGTCGAGATGTTTCATGTTTTGACCAACATTTTTCCCCCTTTGGTTAACACACTTTCTTAGTTCGGTCAACATATTTCATAGTTTAGCCCATATATTTTTCCCTTTTGGTTAACAAATTTTCTTACTTTTCAGAAGTTTGGTGTACGTTTTTCTTTACTTGGTCAATATTTTTCTCATTAGGTTAACACATTTTCCTAAGTTTTATAAGTTTTGTGTAACTTTTTTCTTCAATTGGGCGATATTTTTCTCATTAGGTTAACACATTTTCCTAAGTTTTATAAGTTTTGTGTAACTTTTTTCTTCACTTGGGCGATATTTTCTCATTAGGTTAACACATTTCCCTAAGTTTTATAAGTTTTGTGTAACTTTTTTCTTCAATTGGTCGATATTTTTCTCATTAGGTTAACACATTTTCCTCCTTTTCATAAGTATGGTTGAGATATTTCTCCACTTGGCCAATATTTTTCCCATTTGGTTAACAAATTTTCTTACTTTTCAGAAGTTTGGTGTATGTTTTTCTTTACTTGGTCAATATTTTTCTCATTAGGTTAACACATTTTCCTAAGTTTTATAAGTTTTGTGTAACTTTTTTCTTCAATTGGGCGATATTTTTCTCATTAGGTTAACACATTTTCCTAAGTTTTATAAGTTTTGTGTAATTTTTTTCTTCACTTGGGCGATATTTTCTCATTAGGTTAACACATTTCCCTAAGTTTTATAAGTTTTGTGTAACTTTTTTCTTCAATTGGTCGATATTTTTCTCATTAGGTTAACACATTTTCCTAAGTTTTATAAGTTTTGTGTAACTTTTTTCTTCAATTGGGCGATATTTTTCTCATTAGGTTAACACATTTTCCTAAGTTTTATAAGAATGGATGAGATATTTCTTCACTTGGCCAATATTTTCCCCATTAGGTTAACACATTTTCCTCCTTTTCATAAGTATGGTTGAGATATTTATAAGATTAGTTGTAACATGTCTTTACTTGGACAATATTTTTCACATTTGGTTAATAAAGTTTCCTACATTTTAAAAGTTTGGATGCGATATTTCTTTACTTGACCAATATTTTTCATCTTTGGCTAACAAATGTTCCTACTTTAGTCGACATATTTTCCTATTTTTTGTAAGTTTGGTCGAGATATTTCAAAACTTGGTCAATATTTTTTCCTAATTTGGGTAATACATTTTCTTATAACGGTCGACATCTTTATAAGTTTGTCCATCGTTTCGCCTATTGTATAACTTCAGTCGACATATTTCTTGATTTTACTAGCATATTTTCTTACTTGTTATAAATTCGGATGAGATATTTCATTACTTGGTCAATGTTTTTTCACCTTTGGCTAACAAACTGTTCATACATTTTATAAGTTTGGCCGAGACATCTATAAGTTTGATCGATATTTTTCCTATTTGGCTAACATGATTTCCTACTTGCCCAATATTTGTCACATTTGACGAACAATTTTCTTACTTTTCATAAGTTTGGTCGAGATATTTCCTATTTTGGTCACCTTTTTAAATTAATTTGGTTACAATTTTTCCTACTTTTTATAATGTTAGTCGAGACGTTTCTTATTTTGACCAACTGTTTTGTCAGTTTAGCTAACAATTTTTCCCTACATTTTATAAGTTGGCCGAGACGTTTTCTTATTTTGGCTAACAGTTTTGTCAGTTTGGCTAACAATTTTTCCTACATTTTATAAGTTGGTCGAGATATTTCTGTATTTGGCCAACATTTTCATTAGTTTGACTAGCCTTTTTCCTATTTCTTATACGCTTGGTTGAGATATTTCTTATTTTGACCGCGAGTTTTATAAGTTTGGCTAACAAATGTTACTATATTTTATACGTCTGGTCGATATATTTCTATATTTGGCCAACATTTTAATAATTTGGCTAACATTTTTCCTATTTCTTATACGCTTGGTTGAGATATTTCTTATTTTGACCACGAGTTTTATAAGTTTGGCTAACATATTTTACTATACTTTATACGTCTGGTCGATATATTTCTATATTTGGCCAACATTTTAATAATTTGGCTAACATTTTTTCTTATTTGACTGTTGGAGTGGAACATAGAACCTGTACTTTTGTCAGGATGTGAAATGTGGTAATGAGCCGACACATTGAAAAACATATATTAGCATTGGAACTAGGTTTCTGCTGAAAGATGCAAAGACCCCCTTTGGCCAGGCAGAAGAATTAATGAAAGTGTAAATGTCTGCTCTGAGAAGCGATAACTTTGCTGGTCAGGACAGCGGGTACGTGATATGTCATGTTATATGAGAAGCCTAAGACTGATCCGGGGAAGCTTGTTGTGTTCACGGGTAATATTATATGATAAATATAGCTAAACACTCGTCGGTGTATGGCCCGATAGATGTTAAGTAAAAGGTACACCTCCCCCAACTGGCCTCGGTGCTCACATCTCTCCTCTATGTCTATGAGAACGGGTTAGTTGAATACTGTGATGACTTGATTATAGTTGTGTATATTATATTCGAAAATGCATTGTGGTGTATAGAGGCCTTGGTAGTAGTAGTTTCGTGTTCTTTACTGTTACTTGGTGACCCTATGACGACTCGGAAATAGAAAAGCGAGAGAATGAACACCCTTTTAAACCTCCGACGCCCTGTTGACGAGGGGGCAGAATCACTCCCGTACATGGTGGTCATCACGAATTAGGTCCCCTGGTTCGATCGCCAACATAATACCGTTTTTTTTTCTGTAGTATCCCTCTTAACGACGTGTCTCGGCTGTATCCATACGCATGTGACAGATACAACGCCCTCTTTGCCCGGATGTAGCCGTTTCCCACATGTTCATATACAGTGTGATAATATACATCTATCTTGTGCGTTATCGGTTTACTTCTACCACACTAATACATACGAGTAGAGACATGGAGCTTGAAATGGGGAAACGGTAGCCGTGAGCATAAAAGGAAAGAAAAAAATGTCTGATAGGAGGTGGCTTTAAAGCGTTGGAACAAGAATCGCTGTGATGAAGGTTGTCTTTTGCAAATTGGAAAACATACTGACTAATATAAAGTTGACAACTGTAATGAGAAATAAAAGGAGTGTTTAAGTACTACATAGAACCCGTACTTTAGTATGACTGTGAAGCGTGGTCAATGAGCAGACAAGTTGAAAAGCCTCTAATGCCAGTGGCGTTGTGGATTCTGAGACATAGTTTTTAAAAAGTTCACTAGACAACCCGCATGAAACTCCCTCCAAATACTACAAGGCAACATGACAAAACATACAACGTAGCAGACACATAGATACTATACCAGCTCTGTAAGGCAACATACTTTGATAATGTAGACATAACGGCCGCTTTCTAATAATACTGCACACATCTATAAGCAGTGGTAAACCCGTATACACAGATACACGATACTTTCCTAAAGTAGACTCTAGCCATGTTCGCAGTGCAGCTATATAGAGGCATGTCTGAGTTGATGTGAAATATTTTTGGTTATTTTTACACCCGGATGTAATAGGCGACAAGTCACAACACAGCTACGATGCGCTGGCAGGGGTGACCTTATCAACTTCACATACTGGTCAATCTATATACACCACCCAATAACATAGTACACCATCTGTCTTCAAGCCACAAGCGTTTTCAATGTCACAAGAATAACGAACTACTGATATTTAAGATCAGAGTGGCACATGCTGATACTGTTTGTGATATCTCCTACTCATACCACCTGTTTTAACTAAATATGGACACATACACCTAGCCCATAATCTCCAATCGGCAATTATGAGAAAAATCGAGGGTAGTGTTATTGATTTTTATTGGATGTCCCGACAATAGGTGTTAATCTTTTAATCCCCTTCCAACCTTTATATGAACATTTATTAATATCGCGAACTATTTGCAATGGCGGAGATATAAGAAATATTATTAACCTGACTTGGTCATTACGATGACGATAATCCCCTGGATTAGCCGTTATGAGAATAAGTATTGATTTTTGGCAACACCTGTTGAGGTCATATTCTGAATGTTAAGTTAGCTTATATTTTGTGACTCGTAGGTACAATGGTGAAATCTGCTGCCTGTGTTTTTCATCAGCGGTGGGACTTGTGGCCGCGACGACACCCACACCTTGATGACTGGAAATCTTACCCACGACAAAGTTCCGAGATTCGAACCTGTCACTTCCACGGTGTCTGGGGTACCCCCTAAACATACTCCGCAACCAGCACACCACCTCTACTTTTCTAAACATAACCGGGTTAATAACAACCGAGCTCGAAATCACAACTAAGTAACCAAATATTATCAATATTTCTTCTACCACTAGACCACCCCACTGGGATTCGAACCCGATGATAGTGTTCGGAAGCGTTTATCTAGTTACGCATCCACTCACCCCACCCCTTAACAACGAATATCACAAAGTCATACCCACTAAAACCATCGGCCATCTTTACACTTTCAAAGTTTTCATTTGAAGAGCTGTAACCGGTATGCTGATAGTATTTAAGTCCCAGCCACTATAGATAATAGTAACCCCGTTATAACAAACAGTCGACCCCTTTACAATAGACATATAATGAAAATATCCTTGGTCTTCTGACGACCGACGCCGAAATTATGCGTTGAATGTGTCGGTGGTATACCTCCATGCCTATATTTACCCACTTCTCCACTCGATCACCCTGGCTCTTACCAAGGAACGGGCGTAATTATCCAACCAATCCGCCCCTCGCCCACCTCTTAACAAGGATCAGAAGCAGTTATTTAGCTATTTGTACACTCACCAACCCCTTGACAACGACCTGGAGCCTTTATCTAGCAACTCCTCTGTCTCTTAGCAAGGAACCGACGCATTTACTTAGCCACTTCGCCACTCGCCCATCCCTTTAAATTGTTCCGAAGCTGTTATATAGGTACATCACCACTCACCAACCCCTTAACAACGAATACCACGAAGCCACGCCCCCTTACAACCGTTACTACATGCCATCTTTACTTTTTTAAGGTTTTCATTTGAAGAGGTGTAATCTATATGATGATAGTTTTATAAGCCACTACGACCCACTACAGATCATATACACGCCATATATACCTTTTTACTTATTATAATTTTCATATGACACCCGGCGCGGTTCGAGACTTCGACCCACCTAACCCCACCACAGTACTCGTCAATAACCGGACTAGTGATCACTCAGCAATGACTGGCCACTTGGGTACTACAAGACACTGTTTTACTGGGGTCGACCGCTCCACGCGACCGATCGGCCGCGCTTGCTCCTGCGCCCGCCGCCGCGCGCCCTGGTTGTTGTTTATTTATTTATGTTTTTATTTATTTTTTACAATTAGTTAAAATATTATACACACACTCAGTTATCTGCTCTTAGAAACATGTCTTTTATTAGAATTATCAACCCTTACATATGACCTAAGATACCTACCCTACCCAAACCGCCCTGGTCCCGAGCTGGATTGGGGGCAATCCAGCGAGGTCAATCCAGAAAGTATAATTAGGAGAAGACAAAAAACCCTAACCCTAACCCCTAACCCTAACCCTAACCCCTAACCCTAACCCCTAACCCTAACCCCTAACCCCTAACCCTAACCCCTAACCCTAACCCCTAACCCCTAACCCCTAACCCTAATCCAGCTGGATTGGGGTCAATCCAGCACCACAATCCAGAAATGATACTTAGTTACCAGCTAACATACTACTACAGTGGTGTAGTTAAATCATATATATGTGTATATATAATCCTAGGAGTCCTTCTCTAGAGGTGGTATTCGCAGGTAGTGATAAGATCAAATTTTCTGATGATGTATATCTTTTCTCCGGGGCATGTTGGTGTGCTGGGGAATGAACAGGCAGACAGATTGGCTGGCTCTGCAAAACTTGGTGGAGTATTGATGCATGACAAGGCAGACGTGGTTGCGGCCTTGTGGGAGCACGTGCACACCTCGGAGGAGTAAATGGATGACCATGGTCTGGCAAGAATGCGACAGCGAGGAGTAAAGAGAGGATCTAGCCGCTGCTCGACGCTTAGAGGAAAGGCGAGACGCACATATAATCAGATTGCTACTGGTACTATTGGGATGTAACTCTTCGCTGGCTTCTAAGGATGGGGGACGGAGCGTTAATGGGAATGCTCCGAATGTGTGATGTCGGTTCCTAAATCAATCAATCAATCAATCTGATAATGTACGGTGGGTGCTGCCCTCTGCCTCTCCCAGCTGTCACTTCAAACCTGGTCAACAGGTTGTCAGCACAGGGCTAGGCTAATCAAGTATGTTGACCTCCAACTCCTGATCAGGGATACCAATCTCTAACTGTAAAATAGAACACAGCGCACGCCTTAGAAAGACTGATCTAATGTTCAGCACAAGGCAGTTATACTCTTAGTTTTTCTACGAGGAGTATGAAGATCCCCTGCCAGCTTGCTAGGCCAGTCGCAGGTTTAGGACACTAATCTGACCACATGGAGTCTATCCCCTATGGCGAGCTATAACCCCGTTAGCCCATGACCTCGCGGTCATGGTTGCCCGGTCTGCACCACGTGGTGGTGGGGGTTGACTTGTGTTGTCTGCGGGTCATCGGCAGGCTACTAATTTTCGCTCTTCACCCCTCCTGGGAGAGGCTAGCCGATCCTAACCCTGCTGGCTGCAGGGCCAGGCGCATTCCACACCTTGCAGTCCTCATATAGACAATACAGCGAATGGCATTTACCTTTAAGTATATCTTACAGATCTGAACATCTGTACTTTGGTATACAATCTAACGGATAACTGTACAAATTAAAGCTCTAGATAGCCGACAGCATCATTTACATCATTATTTGCTGTATAAGAGGGTATTCATCAAACTGATGTAAAGCATTACAATGACAACATTTACATATCTGTTTTTGGAAACGACCAATGTGAGCTAGTCTGTATCATCCTGAGTGTGAATAAACATATGAGAAAGAAAACAGGTGGTGTGGTGTTTTTAAGAACCTCAGAAAGGGTGACTGGCAGATGTTGATTCGGAATAAACATATGAGAAAGAACACAAATTTAGTTTGCAATCTGCATAATAACATAAACAAGAATGTCACAGCTATACCTCTTAAAAAAAAAAAAAGGTGTTGCTGCATGATAGCATAAGCAAGGGTGACGCTGTTATCATTCTAAGAAAACCCCATAGTTGCATTTCTCTATTAACATGAACAAGTCTGACACAGTATTACTCTGACATCCTGCTGCACCTCTGGGAATCAAATAGTGACAGTTTCAGACTGTGTCCAGTGCATACATATTCTCCACTACGGAGAGACAATGAGTGTGAGAAACAATCTTCTTCTCCTTAGTTCATAAATCAAGTTGCTAATATGTAGAATACACACGTCCATATGAGACTGTTACATCCCCATAGATTGGTGATGATAATAATTCAATTATCTATTGAAACGAGAAAAAGAGTGTTGAAGTGCTGCATAGAACCTATTCTTTTGTATGGATGTGAAGCGTGGACAATGAGCAGTCAAGGTGAAAAACAGCTGATGGCTGTGGAAATGTGGTTTCTGAGGAAAATGCAAAGAATACCGTGGACAAACAGAAAAACCAACGAAGAAGCCCTTCAAGAAACAAATGAAGACCGTAAACTGATTAGGGACATTAGACGTAGACAGTCAAAACTTCTTGGGCACGTTATGAGAAGAAATTAATTGGAGAACTTGGTGACAACTGGCAAGATCGAAGGGAAAAGACCGAGAAGTAAATACCTGGATGGCTTGGCCACGTGATATAGTCGAGACAGAAACAGGGAGCTGAACCACGACTCTGGTGATCGAGTCAGATGGCGAAACATGACCGCCCACGCTTATCGGCATGGCGCATGATGGATGGATGGATGGATAGAATAATTATTACAAGGTTTTGGTATATATATATATATATATATATATATATATATATATATATATATATATATATATATATATATATATATATATATATATATATATATATATATAAAGGTTTTAGTATACACGTAAAACGGCGTTGGTATACATTCACAGATATGATGTCAGAAGTCTGAATACTGAACAGCAATAACAGTGGAGAACTAAAATACCCGAGGACTGTACTGCGTGGGATATTTCATGAAATCCAAGGCGGTTGTAATATAATGGATCACATAACATTGCAACCTGGAAATAAAGAGATCGATAGATAAGCAAAGTAAGGTGTAAGGAAACGAAGAGGCCGATAGATTGGCATAGTAAGGTGTCAGACTGTATCCGTCTAATATAGCCAAAGCATGCGTCGAGATCAAGAGGTGTATAAGAAGCACTTATAGAACCAAGGTTTAATCCGAATACATTCTGCCAGAAAGATGGCCAGAAATATGACTGGGGTGAACAAGAAGCAATCTTCAGATTCTGTACAGGATAAACAGGCTGTATACAACTTGTTCAATAAACTAAAGATAGAAGATACTGATATATGTTACTGTGGAGCTGGTAACATAACGCTAAACATGTGATATAAGAACGTCCAACACAGGGAGACATATGATACAAGTGTGTCCAACATCAATCAGTCATGTGCCATGCCGGAAAGCGTGGGCGGTCATGACTCGCCATTTCATTCGATCACCAGAGTCGTGGATCAGCTCAGTGTTCCTGTCTCGTCCATGCCATGTGGCCAGGCCATCCAAGTATTTACTTCTCGGTCTTACCCTTCGATCTTGCCAGTTGTCACCAAGTTTCTCCAATCCATTTCTTCTCATAACATGTCCAAAAAATTTTGACTGTCAACGTCTAATTTCTCTAATCAATTTACGATTTTAATTTGTCTCCTGTAGTACTTGGTCATTGGTTTTTCTGTCTGTTCATGGTATTCTTTGCATTCTCCTAAGAAACCACATTTCTGCAGCCATCAGAAATGTGTCCAACATAGGGAGAAATATTATGTAGGTGTTTCCAACATAAGGAGAAATATGATGTTGGTGTGTCCAACATAGGGAGAAATATGATGTAGGTGTGTCCAACATAAGGAGAAATATGATGTTGGTGTGTCCAACATAGGGAGAAATATTATGTAAGTGTGTCCAACATAAGGAGACATATTATGTAAGTGTGTCCAACATAAGGAGAAATATTATGTAAGTGTGTCCAACATAAGGAGACATATTATGTAAGTGTGTCCAACATTAGGAGACATATTATGTAAGTGTGTCCAACATAAGGAGACATATTATGTAAGTGTGTCCAACATAAGGAGACATATTATGTAGGTGTGCCCAACATAAGGAGAAATATGATGTTGGTGTGTCCAACATAAGGAGACATATTATGTAGGTGTGTCCAACATAAGGAGAAATATGATGTTGGTGTGTCCAACATAAGGATACATATTATGTAGGTGTGTCCAACATAAGGAGAAATATGATGTTGGTGTGTCCAACATAAGGATACATATTATGTAGGTGTGTCCAACATAAGGAGAAATATGATGTTGGTGTGTCCAATATAAGGAGACATATGATGTTGGTGTGTCCAACATAAGGAGACATATTATGTAGGTGTGTCCAACATAGGGAGAAATATGATGTAGGTGTGTCCAACATAAGGAGTCATGATACAAGCGTGTCCATCATAGGGAGAACACATCCACTTATTTTGCCTTTCACTCCTCCCATTTGTTGAAAAACTCTGTGGAGATGAGAATAATCTCAGGTAGACATTAAAGATATTCAGGCTGACGTCTGAAAGAGAACGAGGAAGAAGTAGATAGCACACTTAACAGCCCTTGACACCCGTATGTTCTCGTCGCGCCGACACGACGGAAGAGGAATGACACTATCATCACGCTGTGTTAGCAATACTACCCGAGGTTCATATTGAACCTTGCCAAGACACACGATAAGTCAGATGTGGTCAGAACCCCGGGGATCGTGTGACTATTGTCTAAGAACATATAAATCATCATAGACTGGAGAGAATGGTGCTGCAGGGAGTGACTAGAGGATCTGGCCGACACTCAGATCTCCGAGGAAAGGCCAGACGGACACATAATCAAGCTGCAACTGAGAAAGTTAATGACATGTCCTTTACAGAACGTTGCAATCTACCCCATCATTTTAAGGCTGTTTGTGGTTTACTGGGCAGTTTTTACAATTAGTCTTGGTACTCTTCGCTGGTTGTTGAAGCTGGGGATGGAGCGCGAATGGGAATGTCCCGAGTGAAGTTATATCGGTTCTTGACCCAACTCATCTCAACTCATCGTGACAGCATGCCTATGACATATCACGTTATACATAACTCTAGAATGAAATGTTTGGCTTTCCCTCTGACAAACACAAATGTGATATGGCGTGTTTTGATAATCTGTCATTCAATAAGTCGATACACACGCCGGCAAAGGAAAGTTCTAATCCATATGTCACCTAAACGTCCTGTAATGTCACACGTCTTGTGACATGTCAGCTTGGTTTGTTAGAGCTCATTCAGTGCTGGGCTATTTATGGAGCTAACGTTAATTATCATAACACGGCTTTCACTGTCAAATATACTGCAAATCAGTGATTCTCAAACTGTTTTACCCATGGCTCCGACCATCTTGAGTGGGATTTAGGGCCTACATCTCTCACAGCCTCATAGTCGCTGTTAGCTTCAGAAATGTGTCTAGACACACGCACGATTGTTGATTTCTTGGCAAGATTACGCTCAGTAGTTTGCCATTGCTTCCTGAGCGACCGGCTCAATACCCCGTCGGTTACCGACGCGGAGAGAACCGCTACCAATTCTCACGCAACGTCACGTTACTTACGAGAGTTACGAGATTACGGAGAAAAGTCGTGAAACCTCTAGACCAGAGAGACCGGCCTACCTACTATATAAACTGAAAATTTGACCTCGGGAACCTAATGATCGTCACAGAAAATAAACCTATAACTTTCCTAACGCGAGGCAGGGAACTCGGCCTTTACGTCACGGGACTGGCAAGGCAAACGGAATTGAGGTTAGACCTAAAACCACACTGAGAAGTTCATTAGTAAATAATCAAGGGAGGACAAGGAGGGAGCTGCAGGAGGTAGCAAAAGATAGGACGGTGAGTTTTGCTGAGAGCCTCGGCTAGAACTAGAATAACAGGTAGAAAAGAAAGAAAAGGTTTCTAAGACATATGGCAGTCAAAAGACTTAGAGCACTTAAACTTCCTTATAGAAAGCACTCTTCACGTGTGTATATCGATCATGTAGCAAGTCGTTATCAGAATCTGTAGATATATGCGTGGAGCTTCAATTCTTTTTTGTTTTTAAATTCTAAATCACCCGAATGCTGGTCGATGCCAAGACTACAAGTACAGCAAGCGAACGTCTAATCGCTACACCACCGAAGCTCCGATATCTTCAACGAGGGTAAGTTAATAAGTAAGTCACAAATGGCTGTAGAAACATAACTAAATATGATAACAACTCGAAACAAGTTTATTTGTATACATACATTGTCCTTTTATTTCCACAAACATTGATGCACTTATCCCATAGTTTTATCAGTTCTCCCAAACCGACTGCATATAACTGCGTGCTTTGTTTTCTAAACCACGTTTTCACTTCACATTCAACTTTGGCGTCATTCGCGAAATGTCTCCCGCCAAGGTGAGTTGTCAGTCGACTTAGCACCTAGCGATTTCCAGTAAAGCGGTGCGTAGTTGGGTAGAAAAAAGTTACGCGGGCGAGTCAATAAGTAAATCACGCAGTTCTGTAGGATGGCAGGTAAATGAGAACAGGGCACGAAGATCTATGCCGTCGGTTTGGGAGAACTGATAAAACTATGGGATAGGTGCATCAATCTTGGTGGAAATTATGTTGAGAAATAAAGGAACAATTTATGTATACAAATAAACTAGTTTCAAGTTGTTATCATATTTAGTTATTTTTCTACAACCATGTCTGACTTACTTATTAACTTACCCTCGTAGAATGTCAACATTTTTTATCGTCTTGGTCCGTGCTATTCATAGACTTGTTAATGCTATACGTAAGTTATGTAGCTCTGTACATCCCAGACTTATTTTGAATTTGCCCTTGAAACAAGTCAGAGTGCAATTTGTAAGCTTGCTTTCCGCCCAGAATTTCCGGCAAGGATATTTCAATCAAACTTAGAGGGCATTCGGTACTCTTATGTAATTCTGGCTTCACATGAGTTGTAGATGACGTCCTGGCTTAGGTCGTGTGACATTATCGTGCCTATGTCCTAATATCTTACATGATTATAGTTGGCGAAAGGAGACACTGAAGGTCGTGTTCAGATAATAGGTGATCAAGGCATAACTATTCATTCATCAACCCATCCACCCATCCATCCCTCCCTTCCTCTCCCCATCCGTTCATCCAATAATCCACCTGTGCGTCCGTCTGTCTGTCTCTCTATCGGTTGGTATGTCTAGATGGATGGATGAATGGGTGGATGGATGGATGGATGAATGGGTGGGTGGATAGATGGATAGATAGATAGATAGATAGATAGATAGATAGATAGATAGATAGATAGATAGATAGATAGGCAGGCAGGCAGGCAGACAGACAGACAGACAGACAGACAGACAGACAGACAGATAGGTAGGTAGGTAGGTAGGTAGGTAGGTAGATAGATAGATATATAGATAGATAGATAGATAGGTAGGTAGGTAGGTAGGTAGATATGTAGGTAGGTAGATAGATAGATAGATAGATAGATAGATAGATAGATAGATAGATAGATAGATAGATAGATGGATGGATGGATGGATGGATGGATGGATGGATAGATAGATGGATGGATGGATGGATGAATTTCTCTCTCTCTCTCTCTCTCTCTCTCTCTCTCTCTCTCTCTCTCTCTGTCTATCCGTCTGTCTGCCACGTGTCTCTATCTGTCTGCCCATCTGTCAGTTCTTGCACGCTTCTTATCCTCCTTACATCCAGTCATATAACCATAGATGTATCCATCCATCCCTCCTTCCGTCCATCGGTCCATCCATCCAGCTACCTATTTTAACACCTGTCGGAGGAAACACGGAGTTCAATTCCTACCTTTTCCTGTCTCATAACATAGTAATATGCATTGTTTATGGTACAACATTCATTTGACAATGATTTTTTCCCGCCTATGTGAATGTAACATACACAATAATGAACGAAAGATGGGTGATTGGAAGGGCCGAAAGCAAGACGGGCCTGCGTGCCCAATTTGTGACCCGTTGAAAATAAAGTTCGTTCGTTCATTCGTTCACCTATCTGCCTGCCTGCCTACTTTCCTGCCTGTCTGGCTATCTGTCAGTCTCTTTGCCTGTCCGCGAGTCTGTGTTTCTCTAATATGGTTATTGCAGTGTGGTAGGTGTGGTGTTTGTGTTAGCTCACTGCTGCATGATTACACAGCTGGAGACGACTGTGAGTGCCCTACTTGGAAACGGGTGACCTACCGGTGCAAACACAGAGTTCAATACCGACATATCGATAGCCACATCACATTGTGACCTATTGACCTGAGTTGGGAAACCATATAACAGATGAAGGATTAACTCAACATGTAATAAATGCTCGCGTGCGCGCACGCACACACACACACACACACACACACACACAAACACACACACACAAGCTGATAAGCGTGGGCGGTCATGATTCGTGGCCAAGCCATACAGGTATTTACTTCTCTGTCTTCCCCTTGTTCTCTTCCCCTCGATCTTACCAGTTTTCACCAAGTTCTCCAATGTATTTCTTATCATAACATGCCCAAAACTTTTGACTGTCTACGTCTAATTTATCTAATCAGTTTACGATTTTCATTTTTGGTTGTATTACTTGGTTATTGGTTTTTCTGTCTGTACTTGGTATTCTTTGCATTTTCCTCAGAAACCACATTTCCACTGCCATCAGATGTTTTCATCTTGTTTGCTCATTGTGCACGCATCACATACATACAAAAGTACAGGTTCTATGTAGCACCTCAACACGGTTTTTCTCATTGCAATTGACATCTTTTTATTGGTCAGTGTGGTTTTATTCTTGCAAAAAGGCCACCTTCGCCATGGCAATTATTGTTGTAATCTGTGTCTTCTTACAATTCAATTCTAACCCTAGTTGTTCATTGTGTGCTACAAGCGCATCTACTAAATGTTGCAGACCCTGCTCATTGTCTGCAATCAATACTGCATCATCTGCATATCTAATATTATTATTGATGTTTCGTCCCCCAATGATAATTCCTTTCATATCTTCTATATTTCTGAACATATTTTCACTGTACAGGTAAAAAAAATCTGGAAACATTACACATTCATGTCTCACACCTCTCTTAATCAACTGATATTGACCTATTTCATTATCAGTTTTGATGGCAGATTGCTGTTTCTAATATATGTTTTTTACAAGTCTAAGGTTTTTCCCATCAATTTGTAGATCTGCAAGCATCTCTATCATGTTGACATGTTTTACTCTAACGAAAGCCGTTGTGAAGTCAATAAAACAAAGATGTAGATCTTTGTTTACTTCTATAGAACGTTCAATTACTGTTCTCAGTATATACTCATCATTTACTGTACCCTTGTCTTCTACAAACCCACATTGTTCTTTTCCTATTTCAGGTTGTATTTTCTTCTTAAATCTTTGCATGATAATTCTTAGCAGAAGCTTGGTGATGTGACTCATTATACCAATTGTTCGATGTTGATCACATTCCAAAACGCTTGATTATTTTGGGATTACAATAAATACAGAATTACATAATTCATGAGGAATATCTCCAGTATCATATATTGTGTTCAGAAGACTGGTGACTTGATCTATTCCATATTCTTCTAAAGCATTAATCATTTCTGTTGTGATGTTGTCTGAGCCGGGGGTTTTGCCAGTTTTCATATGGTTAAGAACATTCTGAGCCTCCATCTTCAAAATTGATTACCCTTCATTATTATTTTGAATATCATACTGTTCTTCTCTGTTATCATCATAAAGGTTTCTAATATAATCTGACCATACATGTAAAATGTGATCTTTATCTAGTATGATTCTTCCATCTTTTGTTTCTAGGCAGCCTGCTGGTGTACGTGTTCTTTTATTAGTAAGCTCCTGAATTCTTCTGGGCATTAATTTGGTATTTTTACTGTTGTGTTGGTTTTCAATTTCTAGGCAATTTTTCTCAAGCCATGCTTCTTTTGCCTCCTTATATAATGTTCTGACTTTTGTGTGAATTACTTTATATTTAGGAGGATTATTTTTGTTGTTTCTTCCTGTTTCTATTAGTTTTAAACATTTTTCAGTCATCTATTTCTATAGATGTGTATGTGCGCGCGCGCACGTGTGGAGAAAGAAAGAAAGAAAGAAATCGTGTATGTGCTGTTATAATGAGATATGGTGCGCGTGTGTGTGTGTGTGTGTGTGTGTGTGTGTGCGTGCGTGCGTGTGTGTGTGTGGGGGGGGGGGGAGTACTACAGGACGTTTTATGTGTATATCCACGGAGTTTCGAAGGCTTGCATGGGTAATTCAATGACATCCTCATGTGATCCCACCGGCCTGCAATCTTCACAAGCTGACACAGGCACCTGTAGCACACTGACCAGGCAGCATAAAACACCATCAATGGTTGTTGTATGCCCTTTGCTTAATGGCTTCAATATTTTCTAACTGTAACTGGCGGGAGGAAACTTGCCGGGTCAAGGATTTCTATGTCAGTCACGCATATCACGAAATCACGAAACATAAGTTCTAATCCCCCGGAAACGCCCCGGACTTTTGATGTTTGGGGTGAAATAAAACCCTTGCCCTATACACTGCATGGGACCGTTTGGTGAAGAGATCTAAACGCCGTTCTTTAAAAGGCTTCCTCGCAGACGACATTGCTATGATACAAACGCCCTAATTAGGATGTTAATTGTCGGTAGTTTGAACAGTTGGAGCGGGACAAATAAACCAAAACAAAACTTGCTCTAAACTGTCTGTCTGTCTGTCTGTCTGTCTGTCTGTCTGTCTGTCTGTTGAATGAAAGAATGTATGAGAGGAAATAGAGAAGAAGGGCAGAATGTCAGACGGGCCTGCGTGTCCAATTCTTAACCCTTTGAAAATAAAGATTTTCGTTCGTTCGTTCGTTCGTTCTATGAAATGCGACACATAGCCAAACCTATACAATACAAAACCCGCAGTCATACACCTTGCGTAATGAGTAGTGCAGGTATTTCAAGTGGTATCCCTAACTTGCGTAGAACCTGTAGCCTGGGACTTAACAATTTGCCTTCGGCAGGTTAACGGATTACTTCTTAATATCCGCCAGACGCCGGTTGAAAGAACACGTACCGGGTAGAATGGGCCTTTGTTTGGGCAATATTACATTTAACTAAAACCGTGTTTTCGAATGGACAATTTGAATAAATCAATCAGGTACCTCGTCCACAATGAGGGTTGGCAGCAATGGAACTCCAACACTGTTTGTCTCTCGTCTTGATTGTCCTTTCTGGCAGACATCTATTCGCGCATCTCTTTTTAATTTATGTTTCACTTCTGCCATCACCTGTTACTACATGTCCAAGATAGGAGAAACTTGGTACTTGTTCTAGTATCTCCCCGTTTACTGTGATATTCATTGATGGCCTTTCCTTTCCACTGCTAATTATCATAGTTTTCATATATATTTTTTTAAATGTTAATATCTAAGCCACATTCTGCACTATGCCTGTACAATTTGAAACTTTTAAGATGTTCATGTATTGACGAATCCGTGGAGATAAGTCATGGGTTCAAACCCCCATAAAAGCTAGGTGTTTTAAATATGACTCTCAGGTCTCACCAGCCTCAAATGGGTATCACAAATTAGCATGAGAAGTAAAGGCAAGCGGCGTAATATTGACCATAACACCCATCGAGTGACGATTGGTCTATACAAATATTGACCTTAACACCCATCGAGTGACGATTGGTCTATACAAATATTGACCTTAACACCCATCGAGTGACGATTGGTCTATACAAATATTGACCTTAACACCCATCGAGTGACGATTGGTCTATACAAATATTGACCTTAACACCCATCGAGTGACGATTGGTCTATACAAATATTGACCATATCACCCATCGAGTGACGATTGGTCTATACAAATATTGACCATAACACTCATCGAGTGACGATTGGTCTATACAAATATTGACCATATCACCCATCGAGTGATGATTGGTCTATACAAATATTGACCATATCACATATCGAGTGACGATTGGTCTATACAAATATTGACCATATCACCCATCGAGTGACGATTGGTCTATACAAATATTGACCATAACACTCATCGAGTGACGATTGGTCTATACACATATTTACCATAACACTCATCGAGTGACGATTGGTCTATACAAATATTGACCATATCACCCATCGAGTGACGATTTGTCTATACAAATATTGACCATATCACCCATCGAGTGACGATTGGTCTATACAAATATGGGAGTAGCACCATTTGCTCAATAAGTAAAAGGGTCTTTTACTTATTTAGTACTTACGTACTACTTACTTATTTACTTACTTATTTATTTACTTACTAACTTATTTACTTACTTATTTGCTTACTTACTTATTTACGTGCTTACTTATTTACTTACTTTCTTTTTTACTTACTTATATATTTACTTAATCATTTACATGCATACTTACGTACTTACTTATTTACGTAATACCTTACTTATGCACTTACTTATTTATGTGCTTACATACGTAAACCCTTATTTCCTTAATTACTTATTCACGTACTAACTTACTTACGTACTTATTTATTTACGTACTTACATACTTAATTCCGTATTTACTTAATTAATTATTCACGCACTTACTTGCTTACGTACTTATTCATTTATGTACTTATTTATTTACTTGTTTAATTTATTACTTATGTAAGTAAGTAGTAACTTACGTACTTACTTTATTACTTGCGTACGTACATACTTACTTACTTACTTACTTACGAAGAAGAAGAAGAAGAAGAAGAAGAAGAAGAAGAAGAAGAAGAAGAAGAAGAAGAAGAAGAAGAAGAAGAAGAAGAAGAAGAAGAAGAAGAAGAAGAAGAAGAAGAAGAAGCAAATGTAACCAAATGTGCAAGAGAACTATTGTTACCGTTTCCATCTTCATATTTAGCTGAATGCGGATTTAGTGCCATAAATGATTTGCTGCTAAAAAAAAAAAAAAAAAAAGAAATCGGCTGGATATAACAAAACGGGGAGACTTGAGACTGAAGTTAACTAAATTGGAACCTGACATAAAATCTCTTTGCAGCAAGCATCAAGCGCAAGGATCTTACTAAATTTCAATAATAAATAATTACTAATAATTAAAATAATATGAAAAATCTTTCATTAAAATTATTTTGTACTTGAATTTCAGTTCTCCATTATATGTTTTGAAAATTTACTTACTGTGTTTGCTCAATAATTTTCTAGTGATTTCTTCCTAAAACCTATCATTCAAGTTTCTTTAGTGAACATTTCAATTTTTTAATATTAAAAATTGTGTACATGTGGGGGTGGGGGGATAAGAATTTTAGAAAGACTGAGGTGGGGCATAGCACCAAAAAGGTTGGGAAACACTGGTCTACATGATTGTGGCAACATTTACTTCCCCTTGATCACACACAGACACACACACACACACACACACACACACACACACACACACACACACACACCACACACACACACACAGACATACACACACACACACGCTCGCACACGCACGAGGTGATTCATATAAATACCTTAAACGTGTGCTAGAATTTACAATAACCATGATATTGTCTTGTAACTTGTCAATAATGTTGATAGGAATGTCAGGAGTCACAGAGTGTTAAACGGATGAATACTGTGACGACAGAATGACAGTTTAAAGATGGCGGCCCCACTTTTGGCATGCACCAAAGAAGAGAAGCGTTCTGTTATCCAATTTTTGATTAGTGAAGGGGTGAAGCCTACCGAAATTCATCAGCGAAGCGAATGAAGATCCAGTATGGTGGTGGTAGTGGTAGTGTGTGTGTGTGTGTGTGTGTGTGTGTGTGTGTGTGTGTGTGTGTGTGTGTGTGTGTGTGTGTGTGTGTGTGTGTGTGTGTGTGTGTGTGTGTGTGTGTGTGTGTGTGTGTGTGTGTGTGTGTGTGTGTGTGTGTGTGTGTGTGTGTGTGTGTGTGTGTGTGTGTGTGTGTGTGTGTGTATGTGTGTGTGTGTGTGTGTGTGTGTGTGTGTGTGTGTGTGTGTGTGTGTGTGTGTGTGTGTGTATGTGTGTGTGTGTGTGTGTGTGTGTGTGTGTGTGTGTGTGTGTGTGTGTGTGTGTGTGTGTGGACAAAGATTCAGAGGTACGTATGTGTTTTGTTTGAATGTGAATGTATATGCACAATTGGTTGTCAATGTTCGCAATCATTGCCAGTGTGGCAACAGTTATGTGTTGTTCTACTCTGCGTGCAAGCAGAGACTAAATGTGTATCAGGCATGTGTGATTGGGTAACGACTGTACTACCGTGCAAAGATTAAATATGCATCATTCGTGCTCGCGCGCGCGAGTGTGTGTGTGTGTGTGTGTGTGTGCGTGCGTGCGCGCGCGCGTGTGTGTACAATGATTGTGCTTGCGTGCAGTGATTGTCCAGCGTGGAAAGACTGTATGTGTGTTATGAGTGTGTGTGTGTAGTCACGGTGATTGTATAATGACTACATACGCATTCTCAAATATATGTAAATCATGCTTGTTTATATATGAATGTGTGCTACGATTACATTTACAGTACACACGTATTCTATTCACACGACCACTACCTATTTCATTTACCTCGTTCACTAATCCATTCGCCACAAATTCAATGACAGTGCTCACATACTGAATGGGTAGGCTTCTAACCAACCCTATCTCCCTAACATCTTTATCCAGCTTATAATTTTTGTACATGTTGTCATTAGGCTCATGTCTACTGATTGTGTCGCCCGACTTTACGATGTTGTTTTCGGCGTTTCCTTAGATGGTATAAATATCCATTCCGCAATAGCAGGGCTTAAGTCAGTCCTAGTGCTTGCGTTTCTAAAACTGGGCAGGTGAGGTCACGTCAAGTAAAGCACAGTTGTAATATCAATGGTAACATTACATAGACTGACGTCGAGACCTCATACATAGATTGTCTGATAGATTGAGAGAACCATATCGATAAATGCAGATGGGTGGGTAGATGGATCGATGGACAGATGGATGGATGGATGTTAAACAGGTGGATGTGTGGAATAGTGAATTTGTGGAAGGATGGATAGATAGATGGATGGATTTATGAATGGATGGATGGATGATTAGGTGGATGATGAACATATGGAGGGATAGATACATGGATGGATGGTTGGATACATGGATGAATGCATGCATGGATAGATACATGGATGGATACATGGATGGATGGATGCATCTATGGATAGATAGATACATAGATGGATGGGTGGATGGATGAATGGATGCATGCATGTATGGATAGATACATAGATGGATGGGTGGATGGGTGGATGGATGAATGGATGCATGCATCTATGGATAGATACATAGATGGATGGGTGGGTGGGTGGATGAATGGATGCATGCAAGCATGCACGTATGGATAGATACATGGATCGATCGATAGATACATGGATGGATGGATGGGTGGATGCATGCATGCATGGATAGATAATCCATGGGACATAATTTACATTGCTTGGTAATGTATGCATGTCCCATCCCATCCCGTCCATGGGATTCCCATGAGAATAACATTCCCATGGACAAGCCTGCCAGGCTTGTTCATGGAACATATTTTTCTGTCCCATCCAATGGTAATTTATGCCTGTCCCATCCAGTCCCATCCCATCCCTACATTATTCAGAAAACCCCCCTTTTTTCCCATGGGATTCCCATGGCCAAGCCTGGTCTGAATTATGCATGCATGCAAGCATAGATGGATGGATGGATGGATTGATGGATACATAGATGGATGGATGAATGAATATATACATGGATGGATGGATGGATGGATATATAGTGGATGGATGGATGGATACATAGATGGATGGATGGATACATAGATGGATGGATGGATACATAGATGGATGGATGAATGAATATATACATGGATGGATGGTGGATATATAGTGGATGGATGGATACATAGATGGATGGATGAATAGATGGATTTATAGATGGATGGATGGATGAATATATACATGGATGGATGGATATATAGTGGATGGATGGATACATAGATAGATGGATGAATAGATGGACATATAGAAGGATGGAAGGATGGATGGATGGATATATAGATGGATGGATGGATGGATGGATGAATGAATATATACATGGATGGATGGATGGATATATAGTGGATGGATGGATACATAGATGGATGGATGAATAGATGGATATATAGATGGATGGATGGATGAATATATACATGGATGGATGGATATATAGTGGATGGATGGATACATAGATGGATGGATGAATAGATGGATATATAGATGGATGGATGGATGGATGGATGAATATATACATGGATGGATGGATAGATGGATATATACGTGGATGGATGGATACATAGAAGGATGGATGAATGAATATATACATGGATGGATGGATGGATATATAGTGGATGGATGGATACATAGATGGATGGTTGAATAGATGGATATATAGATAGATGGATGGATGGATGGATGGCTGGATGAATATATACATGGATGGATGGATAGATGGATATATACGTGGATGGATGGATACATAGATGGATGGATGAATAGATGGATATATAGATGGATGGATGGATATATAGATGGATGGATGGATGAATGGATATATAGATGGATGGATGGGTGGATGGATATATAGTGGATGGATGGATACATAGATGGATGGTTGAATAGATGGATATATAGATAGATGGATGGATGGCTGGATGAATATATACATGGATGGATGGATAGATAGATATATACGTGGATGGATGGATACATAGATGGATGGATGAATAGATGGATATATAGATGGATGGATGGATATATAGATGGATGGATGGATGAATGGATATATAGATGGATGGATGGGTGGATGGATGGGTGGATGCATGCATGCATGATGAACATATGGATGCTTGTAAGTTTGGATGATAAAGTATATGAATAAAGTTAACAAATAGATTGATAGGCATATATAGATAGAGAAATGTATACAGACAGACAGACAGACAGACAGACAGACAGACAGACAGACAGACAGACAGACAGACAGGCAGGCAGCAGGCAGACAGACAGACAGACAGATAGGCAGGCAGGCAGACAGACAGACAGACAGACAGACAGGCAGGCAGGCAGGCAGACAGGCAGGCAGACAGACAGACAGACAGACAGACAGACAGGCAGGCAGGCAGGCAGGCAGACAGGCAGGCAGGCAGGCAGACAGACAGACAGACAGGCAGGCAGGCAGACAGACAGACAGGCAGGCAGGCAGACAGACAGGCAGGCAGGCAGGCAGGCAGACAGACAGGCAGAAAGACAGACAGAGGCAGGCAGGCAGACAGGCAGGCAGGCAGGCAGACAGACAGACAGACAGGCAGGCAGACAGACAGACAGACAGACAGACAGACAGACAGACAGACAGACAGACAGACAGACAGACAGACAGACAGACAGACAGGTAAGTGGTAGATCAGATATGTCGCCCGACTTTATAATGTTGTTTTCTGGGTTTCATTAGACGTTATAAATATTCATTCCGCAAAAGCAGGGCTTAAGTCAATCCTAGCGCTTACGTTCCTAAAACTGGGCAGGTGATGTCATGTCAAGTTAAGCACAGGTGTAGTATAAATTTTAAAGTTACAAGGGTAAGTCTGAGACACTATTATTCTCTCAGCTAATAATAAATATAGAAGCATTAAAGTTGCATCAATTTAAGTTTACAATCTCTTGAAGGTGTATACCAAATTGCATCTCTGTAAACCAATTCTAACCGCGACACACAACCGTTGAAATGGCTGATATCTTCTTCTTCTTCTTTTCGTTCATCCGGAGTGTTTTTTCAGATGTGATTGCGGTGTGTTTGGTTAGGCACCCTTGGATCGAAACCCTTAGGTCAACACATCCGGCTTTTAGCGTGAGTTTTTGACCAGGTTTGCATTCCTGGGAGACTCTCACTTTTGTGGTGCCATCTGCAACCATGCTGGCCAAGGTTGAACGGTCGAAGACAACGGTCATCCCTCAAAGGAAGGCAGGGACAGTCCATAGCATTTTCCGCCATCCAAGGTTGCTTCCATAGTTGCAGGGCCGACACATAACGCCCTGGATCTGGGCTCACCGAGGGAGATCGTCACGTCCTGCTCATGGCTGCTTTAAATCCTCACTTCAATATATTGGTCATTTCGTTTTCCCGGGTCATTCCCGCACAAACCAGACAGGTTTGCAGACGGCATCCACTCAGCGAGTTTTCGGACATGTGCTTGTCGTTGCGCCCATCAGAGCTTTTCCAGACACAACAGACATTCGGAAAACTACCCAGTCAGAGCTGTTCCGAACAAGAGCGGCATTCGGAAACTAGGTAGTCAGAGCTGTTCCTAGCACGAGAGACATTCGGACGAGACATTTCACTCGGACGTAATTGCGTAGTGTCAATTTTTAGTTTGCCACCCGTAGGACGACACTTCCGACTTCAGCGGGCATTTTTTAATGAGGTTAGCCTTCCTCTGGTTTCGAGGCACGTTGGACTGTTGTGATGTCGCTAACATCTCAGCTGGTCAAGATAGAACGATGAACGACATCGTGGTCGGCCCTCAAGGGAAGGCAGGGGCAGACCATGAGCATTCCCTCGCTCTCCAAGGAGGCTTCCATAATTGCAGAGCCGGCACATATTGCTCTGTGACTGGGTTCACCCGAGGAGTTGCCACGTCCTGCTCATCGCTGCTTTAGTTCCTCACTTCCATGTGTTGGGCAACTGATCGCTCAAGCACACACCAGGGACGGTCAGACTGCAAGCGACACCCACTCGGTAAGCTTTTGCTTTTGACTTCGGACCACGCAATAGGTTCGCTCGCCGTGTGTTCCATTTTGCGTCATTGAGACGTTCTTCCACTTTTTGTCTACACTCTCTATGAGTTAGATACAGTTTTCGCAGCCATTTTCTTCGACTGGGGCACTTTTTTGACTTTTTGTACTCGCTCACGAGGTAGGCTACTTGTGCTGCCAGCTCAGCACCTTACCTTCGTGCAGCGGTGAACGAGAAACGGCCTGGCCCTCTCATCCGGGAATCTCTCATATCCCCCAGCTGAGAGCCTTCGAACTTCTATCAGACCTGAGCATGTAGCTTGCTCAGTATCACGCCTTTATTTTTCGAAAGGTGGCTATCGGCCCGGCTCTCAGTTCCGAGGGTTTGTGGCTTAGAGGCGTTCAGCCACAGCCCTCGACAGGGAGCCTTTAGTGTTTTGTCCGGACCAAGAACTTCTGCCTTCGTGCGCCTGATTTAAATTTTTGACTGCTATCCTCAGTCTCACCTGCAGAGCAGCAGGTTGTGTCTCTCTTAGTCTGGTCCCTATCCCATAAGCTGTCCGATATGTAGTTTTATTTCCATCAGCAAGCAAATGGGGTCGATGGGACACGCAAGCTCCCCCACCACGTCAAGGTGGAGACACATCGGGGGAGGAAATGGCTGATATTAATGACGTACGTTACAAGTAGAGGGCTGTTATAGAATTGTTGATCGCAGAGAAAGAAACTATTGTCAACATTCACAAACGTTTGTGTGCTGTTAATGACACTTTTGCAGTCGATAGAAGCACTGTTAGTCTCTGGGCGCAGAGAGTTTGGTTTCTGCAACTGCAAGTGGAGATTCAGAGTTGGCTGATAAGTCGCTTTCTGGACGTTCTGTCACATAGTACATAGACTGACATGGAGAAAACATACATAGATTGTCTGATAGATTGAGAGAATCATATCGATAAATGCAGCTCGGCGGGTGAATGGATCGATGGATAGAAGAATTAGTGGAAGGAAAAATGAATGGATGGATAGAACCATGGATAAATTAATGCATGGATGAAGAACAGATGGATCGGTGGATGGATGGATGGATGGATGGATGGATGGATGGATGGATGACAGATATGGACAGACAGACAGACAGACAGACAGACAGACAGACAGACAGACAGACAGACAGGCAGGCAGGCAGGCAAGCAGACAGGCAGGCAGGCAGGCAGGCAGACCGACCGACCGACCGACCGACCGACAGGCAGTCAGACAGGCAGGCAGGCAGGCAGGCAGACCGACCGACCGACCGACCGGCCGGCAGACAAAAAAAAACCAGACAGACAGACAGACATATAAATAGATAGATAGATAGATAGATAGATAGATAGATAGATAGATAGATAGATAGATAGATAGATAGATAGATAGATAGATAGATAGATAGATAGATAGATAGATAGATAGGTAGGTAGGTATATAGATATATCGATTCCCCGGGAAGGTTAACCCGGTCAACAAATGCCCGCAGAAGTCGGATGTGTCGGCCTAACGGCGCAAGAACGCAGCTCTGCTGTAGACAGGCACAACGCAATCACGTCCGAAAAAAAAAATCCGTATGAACGAAGAAGAAGAAGAAGAAGATATATCGATTGATTGATTGATTGATTGACGGATTGATTGATTGACTGATTGACTGATTGACTGATTGACAGATTGATTGATTGATTGATTGATTGATTGATTGACAGATTGATTGACGGGCCGAAGAGCAGAAATTCAGACATATACAGAAAAATAATAAGCATACAATTGTTTAAACTGCATTGTCTTCCAGACAGATCCCTTCAGCAACTGCAGACCTGGGCTAACGTTCATACAACTGTTAGAAATACTTATGGAACATCAGTCTTTAAAACATCTTTTATCTTCACTGCCGCATTGCTGATAGTATCCATGGCATCCTTGGTTGGCTGCTCTTTCAGTTCCAATTTGATGTGAGGAAACAAGAAAAACCACATTTGTATTGTTGCTCTCAGTCTGTAAACTCAAGAGTAGTCCCCATACGTGCTACTACTGCTTCTTGTGCCCTAGGCTGATTTTTGCGTGTGGATTAGCTTTCCCTGTTACTAGTGTCCTTCGTCATCAGGTGATTCCACTCCGGCTTCAGAGGTACTTGTAATAGACGTCTCCAAGTCAAGGACGAGAAGACGACATTGACACCGTGGATTGCGTGGTACGAACTACTCTCCATCTTGTTCTCCACTATGTCCCTGATTGGAACATACGTCCTCAACAACTCAGGCCAATCCAGCTTATATTTTTCTGTCTCCTCTGGCTTGCTCCATGTCCTCCTCATCTCTGCCTATACCTCCTGTACTGTCTTTCCTCATAGTTAAACATTCCAATTTCGTGGTCATAAAGTTAACAACACAAAGGCGTTTTGTATACTGTATTCAAAGAACATTATACGATTACTCAAAAACACCGAGACAGCAATTGGGTATCTAACATCGGGGCTATGCCAACAGTAAGACTCCATAGTGATTCTACGATGAGCATGGAGATAACAAATGCTGCACATTCAAGTAGTACCAGTGACTATATGTGTTAACTATTTCAGCCACAAGATCATTTATCCATTTGCTTTATATGGAATATAACTCTGATATTATATATCCATTTACTTCATAGAACATATAACTCTGCAGTATGCACCTGGTGAGATAAATCGTGCAACCTATTGTCTGTTTCTTGTAGATATTTCCTTAGGTGAAATGAAGTAAGTCTCCGATAGAGACTCCTTGCGATTTTTCGCATGATACCTCCTCTATTTTAGTTTCCTGTCCCTTGTGTTATTTCTTTGTCCTTATCATTACACTAGTTCATGGTTGGATTTTGTACCTTAAGTTATTTTTTTTAATGGTGTGGTGTACCCAGCTCCCAGATCCACTTACACTAGTCGTCCCTTCGACATGCCTGGTAGCTTACACTATTATTATTCTGTGCTTCCTTCGAGGACCAGAGTAACACCCACGGACGGGTAGGTCACCCAGTAGGGATTAATATGTTTTAGTGTATACCCGCCACTCGGATCATCATCGACACTAAAACGACTTCAGCGATAAATTTGTGCACCTAAAATCTTGCACTTGCAAGGTTAATGCTTCGGAGAGCGACTTTTCCAGTAAAATACATAGAAATTGCAACACTGTTCTCAAAAACAGTATTAAGTCGTTACGTAGAACCGATTCTATTGGATGATCTTAAATTTTGGAATGTGAACGAATTATTTTAAGAGGTGAGATGCAACAGAGATGTGGTTTCTGAGAAGAGATGAGATGAGATGAGTTGAGTTAAGAAACGACATCACTGCACTCAGGACATTCCCATACGTGCTCCGTTCCCTCGTTCAACAGCCAGCGAATGTTGCAAAAAGCTTCGGTTGCCATAGAAAGTGATAACGAAAGCCTAGAAATGCTGAAAGAAAGTAGAGCATTACACAGAACTTTAAGAAAGAGACAAACAGTGTTATTTGGTCCTGTAATGAGGAGAGAAGTATTGGGAAATGTGACAATTAGACTAAGCAGTCAAACCCAGCATTTTTGGCTGTTCGTGATTCCTGGGCAAGTTTACGTTCAGTAATTTGTCTTTGCTTTCTGAACGACCGGCACCCATACCATTTCATTAAAAAAAACAAATAAAGCGGTCTGCTGCAAAATCGCCCACAGCTGTGTTTCGAACTTGTGTATGCGGGGTTACGAACTGTGTCGGTAACACTTTCGCTAAGCAGCCGGTAACATAAAGTCGCCATAGTCTTAATAATTATAAATAATATCATCACAGTCTTAATGGGTACATGAACATAAACTCGTCTTTAGTCAAATGTTCACAACTTGCAGCTGTCAAAACAGATATGATCATACCATGTTTGATATCACGTGGGAGTTTCATGATCAAATATCAGATATGCAACATTGGTATGCAGTGGTATGATCCTTTCTTTGCCCTTTTTCGTTTTCTCAGAAAAAGTCGCAAGTGCAGAGAAACAGTTAACTACATGCGTTTACATGTCCAAGAATTGCGACAGAAAGAATATAAAAACTGTCGTAAAACTCGTGCCATAGTCAATTTGTAAACAGGTTCTCCAGAATATGGACAGCGAATACCCTAGACACTATGCAACCAGGTCTCCAGTATATAGACAGCGAATATTCTAGACACTATATAACCAGGTCTCCAGTACATAGACAGCGAATACCCTAGACACTATGCAACCAGGTCTCCAGTATATAGACAGCGAATATTCTAGACACTATATAATCAGGTCTTCAGTACATAGACAGCGAATATTCTAGACACTATATAACCAGGTCTCCAGTACATAGACAGCGAATATCCTAGACACTATGTAACCAGGTCTCCAGTATATAGACAGCGAATATCCTAGACACTATGTAGTCAGGTCTCCAGTATATAGACAGCGAATATCCTAGACACTATGTAACCAATTCTCAAGTATATAGACAGCGAATATCCTAGACACTATGTGACCAGGTCTCTAGTATATAGACAGCGAATATCATAGACTATGTAACAAGGTCTCCAGTATATAGACATCGAATATCCTAGACACTATGTAGTCAGGTCTCCAGTATATAGACAGCGAATATCCTAGACACTATGTAACCAATTCTCAAGTATATAGACAGCGAATATCCTAGACACTATGTGACCAGGTCTCTAGTATATAGACAGCGAATATCATAGACTATGTAACAAGGTCTCCAGTATATAGATATCGAATATCCTAGACACTATGTAGTCAGGTCTCCAGTATATAGACAGCGAATATCCTAGACATTATGTAACAAAGTCTCCAGTATATAGACAGCGAGTACCATAGCCATCATATTGCTGAATGACTTTTCGAGTAGTAGTAAAACTTCCGCCGAGGAGAAAGCACGACATTCCTGATCATCAGGAGCGGTCCCTCTTCACCGAATGTTTCGGTTCTTACCTTATAAAAGTTTTGCATATCCTTTACAGGACATCGCTGTCAACATCAGGATCTTTCCGCTGATTGTTGATTTCTTGGCAAGATTACGCTCAGTAGTTTGCCATTGCTTTCTGAACGACCGGCTCCATACTCTCATAAGTCACTGACGCGACTCGAACCGCTTCCAATTCTCGTGAGCTCACGTTAATCACGAGAGTATTCGGGGTTACGGAGAAAGCTGCTAACGCCTCGACCAGAGAGGCCGGCTCTTACCTTATACTGAAAGGTTTTACCAGAAAGTTCTACCTAACCTGACGCTAAAAGTCTTGCCAGAACGTTCTACTAAAACTGACACTTAAAGTCTTGCCCAGAAAGTTCTACCTAAGATGACACTTGCCCAGACAGTTCCTACTAACCTGGCGCTGAAACTCTTGCACAGACAGTTCCTACTAACCTGGCGCTGAACTCTTGCACAGACAGTTCCTGCTAACCTGGCGCTGGAACTCTGGCACAGACAGTTCCTGCTAACCTGGCGCTGAAACTCTTGCTTGCACAGACAGTTCCTGCTAACCTGGCGCTGAAACTCTGGCACAGACAGTTCCTACTAACCTGGCGCTGAAACTCTTGCTTGCACAGACAGTTCCTGCTAACCTGGCGCTGAAACTCTGGCACAGACAGTTCCTGCTAACCTGGCGCTGAAATTCTGGCACACAGTTCCTGCTAACCTGGCGCTGAAACTCTTGCACAGACAGTTCCTACTAACCTGGCGCTGAAACTCTGGCACAGACAGTTCCTACTAACCTGGCGCTGAAACTCTTGCACAGACAGTTCCTACTAACCTGCCGCTTCACGTCATAAGATGAAAGTTGAGAGAAAAAAAGAAACGAGTCACGGTAGTGGGGAATCTTCATCTCTATTTTACCTTGAACTTTAAAAAAAATGCTATTGAGTTTTAAAGCTTAAGAACCGCTGAACGACAACTGTGCAGGAATCGCCGACTGAGACAATCAGTCAGTATAAATTGCTTGATAAATGATTGGACCCAGGACATTGTGAGTTGTGCTTCTGTCTCCTGCAGTATAAAGTTGCCCGTTGTTACTTATTGATTTATTGCCGACTAGCCTAGTTTTTGGCCACACTGTGACGGGTCCTGCCAAAATTACACTCTTTAGTCAACTGGCTATGGGAATTTCTGGTGTTCGATAAACTGCGAATCCTCTACAGCTCATGGTGCCGGATACGATGTGCGTCGTTAGTGGGTTTTGCAACCAGACACACGTGAAAGCAGGCATGAGCATGAAGATAACAGACGATTCCACGATTTGGTCTTTACGTAAACCACTTTACACGGTTTTGTCTTTACGTACACCAGGTTACATGGTTTGGTCTTTAGGTACGCCAGGTTACATAGTTTGGTCTTTACGTATACCAGGTTACTTAGTTTGGTCTTTACGTACACCAGGTTACATGGTTTGGTCTTTACGTACACCAGGTTACAATAGTTTGGTCTTTACGTACACCACTTTACACGGTTTGGTCTTTACAACACCAGGTTACATGGTTTGGTCTTTACGTACACCAGGTTACACGGTTTGGTCTTTACGTACACCAGGTTACACGGTTTGGTCTTTACGTACACCAGGTTATATGGTCTTTACGTACACCAGGTTACACGGTTTGGTCTTTACGTACACCAGGTTACATGGTTTGGTCTTTACGTACACCAGGTTACATGGTTTGGTCTTTACGTACACCAGGTTACACGGTTTGGTCTTTACGTACACCAGGTTACACGGTTTGGTCTTTACGTACACCAGGTTACAATGGTTCGGTCTTTACGTACACCAGGTTACACGGTTTGGTCTTTACGTACACCAGGTTACACGGTTTGGTCTTTACGTACACCAGGTTACACGGTTTGGTCTTTACGTACACCAGGTTACACGGTTTGGTCTTTACGTATACCAGGTTACAATGGTTTGGTCTTTACGTACACCAGGTTACAGGGTTTTGTTACGCAATGACCAGTTATTTCCGTCTTCCCTACCCCAAGATTTATCTTCTCCTTCTTTTGTTTCTTTCTTTATTACCTCCATTACCTTTTTCTTTCAATCCTTCCTTCTTTCTTCTTATTCTTCTTCTCCTCCTCCTTCTCCTCCACCACTGAACTGCATAGTAAACTAAAGCTGCCCAAAAATGCTGGAGTTGATTGCGAGGTCCTGTTAGGACATGCGACATACTTTACTTCCTTTAGACAGATTCCATCCAAGCTAACGAGCTCTATCAACTCATGGATAGTTTTTGTTTGTCTAGTTTAGTTTAGTTTAGCTTAGATTTGTCGACGGATCAACATCACGGCACACGGGTGTAACCCGTAAGTGATCCGTTCTACTCCTAAATCAAGCCTGAGAGACTCTCAGCTCAGTGCACGAACTCCGTAGCACCGACGCGGATCCTGAAATACTTTGCGTAGAATTTTTAACTCGAAATTTTTTCGATTTACAATTGCCAAGGGATTGTTTTACGTGAGCAACAATACACACGGGCGTCCGATCTCACTACCCAGAGACCAGGGGAAATTTTATTACTAGAAGTCCACGTGAAAAAATCCCGGTGCCCACCTGGACTTGAACCCGTGACCGCAAGCACTCGAGGCGGACAACATACTTCGAGACCACTCAGCCCCCCCCCCCCCCCCAAGTCAGTCAGTCAGTCACTCAGTTAGTTAGTTACTTAGTTAGTTAGTTAGTTAGTCAATTAGTTAGTTAATTACTTAATTAGTTAAGTCGTTAGTTAGTTAGTTAGTTAGGTAGTTAGTTAGTTAGTTGGTTGGTTGGTTGGTTGGTTGATTAGTTAGTTAGTTAGTTAGTTAGTTAGTTAGTTAGTTAGTTAGTTAGTTAGTTAGTCAATTAGTTAGTTAATTAGTTAGTTCGTTAATTAGTTAAGTCGTTAGTTAGTTAGTTAGTTAGTTAGTTAGCTAGCTAGTTAGTTAGTTAGTTAGTTAGTTAGTTAGTTAGTTAGTTAACTAGCTAGCTAGCTAGCTAGTTATATTCCGGGTAGATCCCAATCTAAAATTGGTACCAGAAAATATCATAGGAAGATAATGCGACGAGCACGATGTTGACCATGTAACCCAACAATACCAATTGTCGATGTGTCTATAAATATATGGGGCGGGGACAATACTCCTCAGGGTACGTGAACGTGTCCTTTACCGTTAGTTTTTTTTTTTTTTTTAGCATATCCTTTACAGGACTTAGCTGTCAACACCAGCATCTTTCAGCTGTATGTTGATCTCTTGGCAGTAGTTTGTCATTGCTTTCTGAGCGGCCGGCTCAGTATCCCGCAAGTCACGAGCGGGGGTCGAACCGCCTCAGCTCTCGCTCCGCTACGAGACTCTGCGTGATAAACGGGATTACAGAGAGAGAGAGTGTTGTAACCCCACAGCCAGAGAGACCGGCACCGTTAGTTTAC
Source organism: Cepaea nemoralis (assembly GCA_014155875.1). Lineage (NCBI taxonomy): Eukaryota > Metazoa > Mollusca > Gastropoda > Stylommatophora > Helicidae > Cepaea > Cepaea nemoralis. The sequence continues at coordinate 688,640 of JACEFZ010028067.1, forward strand.
CTTCCTATTTTAACCTGTCAACAACTGTCATCTACACCTACAGTACCTTGCAGTGTAGGACAAGGAGGTCTTAGGCTTGAGAAATTAAGGCGCCGCCTGGCTATTGCAGTCGCCGCGAACAGTGCTGGTTAGAGTTTTCTTTTTTGCCCTACAGAAAAAAAGAAAAAAAATCGACACTTTACCGAAGATTCGAACAGGAAAAATTAAATATAGGCACAATGAAAACACTAAGAGAAGAGAATGAAACACATTGCATTGATTTTAAATAGCCCTGGGGGAAAAGATTATTTCAAGATTATAGATAGCGCAAGTAACAAGTTTCTCCTACCTTGGACATGTAATAACTTATGATGGTAGAAGTGAAACTGAAATCAAAAAGTAAATAGGAATGGCCAAAAACACTTTCAACTTCATAAAATGAGTATTAACATCTAGAGAGATTAACAACGCATAAAAAATGAAAATGTCAAATGTTACGTATATTCACCACTACTATATGTCGCGGAAGCCAGGGCAATGTTGTATTTCATGGCAACAAAAAGCAATCAAGTACGGAGGTTCTAGAAAAATTGGGAATGAAAAGATAGTTGATTAAAGAAATAAAAAGAATGCAAGTTAAATATATCCACCACGTTAAAAGACATAACACTTATAAAAACCATACTGGAGGGTAAGATTGAAGGCAAGCGAGCAAGAGGTAGATAACGATACAAGTGGGAAGATAACATCAAGAGATGGACGAACAGCAATCTGACAGAAAGTAAAATCAAGGCGAGAGACAGACAGTGTTGAAGATCCATTGCAGCCAAGCTTGTTTGTGGAAATGGCGCCTGACTGATTGATAGATAGCGTCTCCATTCACGTATAGATAATAAATAGGGCATTCTTTAACATGAACAAACGCAACAAGAGTTCACGATTACATGTTTGAGTACACGTACATGCACGGTTGTACTTTAAATTCATAATATAATATCGTTGTTGTGAATATGTTATCTCCATAATATCAGAGAGACTGATACACCAGAGTCGTGTTTGTAGCATCATGTCATCATTTTGTGACTTGCCTTGCACTCTTTCGCCCAGCTTGTGGCTCAGTACAGTCGACTCGGTCTAGTATATTTTCGCGTTTGCTTTTGCTAGTCTTTGACTCCCCTCAGTCTACCTACAAGGTAGCAGGGTTGTGTCTCTCTTCATCTGGTTGCTATGTCTTGACCTCTCCGACACGGAAGCCCAATCAGTAGCTGTGCTGGCATCGTTACAGAAAGCCTTCCACCTCCATACACCAACAACGATAGTCGTGTTTTATACTGGCAGGGACCTCTCCTCAATTCCTAATGAGGAAACTATCTTTAACCTGCCCGACATGGGAAGCCCTACATGAAGCTGCACTACTATCTTCACAGTTCTTGGGGTCTTTGGAACGCTCATGCCCCGCTACTTCTACACACCAGAGATGATAGTCATGTTTTACACTGTCAATGATCTCTCTTCGCTTCCTAGTGAGGAAACTATCCCTTGACCTGTCCGACGTGGGAAACCCTATCAGTAGGTGCGCTACCATCGACACAGCTCTTGGGGTCAGTGGAACACGCAAACCTCACTACCTCTAGACACCGTAGATGATAGTTGTGTTTTACACTGGCAAGGACCTCTCCTCGCCTGCTAGTGAGGAAAGTGGAAACGTACACGGGCTAAGCTAGCAGAAGATGGTTCGACCAAGATCTCCGCAATGATGAACATCCTGGTGAGGCCTACAGTTGTACATGCTCAGAGACAGCAACAGTCAAGGAAATTCTGCCACGAGGGTGGTAGATGTTCATCACCAACTGTTCTGCATATCATGTCCGGACAGTTCATCAGTATGTTCGGACTGAGTGAAGTGGGTTGCTTGTGTGGTAGTAGCTACAAGACGTGGCACACGATAGTGTGTGGCTTTTGTAATAGGGCAAATCTTGTCGCCTGATGATCGAATGCAATAGCGGAGATAAATGATGGCACGGAGATATTTATGATTGACACGATTTGCCTCATAGAAAAGGGTGGGTTAGTTTGTTAGCTAGTCAACTGCTTAGCAAGGTAGTTAGCTAGTTTATTTGTTAGTTAGTTAGTTAGTTAGTTAGTTAGTTAGTTAGTTAGTTAGTTAGTTAGTTAGTTAGTTAGTTAGTTAGTTAGTTAGTTAGTTAGTTAGTTAGTTAGTTAGTTAGTTAGTTAGTTAGTTAACATATCCTCCTCTTTGCATATTAAACGATTAGTCCCTTCATTTGTTCAGATCATTGAAACAAATTCCCGCTCCGAAGGGTTTTCAAACACATAATCTCAGGTGACCAAGTAAATGTGCCAGCCCCTGCTCTAGTCCAGCTCCCAGATTGTAGTGTCAGTCTGTCGGATGTGTTGGACTTTCCCTTGAAGCGGTGATTTTATTTAAACTGAGCTGGGGCCGTTTATTTCCCAGAATATTTCCTGGTACCCATTCTAGGCCCCAATCTGTGCAAAGAATACCATGGACAGTCAGAACAACTAATGAGCAAGTCCTACAAGAGGCAAATGAAAACCACAATCTGATTAGAGAAATTAGACGTAGACAGTCAAACTATGTTTGTCACATTATGAGAAGAAATAAACTAGAGAACTTGGTGACAGCTAGCAAGATTGAGAGGGAAAGAACAAGGGGAAGGCAGAGAAGTAAATATATCGATGGCTTGACCACATGGCATGGTCGGGATAAGAACACAGAGCTTATCCACGACTTTGCTGATCATGTAAGATGGTGAAACATGACCTCCACACTTACCGGCATGACACATGATGCTGGTGATTCTAGGCTGGGTTGACTTTGAAGTTCAGGGCAAAAAATATTTTAAAAAATCAAAGAAACTGGTTCGATGGAGAATCGAACTCATGACCACCGGACGGGCAGACAAGCCTGCTAACCACTGCTCTACCACGGCTCACAAACATCAGGTGGAGGACTAGTTGTCGGGCCGACTCAGATGAGATTCTGTTGTCTCCATTATTGAATTACATCATACAGTTGACGAGTGCACAAATCGATCCGACCTGATTCATAACCACAGCAATCTCCCCGGCGGTTATCACATGGCATGGAATTCATAAAGGTATTCAATTTAGGTGGCAACGTTGTGAACAAAGCATTTCCTTAACGAGGCACTGATTGAGTTTCGAAGCCTAGCTGACAGGGGATGTGTGATTGTGCATCTCGTACTTTGACCTCGCCTTCGCTTCGTAAAATGGGAATAAGGTGTGTATACACAGGAATCAAGGACGAGGAAGAGAGGTGGCTACCCCACCTCATTTTATCGTGACTTGGTACATATGAAAGCCTGTCATAGCACAGTTATACGGAAATATGTGTCATGTGATTAGTTAGTTATGTGTCTTTTACAAGACGTCCCAATCAATCCCAGCATTTATTGGCTGTTAGTGATTTTCTGGGCAATTTCACGTTCAGTAGTTTGTCATGGGCTCACTTGTGTAAATAAAGCTCAGCTCGTCAAAGATCGCATGTCCGTGTTTAGCGCAGCTCAGTGTTCTTGTTATCTCTTACACATCTGTGACCCTGGATTGATTGGTCCGAATTAAGCTCCCTCAAGCCTTTCTGGATCAATAAAGCCCTCAAGATTACCCTCGGTGTATAATATTAAACATTTCATACAGTTATAACACTATAGTACAGCAATCACGACCCTGTGGTATGACAGAATCACCTCTGTGGTCGGTCACACTCGGTCTATATTACATATTTTATAGTTATGTCTGGAGCAGTCACGAGTCCATGGTATGACAGACTCACCAATGCGGTCACACTCGGTGTGTAATGTTAAACCAGGCGGCAGCAATCTACGACAATCTCACCAAGCGCGGCACGTGGAACGATTTTCAGTGGCACGCCGAATACGTTAAAACTACAGTTAGTTAGTTGCATAGCCTTTAAAGGACGTAGCAGTTATGCAATTATATACATATATATATATATATATATATATATATATATATATATATATATATATATATATATATATATATATATATATATATATAGACCGGATAAGACGAACTCATCCGGGACCCAAGAAATAGTTCTTCTTATCATAAATTCCTCTCATAAGAGGCAAAGAAGAAAGATTTACCGGGATAATTATTCTTCTTCTTTTTGTTCGCTCGCTTAAACTCGAGCGTAGTCCTTACACACTGTTTAAAGTAGTAAGGGACTGAGTTTTGCAAAATTGTTCTTCACACCAGAAATTTACGACATCCGAGATCGCCTTAAGCGGTTTGCACTGTATATGAAGTGGTGTAGCATAGAGGATTGCGTCCACCTGTAACATGTAGGCCGTGTTCGAATCACGATTGTGACTGCCTGGAGTTTTGCAAAACAGGACAGATCCAGTTGGATGGAACACCATATTCTCAATGTCTTCATGACACCTCTGAGAGCCTTGGTAAAAACATGTCCCTAGCACTTTTGTCCTCTGATCCAGCGATCAGTGTTATCCCATTGAGGAAGGGATTCTTGTAAATGTGCCTTGGCTGCCAGGCCTACCCTACCTAAAATAGACACTAGGAAATGGTCTGTGAAGTAAGGCGGCCAGCGTTGTATTGACCACATCACAGACTGACTGCTGGTTGGTCTACAGAATTATGGGATCAGCAGCTTATAACCAGGATGAAATAGAAATCAAAAAGAGAATAGGAGTGGCCAAAAATGCTTTCAGCGGCATGAAATCAGTATTAACATCTAGAGAGATTAACAACGAATTGAAAAATGAGAATTGTCAAATGCTACGTATATTCAACACAAGTGTATGGCGTAGAAGCCTGGACATAGAACAAAGCAACTAGAAAGTCGAATAGAAGCCTGGAGATGTGGATATACAGACGAATATGTCGTATTTTATGGAAACAAAAACAATCAAATGCAGAGGTTCTAGGAAAACTGGGAATGAAGAGAGAGTTGATGAATGAAATAAAGAGAGGCTAGTGAAATGTTTCGGCCACCTTAAAAGACATGATACTCTTATAAAATCCATACTGCGGGGCAAGGTTGAGGGCAAGCGAGATAGCATCAAGAGATGGACGAACATCAATCTGACAGAATGTACAGTCAGGGCGAGAGACAGACAATGTTGGAGATCCATTGCAGTTAACCTTCATTGTAGGGACGAAACCTGACTGATTGATTGATTGATTGAACCAGGATGCCTGTTGGTGTGGACAAGGATCCTAGACTTGTTATAATCCTTCTTTAATGCTACATTTACTCCTAAAAATAAACTATTTCTAGCTTTGTATAAAACATGATGGCTTTCCATGGCCTTTAGATGGGGATACTTCAGTGACAGGTAAGAGTGTCCGTCACAGATGTTTTCTGATTCGTAATCCATCAATAGGGGTTATGCATGTTTGCAAGAAACAGTGATATGAAAGGATTTCACACGCCCCCTTCATCTTGAAAGTAGTGAAATCGGATCGCTAACTTTCTCGGATATGAACAAAATCCGAAGACTCTCTGTGTTAGATGTGAACGTTAAAAATCCCATGGCAAGTGGAAATTGCAAAGAGTAGGCTGCAAAGCCACCCTGGCAAATAGTTTGAAAATAAAACATATCTTCGAGTATTTAGAGCCTGTTACTAGAGAAGGAATCTGTCTAGAGGAAATCAATCATACACAAATGCATGCTTAAGTCGGACATACTGACCTCTTATATACATAACGAGGTGTGACGAACTCCCTTAAAAGAGAAGTGACAAGGAAGAAGAAGAAGAAGAAGAAGAAGAAGAAGAAGAAGAAGAAGAAGAAGAAGAAGAAGAAGAAGAAGAAGAAGAAGAAGAAGAAGAAGAAGAAGAAGAAGAAGATTGTTGCCTTCAACGTTAGTGGATTGGTACAGATCTGTTGTCGATATCAGAGTCTTTCTTCCAGTTAGTCAGTCAATCAGTCAGTCAGTCAGTCAGTCAGTCAGTCAGTCAGTCAGTCAGTCAGTTAATTAGACGACAGATCATCCTCATTGTACATCGAAGCATGCAACCCTTCCACGTTAATGGATTGGCTCAGATCTGTTGTCGATATCGGAGTCTTTCTTCTAGATAGTTAGTTAGTAGGTTAGTTAGTTACTTAGTTAGTTGGTTAGTTTGTTAGTTTTTTAGTTAGCTAGTCGGCAGACCACCCTTATTGCACATCAAAACATTCAGCCCATAAGTGCTCGGATCCCCTACTCAGTAAATCCCGCAGCGTGTAGCGGATAACGAAGACAGAGGTACTCATGACGTACGTGGACGCGATGTCTCTGCAAGACAGTGGACAGGTGAGCTGCCTCCCTCTGATGCTGCTTGATGTTTTCTCTTGTTCATAGTCCTTCCACAGTGAGCAAACAGTCATCAAACTAGTAGCTATTTAAAACCTCTGAATGTTTTTGAATTCGGATGTTATTTCACACCAAAGAAGGTCTACATGTCTACCATATAAGAAAGGAAAGGTTGTGTCCCGGTGACAGTGAACTAGCTGTAGGATAGACGGCTCAAGTTAACAATGTCACCTATAGCAATGTCATAGTGAAGTATTTATCATTGATGTGATCTTCCCATACACAACAATCAACCTAATCTCAGTTAAGTTGAGGTGAGACAAAGCAACGCAATGCACTCGCCCGAATACCGTCCTGCAAACAGGATTTCATTTGTTTGCGTTTCATCGCTCGCCAACGCGTTGTAAACTATGTGCCTTTTTTGTTAGTATTGTAATAGACGACAACTGAAAACTAGGTTCTATTTAAAGGTCTTGGAGACGCGACCATTGCACGAATCAAATCTAGGCCAGGTAATACGAGTTGGGGGTTATAATATAAACAATATACTTTATATAGATGCCAGTATTTATAGCTGAAAATGCAAAAGATCTAGAACAATTGATGGACATTGTAGTAATAGCAGGTTAAAAGAAGGACTCTCCTTAGATATCAAGGAAACAGGAACAATGATAACAACGATAACAACAAATTGTGATGTAAAAATAGCCAGAAAATGCTTTGCCAAGTTGCTAAATTTAAATATAATCTTAACATCAGATGGAAAATGCTTTACAGGGATTAAGAGCACAATAGCTCAAGCAACAGCTGCATTTTGGAAAAATGTAAAGTAGCTTATGCAATAAGTCACTATCACTGGATGTCAGCGAAAATATGACCTAGGAGTGTTATATAGAACCTGTTCTGCTGGCTATGACATGAACGTGCAGGAACACTTTAGGAAGGGCTTGTGGGAACTGAGATGTGGTTCCTGACACGAATGTCGCTAATACTTTGCAATGCCAGAGTAACTAATAACGATTGCCTGTATATAAAAGTAGAACATTATGTACAACTATAGACAAACTAGAGACAAACAGCGTTCTTTAGTCATACAATGATCTAGTGCGTCCACAAGCCTCTGCTTCTTTCTTCTACTTCTATGTATGTATAATGACAAGAGAGGCATTGGAAAACATCGTTGCAACTGCCAAGATCAGTGGCAGTAGAGATGGAGGCAGACTGAGAGAACTTATGGTGTTTGGGTTGAAGGGTGACATGGAGGAATATCATCAGCAGATTTGATCAGGAACACCACGGACCGAGATCTGTGGGGAGACGTGAACACTTAAGTCAAGTGCTGGGGCTCCTGATGATGATGGTAATTACACAATTTTTGATATTGCTAGTAGTCGCCTCAAAGATTGTAGGCCCGGGGTGTTGTTATTGATTCGAAAGCTGTTGATTGGTCTCCTCTTGGCAGTTAATGCCATTCTTATGGGCGTTTTCGTGGAAAAGTGGTTCAGTCGTCTGCCTGACGCTGCGTTGGTTTTGAGTTCTATTCCGGATCCATCCATTTGGTTCACGAGTGCAGTTTTCTCAGACTCATTCACAGTGTCTCCACGACCTTTTTCCTTCACACACAAGACTGAGACCCTGGTTCTGCAAACTGTCTGGCGATGAGATACTGCTAGGGCTCATCCCGGTCTGGAGGGGGAGGCTGTGATCCATCACACAGACGTAATATAGCTGAGATAAAGTTGTTTATTGTCTCCACGGGTGGTGCTTTCAATCTGTTTGACAAGACTCCGATGTCTGTTTACTTTGTCCTTCAGTTCTTGATATTCCCAACTAGTTTCAGCTAGCTGTCCAGTTTTCTTGTTATTCTTCTATTTTTCGTTTTTTTTTTTTCTCGCTTTGAGCTAAATCGTAGTCTATACAAGTGAAACTACTTCTAATGCACTGGACTAGTTTTTGTGTGTGGATTAGCTTTCCCCATTACCAGTGTCCCTCGCCATTAGTCGAACCCACGCCGACTTCTGAGGTACGTGTAATTTACATCCCAAAGTCAAGAATAGGAAGTCAGCATTTTAGTACAGAGACCGGCGTAGGGGTTGAACCCGCTACCTCGGTATCAGCACGCCGGAAGTTTAAGAATGACCGTTCAACATCCTGACCTCCCTATTAGTCTTTATTTCCTATTGGAGCATAGGCCGTCAACCATCTCATGCCAAGCCCCCTATCCTGAACTATCCCAGGCAGCTCTGTCCGTGTCCTGATCTCTCTCTCTCTCTCTCTCTCTCTCTCTCTCTCTCTCTCTCTCTCTCTCTCTCTCTCTCTCTCTCTCTCTCTCTCTCTCTCTCTCTCTCTCCTTTTACTCACAAGATTGTGTGGGGAGTCTTCTTTTGTTGGCGTCTTCTCAATCAGCCTTTTAGACTCTGTTTGCGAACTGGCAAGATCGAAGGGAACAGACCAAGAGGAAGACCGAGAGGAAAATACATGGATGGCTTGGCCACATGGCATGGACGAGACAGGAACACTGAGCTGATCCACGACACTGGTGATCGAGTGAAATGGCGAGTCATGACTGCCCACGCTTTCCGGCATGGCACATGATTGATTGATTGCGGATTTTTGACTGCGAGAGAAGATACCTTTCTTTTTCTTTTTTTTTTCTAATTTCAAGTTTTCAGATATCACAAATTGCTGAGATAATAAGGAATTGTTTTTCATGGCTTTTATCAGTACGAGATACGAGTACTTTTCAGCGGTCCAGATAACTAGAATTTCCTCAGACAATGATTTGGATGCATTCAAATGTTAAATTAGATTAGTTTAGTTTAGTTTAGTTTAGTAGATGGATCAACATCACGGCACACGGGTGCAACCCATAAGTGCTCCGTTCTCCTCCTAACTCAAACCTGAGTCTGGAGAAACTCAGCTCAGTGCACGAACTCCGTAGCATAGCCGAGGATCCTTAAATACTTTGGGTAGATTTTTAACTCGAAATGTTGCCCGGGCAGCGCCGTTAGGCTACTCTTTTTCGATTTCCAACTGCCAAGGGATATTTTACGTGCGCAACAATACACACGGGCGTCCGATCTTATTACCCAGAGACCAGGGGAAATTTATTACTAGAAGTCCACGTGAAAAAGATCCCGGCATCACCGGGGCATGAACCCGGGACCTCCAGCACTCGAGGCGGACACCATACCTCGAGACCACGCAGCCCCCTATAGATTACTGATGAATTTGAGAAAGAAGGGAGAGCTTAAGGAAAAGTCTTGAGAGTGTCGTTCTCCGAGAGGTCTTGTAGATATCGTTCTGTTAGTGAAGAGTCCCTTTGACTATTTTCCTTCCTATTTACATGCTTCTTTTCTACGAGAAGAGACCCTGCCATAGGCTTCTTGGAGAGCAATGAATACTGCAGTTGTGCTCTTCTATTCTTGGAATCCTTCTTCGTCTGGTTTATTTGTTTTGTTTTTGGACGTAACCTTTCTTTCACAACCTTTCTTTGGAGCATTTTATAAACTGGGTTTACCTCCACGAGTCCTGAAATCCACGAGCCACATTCTGTGTCATCTGTACAACTCTTGCACTCAAATCTGCTTAATAAATTTTCAAGCTTTGATTCTGGGCTATTCTTCTTCTTCTTCTTCTTCTTCTTCTTCTTCTTCTTCTTCTTCTTCTTCTTCTTCTTCTTCTTCTTCTTCTCGTTCTCTTTGAATCTATTGTCTATATCTGCATTGCTGTCTCTTGTATAAACTTCACTATCTTTTTATTTAGTTCACTCAGTTATCCATAGAGTTAATCTTCCGTTTCTGTTTCTCTGGGCCAGAAGGTTTCCGCAGTTTTGGAATATGTTATCTGCTATCTGCGGCGCGAATCCACATGTGCAAATGGCTGATTCGCCAATTTTGAAATTTGTAAGCATACGATTTCGTAATCCTTTTGTGAGACGCAGAATAATTATTTGTTCTGGTGTGCCCATACAATGGTACTAATTTCAGTAGATTCCTTTTTAAATTATTGCTTTAATGACCTTGTAACTCAGATCTAATTGTACCATCTTGTTATTTACTCTGCCTTTCTTTGCCCCTTTGTCCGCAATGTCATTTCCTTGAATTTCATATCCATACAATCAGCACTGAGAAGTTTGTATACGGTAGAAATTTATTTTAAAGGTCTCTTAAGCCCACTATGTTTTCGGCCCATTGTGGCCCGCCAAGAACCATCTGCCAGTGTTTATGGACAGCGATTTGGGGATTCGAGTTTGCAGTTTGGATGACCGCCTCAGCACCCTGGCCAGATCAAGTGCAGATAAATCTACACCTTGCCCATAGCCAAAAGGCCAATGACAGCCTGTTGCCTAGCGGACGCCTTGGTGTCACGTTAAGAGCGTTAGGCTAACAATAGCATGAATGTGGAGGGACAAGGCCTGGTTGCCAGCACTCGTGAATTGCAACGGGAGGGAAAGACTGGCCACAGACTCCCCCCGTGCACTCAGGGGGAAATGTGATTGTCCTCCCACTTTACATATCCACAGCAACGCCCTGCTATATAACGATTTGTTAAATATCTGTTCGAATCCCCATCGACGGGGATTTTGTTTGTTTGTTTGTTTTTTGTTGTTGTTGATTTTTTAAAATTAAATGTACCTGGAGCCGCTACATACATTGACATTTCTTATAGCAGGACTGTTGCCGGTGTTTCTATTACCACCTTCTACACATCACTAATCACATACTATTTCTGGTGGCTCTATTACAACAATCGTTTCTGCCTGTTAAAGGATGTGTTGCTTGAAGTCCTGTATACAATGAAACAAAAAATAAAAGGTATTTTAGGATCCTGAGCACACATAGTTATAACAAAATACATGCCTGACTAGGGCCTCAGTCTGGGTAAAAAGAATAATTAACGTTGCGCGAGATTCGGTAGCGGATCGCGCCGCGTTGGTTACTTACTGGGGTATGTGAGCCGGTCGCTCAGAAAGCAATGGCAAACTACTGAGCGTAATCTTGCCAAGAACATCAACAATAGCTGAAATATGCTGGTGTTGACTGCAACGTCCAATAAGGGATATGGAACTTTAAAAAAAAACAACGTAGGGAGAAATATATGAAAATAACATAAATCTATAATAAAAATTAACACATGTATTAATAAAATAGATATGAATAAAATACAACACAACTGTCCGACGTTTCTGACATAGATATGAGTAAATTAATGTGAAATTAAAACACAATAAATGTACATTAAAACATAATAGGAATATTTACACAGAGGAGGGTAAAGGACAACTGTGTGACTTCCGTGGATAGCAATAATGCGGAGAAGTGTAAGTGTGAAATTGGAATAACAGAACTAAACATGAGCAATGTTACACCGACGATGAATTTAGTGGTTAACCTTTAAATGGACATGGCAAAAGAAGGAAGGGTGGTCATAGGTAGCAGGAAACAAGAAACTAAATCGTGACATCCACAATAGAATGTATTCTCACTGGATGAACATAGCTCAGAGTGGAAATTAAGTAGCTCTCCAGTTGTTATTCTAGCAGAACTATCCGAGTAATATGGTCTTATAGCACTGACACACACATCACCGACACACACAGCACCGAACCCCGCTTCGATCCGGGGAATTAACATGATTAGAAACAGCCATGTTGGAGGTTTGTGTGATGTCCCTCGGTTGTTCCCTAAATAGGTCCTCTAGGCGTCTGCTCTATATACTTTTAACTTGTATTTCCTTTTCCGTGTTTGCTAAATGTACTTTTGTCTTATTTTATCCGCGAGGATAAATTAGCTAGAAAAGGATAAGCAACGTTTTTGTGCTGAGTAAAGTAGCGAGGCCTGGGGACTGCATTAACTTCACAAACTGTTTGTAAGTAAAGTAAAGGATCTTTTTACACACCTTGAGATGTATTGATTATATAGTGCTAGTCACAGATTGTCACTGCCCAACTGGTATCGATGGTTAATGTGGTAATATCATGCCTCTCGCCTTTACTCCTCAGAACGTTTCCTGGCACCTAGTTGTAGATTATTTTTTTTTCATGCTTTTCATTTTAATTAAAACATTGTTCAACTTTTCAAGCTCATTTAACGTCCTAACATTCCATGTATAACATTGTTCAACTTTCCAAGCTCATTTAACGTTCTAACATTCCATGTACTATTTTAATTATATGTGTTTTAGTTATGATTTTGCCATCAGTAGCTGGTTGACAGTGAGTGAAACCTGTGGCTGTGTGAAGGGAAACTGTTCCTACCGGACGAGGGTGTTCTAAGACAGCCATTAACGTTGTTCACTGCCTCTGAAATGTGTTTTGTCATGAAGTCTTGGGAAGATAATGTGGTGGTTTCCCAATGTCTTCCACATCCACATGGGGATTGTAACTTCTGCCTTTGACAGCCATTTCCGGCTGTAAGGGAAAGTGAGTGCCATGCTCTGCTCAGCTGCAGAGTTGTCCACTTATCTCTGTGGATACTCGATCCCCAGAGCTGTGTTAGCCACACCGTGGTGTGTTTCCCATCCTCTACCACTGGGAGGTGCAGTTGGGATTTTCCCTTTGTAAAGTTGTAGTCTAGGATGGCCAAAACTCTCCAGTACTTTTAGAGAGGAGCAGCCATTAAAATTGGAAATAAAGAAAATAATTATGAACAAATAAAGTTTGGGGTTCGACAGAGATGTGTCTTGTCACAGGATCGCTTCTCCCTCTATAGCGAAGTAATTATGAGAGAGATCAAAGAGAAGCCAGGAATACTAATCGGGAGTTATAAAATAAACAATATACGCTAAGCAGATGACACAGTATTGGTGACAGATAATGCAAAAGATCTACAACAGTTGTTGGACATTGTAGTAACAGAAAGTGCAAAGAAAGGACTCTCCTTGAATATCAGTAAAACAGTAACAATGGTGATGCCAAAGAAAACGTTGACACCAAAATATGAAATAGAAATAGAAGGGGAAATACCTATGGATATTTATAACATCAGATGGACGATGCACAACAGAGATCAAGAGCAGGATATGGCAAGGAAAAGCTGCATTTCAGATAATGAAGACAATCGTATGCAATAAGTCACTATCATTGAATGTAAGAAAGAAAGTGCTGCAGTACTTTAAAGAACCTGTATGACAGTGAATCATGGAATGTAAATGAACAAATCAGGAAGAACTTGGAAGCAACAGAGATGTAGTCCCTGAGACGAATGTTGCAAATTCTTTGGACTGCCAGAGCAGCTAAACACAATTGCCTGAAACAGGCTAATGAAACTAGAACATTATATACAACAATAAGACAGAGACAAACAGCTTTATTTGGTCATGTGATGAGAAGAAAGGCATTGGATAACATCGTCACGACTGGAAAGATCAAGAGGAAGAGAGGCAGAGGCAGATCAACAGAAATTATGCTGGATGGATTGAGACGGTGGTATGGAGGATTATTATCAGCAGAGTAGATCCAGAAAAGAAAAAGAGAAAAAAAACGAGATCTGTGGAGGGTTATGAACACCTACGCCAGCCGGCATGGTACTTGATGATGATGGATTTTAGACTGGGTCGACCTGGAAGTCCAGATGAATTTTTATTTTTTAAAATCCGCGTTGGTGGAGATTCGAACACTTGACCACGGGACCGGCAGGTAAGCATGCTATCTAATGCCCCACAGCGGCTACCTTTTCAAACTATATTGCAAATCATAGCACGTTCGGAATAATCTGGGGTATAACAATGGCTTGTAATGTCTGTTGTAACTCAGAACAGTAGGTTTGTAAATAGGTTTATTCATTCCTTTAAACAGATGTGCTATTTATAACATACACCCACATTCTTCATAGGAAGCAGGGAAGTCGAGGTTTATAAACCCTATAAACCAGTGATTCCCAAACTATTTCCAATGACAAGGTATTTAGCTTCCTCAAATATCGTCGAAATAAGGAGGTCCCGTGTACAGGCTGTAAGCGTTAAATATCCCACGTCAGCTAGAAATCACAAGTCATATATATGACTGGCGGGGATCTGTCTGTCTGTCTGTCTGTCTGTCTGACCCGGCCCGGCTTCGCCCAGCTCCTGGTGGGGAGCATCTAATTTAATTCATATAAGTAGTCATATAAGCTCCCGTTCCCGTTCCCGACTATCTGTCTGTCTGTCTGTCTGTCTGTCTGTCTGTCTGTCTGTCTGTCTGTCTGACCCGGCCCGGCTTCACCCAGTCCCTGGTGGGGAACATCTCATTTAATTCATATAAGTAGTCATATAATCTCACGTTCCCGACTATCTGTCTGTCTGTCTGTCTATCTGTCTGTCCGACCCGACCCGACCCGACTTCGCCCAGGCCCTGTTAGGGAGCATCTCATTTAATTCGTATAAGTAGTCATATAATCTTCCGTTCCCGACTGTCTGTCTTTCTGTCTATCTGTCTGTCTGTCTGTCTGTCTGTCTGTCTGTCTGTCTGTCTGTCTGACCCGGCCCGGCTTCACCCAGTCCCTGGTGGGGAGCATCTCATTTAATTCATATAAGTAGTCATATAAACTCCCGTTCCCGACTATCTGACTGTCTGTCTGTCTATCTATCTGACCCGGCGTGGCTTCGCCCAGCTCCTGGCGGGAGCGTCTCATTAAATTCATGTAACAAAAAAAAACAATAACTTAAGAATGTCCTTCCACACACCATCCAGTATTTATAATGAAAACTGTTTTTAATCACCTACATGACTGTAGATAACTTCTTTAAACATAAAAATATGAGTTAGAAAATATTCACTATTTAAAGAGATGCATTATTTTTATGAAAACTTTGAAAACGCCTTAAAGATTATATCATTATTTATTATAACTCATATGCCTGTAAATAACTGTAGACAAAGAGTTTATAAATCTTTGAAAACAATGCAACAATCTATATATAAATTATATAGCAATGCTATTAAAAGTTATGCCCCTTGTAAATTTAAATATTAAATTTTAGTAAGTAAATATCTGATGCCGGCTTCGTGGCTTAGAGGTTATGACTTTTCTCCGTAATCTCGTATACTCTCGTCGGTGACGTGATGATGGTTCAAATCAGCAGTGGTTCGAATCGCATCGGTAACTTACGGGGTATGTGAGCCGGCCGCTCAGGAAGCAATGGCAAACTACTAAGCGTAATCTTGCCAAGAGATCAACATACAGCTGAAAGATGCTGGTGTTGACAGCTAAGTCCTGTAAAGGATATGCTAAAAAAAATTAAAAAATAAAAAAATCTGATTGTACACTAACAAACAGTGACAGTTGGCTGCGCGGGAATGAAAAGAATACATATAGAAAATGTCATCTCAATCGGATGGACCGTTATCGAACGCATCAAATACATCCCTACACACATACATACATCGTCTTTTACATATATATATATATATATATATATATATATATATATATATATATATATATATATATATATATATATATATATATATATATATCCTTTCGACAACATACATACATGTCCTGTCACAAACATGAAGAATGTGCGTGTATGTTATAAATAGCACATCTGTTTAAAGGCATGGATAATCCCATTTACAAACCCACTGTTCTGAGTTATAATAGTAAGGTCACGTTCGTGGCAAAATTGTTAGGAAGAAAACACGGACTGATAGATGCCATTACCTCACAGATTGTATACTTGCTTGCTTGCTTGCTTGTGTTCGTTGGCTTGAGCTCCAACGCGAAGTCCTGTATGTCGGATGAAGGCATCCTGTTGTCCAACATCAGTGTGATGTAATGCAGGACCTGAGGTTTGCGTGAGTATCCGTTGTCCCATGTCTGGCTTATTGGTGTGCAGACTGGTGGTTCCTCGCCGTACAGGCAGACACTCTCCGACTTTGGAGGAATCGGCGATCCTACTTGACTTTAGCCAGGACCCCGAAGGGACCGGTTGCCCAGGACGCTCGACGAGGACGCGTCAATAGGTCTTGGCCAGTATATAACCCGGCCCTGGTGCCTTGGAAACACCTCTGCATCCCAGATTGTATACTTGAAACAAGCCTTACACTAATGAAGGCTTAAGTCGGACACCTGACCTCTGTGGAAGGGACGAGTATGTGAAAAGACTTATATGTATGTTTGTGAAAGGACATATATGTACGTTGTTGAAATGATATGTATATATGTATGTTTGCGACAAGACAAACATACATTGTCCGCATGGGTGTTGTCGTGTCCTCCTTTAAAGTGTCGTCCCTGGGGTGAGGAGAGTCAACACCCACATTATAATTTTTCGTTCCTATCAATATCCTGGAGAATCCACCAGCTTCCGTCCAACACACTCCATCAGCCCATGGACACCTTTTCCTATCACTCTCCTCACTGTCGTACTATGCCCCCTCTCATACTCCCCCAACGCAACATATTCAACAACTCTTGCTTCCAAAAAATTAATAAAGATTAATTTATTAAAAGAAAAGTATAACGTATATGAGACGTGTATGTGAAGAAAATGTGTGTCGTGTATTATAACATAAATGTATGTGTCAGCCCTCAAAGTTCAGGATCATAGTGTACACATCATGGCAAGGATTACACTACATCACACGAGTCAGTACACAAGACCTCACCGAAGTCGTATCCTTCTCTCCAGACATGTCCTCTTCCAGGAACTTTGATGACCATGAGATCTGAATCCCATGTAAATATAGTCCTCGAAAAAAAAACTATTATTGTTCCTAACACAATGGTTCCTAATAATTTTAGAGAAACCACGATCTCATAATTCTGCACAGTGAAAAATCATGGAACGCTGTCTCATGAACATGACGGTTTCTTCTAGCGAAATGTTCTATATTTTCACTCTTACACAGTCATAGTCTAGACTAAAATGGCTTGCTTTATTTACTAGATATTGTCTGACAGTTCTGATTTCCTTGGTACATGGAACAACTACACTTCAATGTTTGGTTTCATCTAATGTGAACATCAGTTCCTACTGATCTAGTTCCACGTGGGCTGAACATCCATCACTTCCGGTGTGTTAACGATTGGTATTCACTCATGTAGGATACATATACCATTAAGCTCCACCGAGCAATGTTTATTAACTTCTTCCGTTGTGAAAGTTGCTGGCCCATCTCTCTACATCATACTTTATCCGGGATCGGATTTTTAGTTGTTCCGGGTTCTTCATTCCAACCAGAGGGAACCTGTAACATAAATCATATAACCGGTGATAGCCTCCCCGTCACTGATCTCTATTAGATGATCGTGGGCCATCGGCCTCGCTCAGAAAATATAATGAACCTACTCTGTCATGGACAGATGACTGAACACATATGTTATCATCAGGCCAAGACAAGAAAAAAATATCAGCAAACATAATGCGGACACCCCCCCCCCCCTACCCACACCAGGGAGCACCCACTGCAATATCCCAATTATCCCTCATTACTCAATCCTCAATTAGTAAAGCTTATCAACACTTCACTAATCTATTTTCAACTAACAGAGCCAAGTATCACTTCCCTACTCTAGTTAGTTTTCCACTAACAGTGCTAATCATCACACTTTAGTTTAACAAACCTACAGCCTATATTAATTAGAACTAATTATAATCGGTTCTACCTTATGCAAAACCGCCTCATTCCCGGGATGGCTACTACACTTTGCCATAACGACACATGCTAGTAAATATTACATTAATCTAACACTGTAGAGCTCTCCCACAAACACGTCCATCATAATCCACGGTTTTGGTCAACTCTGTTTCTCCCCAATCATGGTTTTTGGCCAAACCTCTAAAATTGGTCACGTGACATGGTTGTTGTCCTGCAGGTGTTATTTGGGCATATCATCCATTGTCAAGAATCGATTTTCCCTTGCCTAGTCACTGTCAAAGTTGTCATCACTTGTTTTGACTCCCCCAACAAACTAACGAGTTACTGTATGATCCCAACAACAGTTTTCCCCAACAAGCTGCCAATCTTCCTGATGTTCCGGAAACTATAAATTGACAGATGTACTGTTATCTTCCGAGCTGAGTACTTCCGCTTCCAATCCGAGCTGTTTATAATCTGTCAAAGCGATGTATGATTCAGCTCATTCCCTTCCCCTGTTGTCGACCCAATGTAACCCCGTGCAGCTGCAACTATTTACCGTCCTGGGGTTTAACATCCGATTTGTTTATTCAGTTAGTTAAAATAGTTGTCGCTGGCAGATAGTCCGTTTTATCAGAAAGCCTCTATATTAATCATTGGTTAAACGCAAGGTTTTATTTTGTGACAGGTGTCCAGAATTTGAAGAATAAAGTGCACATCTTTATCTTTCAAAAGTTAGTTGTATATCCTTTACAGGACGTAGCAGTCGTAGTATGTAGCAGAGCCAATGCCAAATCGCCACGGTCTAGTTCATTCAGAAATTAGTTTTAGTGAGCCATTTGTTATTGATTATTGCACATTTGCCATGCGTTTATAATACATATATTGTTCCAACTGTTGTCTAAGATTAGCTTCTTGAATGATGTATCAATGAAATAATGTACGAGAGCAGAGTGTTAAGAAAGGCAGAATGTCAGATGGGCCTACGTGCCCAATTCTCAACACTCTGAGAATAAAGTTCGTTCGTTCGTTCATTCCAAGATAAACTCTCCGGGATTGTCAATAGCCTTTGTTGGACTTGTTTTCTTTAAATATATTCAGTTTGGCGTCTGAAGGTCTGCGAAGACAACGTCGTATCTATATTTCCACATGACAACACACTCCAAATCCGGCAATCAAAGGCGCTGTTTTCAACTTGTAAATTAACGACTTTTTGCCATGCCTAACAACGTCATACACAAAACCCCCACTGACGCGTGTGTACAGCTGGCGGGGAAAACAGAGCTTATGATGGGGATGTCTCTGTAGTGTTTTTAGAATGTCATTTATCTTGTCAGTCGATGTCACCATAATCTGGCCTGCTACTGTCAGTCTGACTTGCAGGTTGCCGTCGCTCATCGATTGCAGACGTTGTTGCGGTTTTAGTCAGGGCTTTCTCGCTGGGTAATCATTAGCCAACTTAAGTTTCTGCTCGTTTGGTTTTCCATCCTCTGTATGTATGTATGTATGTATGTATGTATGTATGTATGTATGTATGTATGTATGTATGTATGTATGTATGTATGTATGTATGTATGTATGTATGTATGTATGTATGTATGTAGTATGTATGTATGTATGTATGTATGTATGTAATGTATGTATGTATGTATGTATGTATGTATGTATGTATGTATGTATGTATGTATGTATGTATGTATGTATGTATGTATGTATGTATGTATGTATGTATGTATGTATGTATGTATGTATGTATGTATGTATGTATGTATGTATGTATGTATGTATGTATGTATGTATGTATGTATGTATGTATGTATGTATGTATGTATGTATGTATGTATGTATGTATGTATGTATGTATGTATGTATGTATGTATGTATGTATGTAGTATGTATGTATGTATGTATGTATGTATGTATGTATGTATGTATGTATGTATGTATGTATGTATGTATGTAGATGTATGTATGTATGTATGTATGTATGTATGTATGTATGTATGTATGTATGTATGTATGTATGTATGTATGTATGTATGTATGTATGTATGTATGTATGTATGTATGTATGTATGTATGTATGTATGTAATGTATGTATGTATGTATGTATGTATGTATGTATGTATGTATGTATGTATGTATGTATGTATGTATGTATGTATGTATGTATGTATGTATGTATGTATGTATGTATGTATGTATGTATGTATGTATGTATGTATGTATGTATGTATGTATGTATGTATGTATGTATGTATGTATGTATGTATGTATGTATGTATGTATGTATGTATGTATGTATGTATGTATGTATGTATGTATGTATGTATGTATGTATGTATGTATGTATGTATGTATGTATGTATGTATGTATGTATGTATGTATGTATGTATGTATGTATGTATGTATGTATGTATGTATGTATGTATGT
This sequence comes from Cepaea nemoralis, assembly GCA_014155875.1. Taxonomy (NCBI): domain Eukaryota; kingdom Metazoa; phylum Mollusca; class Gastropoda; order Stylommatophora; family Helicidae; genus Cepaea; species Cepaea nemoralis. Next base: position 708,962 of record JACEFZ010028067.1, read on the forward strand.
ATGTATGTATGTATGTATGTATGTATGTATGTATGTATGTATGTATGTATGTATGTATGTATGTATGTATGTATGTATGTATGTATGTATGTATGTATGTATGTATGTATGTATGTATGTATGTATGTATGTATGTATGTATGTATGTATGTATGTATGTATGTATGTATGTATGTATGTATGTATGTATGTATGTATGTATGTATGTATGTATGTATGTATGTATGTATGTATGTATGTATGTATGTATGTATGTATGTATGTATGTATGTATGTATGTATGTATGTATGTATGTATGTATGTATGTATGTATGTACGATGTATGTATGTATGTATGTATGTATGTATGTATGTATGTATGTATGTATTGTATGTATGTATGTATGTATGTATGTATGTATGTATGTATGTATGTATGTATGTATGTATGTATGTATGTATGTATGTATGTATGTATGTATGTATGTATGTATGTATGTATGTATGTATGTATGTATGTATGTATGTATGTATGTATGTATGTATGTATGTATGTATGTATGTTGTATGTATGTATGTATGTATGTATGTATGTATGTATGTATGTATGTATGTATGTATGTATGTATGTATGTATGTATGTATGTATGTATGTATGTATGTATGTATGTATGTATGTATGTATGTATGTATGTATGTATGTATGTATGTATGTATGTATGTATGTATGTATGTATGTATGTATGTATGTATGTATGTATGTATGTATGTATGTATGTATGTATGTATGTATGTATGTATGTATGTATGTATGTATGTATGTATGTATGTATGTATGTATGTATGTATGTATGGATGTATGTATGTATGTATGTATGTATGTATGTATGTATGTATGTATGTATGTATGTATGTATGTATGTATGTATGTATGTTATGTATGTATGTATGTATGTATGTAGTTGTATGTATGTATGTATGTATGTATGTATGTATGTATGTATGTATGTATGTATGTATGTATGTATGTATGTATGTATGTATGTATGTATGTATGTATGTATGTATGTATGTATGTATGTATGTATGTATGTATGTATGTATGTATGTATGTATGTATGTAGTATGTATGTATGTATGTATGTATGTATGTATGTATGTATTGTATGTATGTATGTATGTATGTATGTATGTATGTATGTATGTAGGTATGTATGTATGTATGTATGTATGTATGTATGTATGTATGTATGTATGTATGTATGTATGTATGTATGTATGTATGTATGTATGTATGTATGTATGTATGTATGTATGTATGTATGTATGTATGTATGTATGTATGTATGTATGTATGTATGTATGTATGTATGTATGTATGTATGTATGTATGTATGTATGTATGTATGTATGTATGTATGTATGTATGTATGTATGTATGTATGTATGTATGTATGTATGTATGTATGTATGTATGTATGTATGTATGTATGTATGTATGTATGTATGTATGTATGTATGTATGTATGTATGTATGTATGTATGTATGTATGTATGTATGTATGTATGTATGTATGTATGGTATGTATGTATGTATGTATGTATGTATGTATGTATGTATGTATGTATGTATGTATGTATGTATGTATGTATGTATGTATGTATGTGATGGTGGGTGGGTGGGTGGGTGGGTGGGTGGGTGGATGGATGGATGGCTGGATGGATGGATGGATGGATGCTAGCTCTTAAGGTAGAAGACAAAGTGGAAGTATGGGGTCCAGAAGAGAATAATGTACTCCAAGTAGGATGGAAAGGACCTTATCCTGTGGAAAAGGTGGTGTCCAAAAACATCTACAAAATCCGGATCGGGGAAGAGGAAAAAAATCTCCCTAGACATCTCATTAGGAAATATGAGGAGAGATCCGGGAGCAAAGCTTCGCACTTTATGGTGATGGCAGCCATTGGGACAAAGGTTACCAGTCCAGACAAAGACCAGAGATCGCAAGTACAACATAGGAGGGCCTATGGGACAGTACGTGATAGGTCAGATTTACCCAATGAAAGGAGGAGGGAAATCACACGTCAGGGAAAGGACAAGAGGGAGACTTTTACTAGTAACCAAGTTCAGAAGGGGTGGGTAACGTCAGGAAAGGCGAGAAATACCCAGGACTCCAACCGAAGATTGGCTGACCAGATCCAATATCGCCCAAGATGATCCTGGAAGCAAAAGTCCAGGAGATTTGGGAAAGACGACTCGGTCCAACGAGGACGAGGTGGAACATCCCCAGAGGCAAAGCCGGGGGAAACCAAGAGAATATGGAAACAGTGTTACAGTAAGGATGGGACGATCCGTCTGTATTGTGAGCCATCGCTTACGCCAGTCAAAAGGAGGTCGACTGAACGTACAGGGGCGATGTGCCAACACTAATGGTGATCATGAGTAGTAGGGTAGGGTGTCTATGAGGTCGCCTACTGGATGAGGTGCTGATCCATGTGAGGATCCAATCATATCATCAACACGTGAGGTTCATAGCTACTTCAGAGAAGCTCAACTGCACGGTGGATGTGATGGACGTTGTTGTTGCAACAGGACTTCACAGTGGAATACATCTCTGGTAAGGAGAATGTAGGAGCAGATTTCTTATCTAGACATCCAACTCCAGAGGAAGAGGAATAAGTTGGAGGATCATAGGAATCAAACTACAGTGATGAAGAGTCGACGCGTGTCAACTCTCTTAAGAGGGGGCCTATGTCACGGAAAAACTGCAGTTTAGTGATTCCTTGATAACTTACATATCAAAATGCAATGAAGGAGGAGATGTTAACAATTGTGTACTTCATTCTGAGAGGAGGAATAAATTAACGATCATTGACCTCCGATATAAAAATAGGATACAGGTGTTCGCAGAGTTCATTGCCTGACAATCGGATCGTACGGACACGAGAACCGGGGAAATCGCGTGGAGGAAAAATGAACGGAGAATGCTTTGAAGTGAGACGAGCGATGAACGGAGGAACAGCGTAACAACGGAGGAAACGAGCAATGTCACTACGTGATTTTACCGCCTTTTGATGGGCAGGGATACGGCAAATTTGATTGTAGATCAAACAATCAGACGGAGGAATGGGACACTCAATATAATACTAGCAACTGGGTTTTCTGGTTAGTGTGTGTTCCAACAACTGGGCTGAATGAGTCTATGCCTCCTGAGTGGGGAAAGAAATACACGTCCCTAATGGTTGAAAGAATATGGGATAGTAGTGTTTTTATTCGCTAGTGTATTTCGATTCCAGGAGGATAAGTGAATATATAAGGTAGTATAACTTTAGAGTAATAGTTTTAGCATAGGAAAATAGATGTGTGTAGCATAGTGTTTACCATTGCTTTCTATTAGTGAATAGTTAGACTTTGGTGAATTCATAGGTCTTATGTTGGTGTTTACTTCGGAAGCCTTGTCATTGCGGCTGGAGAAGGACACTTGCATAAGTAGTATTAAGTGGCAGACGCTTATCACTTGATATGTTATACTTCTCACAGGTTCAAACTCCCATCCGGATATATCAGAGAAGATAGACACATACTTCTTGTGTACAGGAAAAGCTTGGTTGAAAACTCAAGGCATTTCATTTGTGAGGAGAGCAAATACCCCAATAAACCAAGTAATAACTTAGACAGGGTCAAATACGAAATAAACTATACTTTAAAGGAACTTTGAAGAAGAAGAAAGAATATTCAGATAACCAAAGTAATAATGGAAAAAGAAAGATAAGTTTGCAGAAAGCAAAGCAAAATAAAACTACATACGTCTTGTATGCATAGTGAAGAAACAATAGACAAGTCAAAACATTGCTAGTAATTAGAGACAATATGCAGAACTGTGGTGATGTGGTTTTTCCGGTGTTGGATAAGTACTTTCATGAAACAGACTCGGGCGAAGTCATAAACTTACTGGAATATTACTAATTTACAGGTGATCCAGTGGTGAACAGTTTTGTTTCAGTTCAATAACGGATTTACCTTCAGACTCAAGCATACGGATCATCCAGGGTGAGAGCTGTCCTGTTTGATGTGCTGTCCTGTGGTTTTGCAGGAATGATTGGGCGAGATGTGATACCGCTGATAGACATTACGAGTTCATTCTTGCACCAACAATAGAATACACTATCAACTACGCTTACACAGTCCATACATACACCAGACATAGTTTTTATTAATAAATATTTTATTAATCGTTGAAAGGAACTGTTGTCGGAGTATGTGTTGAAGGGAATAATAGAGAGAGAGAAAGGAATAGATATATGGAAGGGAAGACAGAAGGGAGGAGTGTAGACAGAAGTCAGTCAATAATTCCAAAAAGATAATAAGCTTGAAGATGTGCTTGTTGATTCCACTTTCCTCCCGGGAAAATAAGTGACATAATTGGTGGAGCAGCGAGGGTAGTACATAATACCCATATGAACTGGAGGCATAACAGGGCATATGCATAGAGGGGTACCTGCATATTGGCACAGGCATAGCGGAGTACCTGCATGTTGGGACATACTGATTGGAATAAATATAAGTATACATTGATGACTTTTAATGGAAGGACGTCCATTGGATATATGGTGCCATTACATTTATGGTAGAAACATTCCATTAATGCTGGTGACTTTACAGTGAGAAAGTTCCAGACAGGGTGAATGTGGATAGGTGGTAAGACACATTACATACCTATAGTCACACGGTCACACGTCTACATAAGTCTTTATCCTATATCTCCTCTTGTGGATGAGAGAGTGGTTGTGATGTACTGTGTGGTGTTCGTAGATTAATAATATTGAATAGACATAGATAAATGATATAGGTTCTAGGTAGAATATAATTCTATAGTGAGTATTGCTTACTGCCTTGAAGTGTCTGTACTCTATCTGCTGACTTACCTTCTTTAACTATGGCAACTCCTAAAGTAACTACAGCAGAACTAAGGGCCAACGGGGAGGCGATTGGTTTAGCTGGTTCGGAACTAACTGATTACATACAGGAAAGAGAGAGGGAAATTCGTCAAGCGGAACGAGAAGATCGGAAGGCTGAGTTGGAATTGAAACGCATGGAAATGGAACAAATCAACAAGCGGTTGGATGCTGAAGTGGAGCAGACCAAAAAGAGGTTGGACGCGGAAGAGGCCAACAAGATACGGGAACATGAATACCGCATGAAAGAGATGGAACTCAAAACACAAACTAAGGGAGAAATAGATGGCGCGGAAGGCGGATCATCGTTACATGGTTCAACCAACATGAGTGGATCTAGCTACCATGCAATGAAGTTTCCCTTAGCTGTTTATGAGGAGTCTAAAGAAAAATTTGACAACTTTGCGAATCGATTCGAGGCTATGGCAGTCGCTATGGGACTGGATAGAAGCCGATGGGCTCTTAAATTATCCCAGGCCTTACGTGGTTCAGGGTACGAGGTCTACACACGCCTACCACCAGGACATGAAAATCAGTACGAGGAATTAAAAGCCGCTTTGATGAAGCATTATGAGATCACAGCACAAACGTATCGGAAGAAGTTTAGATCGTCTAGACGAGAGCCGGGAGAGCTATTCGCCGCCTACAGTCTGAGGCTGAAATCCTATCTCCAGAAATGGATGGACTTGGCAGAATTCAAGAGGGATTATGAGAGTCTCGAAGAGATGATGGTGGTCGACCAGATGCGAAAGCAAATGTCGAAACCTCTCAGAACCTTCTTGGGAGAACAAGGGGCGGAATGGATTGATGTTGTGAATAAGCTGGCGGAACGATTCGTAGAGGTACATGGGGAGACGGCGGAACTAAGTACACAAACCAAAGGTCAGGAGAAACAAGAGAAAAAGAAACATAAGAACTGGGAAGGAGAAAAAGTGGAACCTTATATAAAGGCAGTCAATGGAGAGTTCAGAGAAGGTGAAGGAAGGAAACCAGAACACCTCGAATTCTCAGCGAAACGACAGTGGTCCGAGAAGTGGTGTTCAATTCTGCAAGGTGCCCTCTCATAACACGAAGGACTGCAGATCGAAACCTAAAAGTTCTTACTTCGCAGCATGCAAAGTGATTCCTACGACGGTGATCACAGACAAGGCTGAGGTCGGCGAAGGAGCTAGGAACAAAAAGGACACACGGAAACCTAGGAAGGGAACATGGTGTACACACTGCCAGTCGACAACACATAATACTGTGGACTGCAGATGCAAGGCAGAAGACGCCAATTGCATAACCAACCTCGAGGAATCAAAAGAGGAAGGCAAGGAAACGGTCAAGGAGATGAAAGACACTCAGGACCAAGAGAGACCACCTGTGGTTGAACTGATTGAAGTAAATGGCCAACAGGTTGCTTGTCTCTACGATACAGGTTTGGATGGGGAAGCTGTGATAGACGCCAGCTTGGTACGCCCAGACCAACTTACAGGGGAGACCATAGAGATACAGCCGGCAATGAGGAGTGCTGTTACCATGACGCTGCCAATCGCCAAGGTGGAGATTAAATCCAGGTACGTCACGGGCATTATTCCAGCTGCTGTATTATCTGACTCCTTATTTCCCATGATCATTGGCACGAAATATGTCTTTTTGGGGATGCCCACACAGCCAGCCCACAGAGGAGCAGTAGCCAGTGGATCTCAAGGGAAGGAAAAAGAGGTAGAGACACTATGCGACAACTTCAGAGATAGGAGAATTGCATACTGCCCAGAGGAAGGATACTACGTTGCGTCCTTGCTACAGGAAGCTGCAAAGAAGTGCTGAGCCACCAGAACGGGGACAGTACTTTCTGAAGAATCGACTACTCTATCGGAGAGCTGGGAGAGGAGACAATCCTGCACGAGCAGTGGGTGGTTCCAGAGACCCACCGTCCTCACATTCTTCAGAGTGGACACATCATAGGCGTGAATCGACATATGGGTGTCAGAGAAACATTGCAACAGATTTCCGGCCATTATTGCTGGCCAGGAATGACCGGAGATGTACGCCGGTGGTTGAAGTCTTGTTCAGAGTGCCAGAAAGCACCAACCCAACAAGCGAATTAAGAGGAAACTAGCTCTTAAGGTAGAAGACAAAGTTGAAGTATGGGGTCCAGAAGAGAATAATGTTACTCCAAGTAGGATGGAAAGGACCTCGTGGAAAAGGTTGGTGTCCAAAAACATCTACAAAATCCGGATCGGGTAAGAGAAAAAATCTCCCTAGACATCTCATTAGTGTCACAAATAAAACCGGTGTGTTTAACCGGTTTGATTATTATAAGAATTTTTGATTGAAAGGACTATCTGCCAGCGACAACTATTTTTACTAACAGAGAAAAACAAATGGGTTGTCAAAATCCAGGACAATATTTGTAGCTGCACCGTGTACATCTCTAACGGATTTGGAACATTCGGTGTTGATGGTGACAGGTCCCGGCAGCGCCTTGACAAGTTTGTCAACATTTGAATGCAGATGGAAGCCGTGAGATCACAGGGGCAGATGTAAAGAGGAAGTGAGTGCGCTGAATCAACATCGTTTTGACAAGTCGGATGGAAAACGGAAGTACTCAGCACGAAGTAAAACAGTTCCATATGTCCTATAGTTTTCGGACATCACTCAGAGTGGCAGATTGCTACTGACAGCTTGTTGATAAAATTCTAGACCCAACCCCAAAAAAAATAAAAATTTAAAAAAAATTATGAAGGTCGGGGCGGTCAACTCTCTTAAAGGGCCTATGTCCGGAAAAACTGCATTTTTAGTGATTCCTTGATAACTTACATATAAAAAGGCAATGAAGGAGGAGGTTAAAAATTGTGTCTTCATTCTGAGAGGAGGAAAAAATTAACGATCTTGACCTCGAATAAAAAAAATAGGATACAGGTGTTCGCAAGTTCATTGCTGACAATCGGTCGTACGGACACGAGAAACCGGGGAAATCGCGTGGGGGAAAAAAATGAACGAAAATGCTTTGAAGTGAGACGACGATAAACGGAGGAACAGCGTAAAAACCGGGGGAAAACCGAGCAAATGTATACGTGATTTTCCCGCCTTTTGATGGGCGGGATAGGGCAATTTGATTGTAATCAAAAAATAAAACGGAGGATTGGACACTAAAATTAAATACTAGCAAACTGGGTTTTCTGGTTAGTGTGTGTTCCAAACTGGGCTGAATGAGATATGCATCCTGAGTGGGGAAAGAAATAACAACGTCCCTAATGGTTGAAAGAATATGGGATAGTAGTGTTTTATTCGCTAGTGTATTTCGATTCCAGGATGATAAGTGAATATATAAGGTAGTATAACTTAGAGTAATTAGTTTTAGCATAGGAAATAGATGTGTGTGCATAGTGTTTACCATTGCTTTCTATTAGTGAATAGTTTAGACTTTGGTGAATTCATATGTCTTATGTTGGTGTTTACTTCGGAAGCCTTGTCATTGCGGCTGGAGAAGGACACTGGCATAAGTAGTATTAAGTGGCAGATGAACTATCACTTGATATGTTATACTTCTCACAGGTCAAACTCCCATCTGGATATATCAGAGAAGATAGACACATACTTCTTGTGTACAGGAAAAGCTTGGTTGAGAAACTCAAGGCATTTCATTTGTGAGGAGAGGCAAATACCTCAATAAACCAAGGAACAACCTAGAACAAGGTCTAATACGAAAATAAACATACCTTTAAAGGAACTTTGAAGAAGAAGAAAAAGAATAATTAGATAACCAAGGTAATAATGGAAAAAGAAAGATAAGTTTGCAGAAAGCAAAGCAAAATAAAACTACATACGTCTTGTATGCATAGTGAAGAAACAATAGACAAGTCAAAACATTGCTAGTAATTAGAGACAATATGCAAAACTGTGGTGATGTGGTTTTTCCGGTGTTGGATAAGTACTTTCATGAAACAGACTCGGGTGAAGTCATAAACTTAAGGGAATATTACTAATTTACGGTGATCCAGTGGTGAACAGTTTTGTTTCGTTCAATAACGGATTTACCTTCACTCAAGCATACGGATCATCCAGGGTGAGAGCTGTCCTGTTTGATGTGCTGTCCTGTGGTTTTGCGGAATGATTGGGCGAGATGTGACACCGCTGATAGACATTACGAGTTCAGTCTTGCACCAACAATAGAATACACTATCAATTACGCTTACACAGACCATACATACACCAGACATAGTTTTTATTAATAAATATTTTATTAATCGTTGAAAGGAACTGTTGTCGGAGTATGTGTTGAGGGAATAATAGAGAGAGAGAAAGGAATAGATATATGGAAGGGAAGACAGAAGGGAGGAGTGTAGACAGAAGTCATTCAATAATTCCAAAAGATAATAATCTTGAAGATGTGCTTGTTGATTCCACTTTCCTCCCGGGAAAATTAAGTGACATAATTGGTGGAGCGAGCGAGGTAGATACATAATACCCATATGAACTGGAGGCATAACAGGGCATATGCATAGAGGGGTACCTGCATATTGGCACAGGCATGGCGGAGTACCTGCATGTTGGGACATACTGATTGGAATAAATATAAGTATACATTGATGACTTTTAATGGAAGGACGTCCATTGGATATATGGTGCCATTACATTTATGGTAGAAACATTTCATTAATGCTGGTGACTTTACAGTGAGAAAGTTCCAGACAGGGTGAATGTGGATAGGTGGTAAGACACATTACATACCTAGTCACACGGTCACACGTCTACATAAGTCTTTATCCTATATCTCCTCTTGTGGATGAGAGAGTGGTTGTGATGTACTGTGTGGTGTCGTAGATTAATAATATTGGATAGACATAGATAAATGATATAGGTTCTAGGTAGAATATAATTCTATAGTGAGTATTGCTTTACTGCCTTGAAGTGTCTGTACTCTATTTGCTGACTTACCTTCTTTACTATGGCAACTCCTAAAGTAACTACAGCAGAACTAAGGGCCAACGGGGAGGCGATTGGTTTAGCTGGTTCGGAACTAACTGATTACATACAGGAAAGAGAGAGGGAAATTCGTCAAGCGGAACGAGAAGATCGGAAGGCTGAGTTGGAATTGAAACGCATGGAAATGGAACAAATCAACAAGCGGTTGGATGCTGAAGTGGAGCAGACCAAAAAGAGGTTGGACGCGGAAGAGGCCAACAAGATACGGGAACATGAATACCGCATGAAAGAGATGGAACTCAAAACACAAACTAAGGGAGAAATAGATGGCGCGGAAGGCGGATCATCGTTACATGGTTCAACCAACATGAGTGGATCTAGCTACCATGCAATGAAGTTTCCCTTAGCTGTTTATGAGGAGTCTAAAGAAAAATTTGACAACTTTGCGAATCGATTCGAGGCTATGGCAGTCGCTATGGGACTGGATAGAAGCCGATGGGCTCTTAAATTATCCCAGGCCTTACGTGGTTCAGGGTACGAGGTCTACACACGCCTACCACCAGGACATGAAAATCAGTACGAGGAATTAAAAGCCGCTTTGATGAAGCATTATGAGGTCACAGCACAAACGTATCGGAAAAAGTTTAGATCGTCTAGACGAGAGCCGGGAGAGCTATTCGCCGCCTACAGTCTGAGGCTGAAATCCTATCTCCAGAAATGGATGGACTTGGCAGAATTCAAGAGGGATTATGAGAGTCTCGAAGAGATGATGGTGGTCGACCAGATGCGAAAGCAAATGTCGAAACCTCTCAGAACCTTCTTGGGAGAACAAGGGGCGGAACGGATTGATGTTGTGAATAAGCTGGCGGAACGATTCGTAGAGGTACATGGGGAGACGGCGGAACTAAGTACACAAACCAAAGGTCAGGAGAAACAAGAGAAAAAGAAACCTAAGAACTGGGAAGGAGAAAAAGTGGAACCTTATATAAAGGCGTCAGATGGAGAGTTCAGAGAAGGTGAAGGAAGGAAACCAGAACACCTCGAATTCTTCAGCGAAACGACAGTGGTCCGAGAAGTGGTGTTCAATTCTGCAAGGTGCCCTCTCATAACACGAAGGACTGCAGATCGAAACCTAAAAGTTCTTACTTCGCAGCATGCAAAGTGATTCCTACGACGGTGATCACAGACAAGGCTGAGGTCGGCGAAGGAGCTAGGAACAAAAAGGACACACGGAAACCTAGGAAGGGAACATGGTGCACACACTGCCAGTCGACAACACATAATACTGTGGACTGCAGATGCAAGGCAGAAGACGCCAATTGCATAACCAACCTCGAGGAATCAAAAGAGGAAGGCAAGGAAACGGTCAAGGAGATGAAAGACACTCAGGACCAAGAGAGACCACCGGTGGTTGAACTGATTGAAGTAAATGGCCAACAGGTTGCTTGTCTCTACGATACAGGTTTGGATGGGGAAGCTGTGATAGACGCCAGCTTGGTACGCCCAGACCAACTTACAGGGGAGACCATAGAAATACAGCCGGCAATGAGGAGTGCTGTTACCATGACGCTGCCAATCGCCAAGGTGGAGATTAAATCCAGGTACGTCACGGGCATTATTCCAGCTGCTGTATTATCTGACTCCTTATTTCCCATGATCATTGGCACGAAATATGTCTTTTTGGGGATGCCCAAACAGCCAGCCCACAAGGGAACAGTAGCCAGTGGATCTCAAGGGAAGGAAAAAGAGGCAGAGACACTATGCGACAACTCAGAGATAGGAGAATTGCATACTGCCCAGAGGAAGGATACTACGTTGCGTCCTTGCTACAGGAAGCTGCAAAGAAGTGCTGAGCCACCAGAACGGGGACAGTATTTTCTGAAGAATCGACTACTCTATCGGAGAGCTGGGAGCGGAGGCAATCTGCACGAGCAGTGGGTGGTTCCAGAGACCCACCGTCCTCACATTCTTCAGAGTGGACACATCATAGGCGTGAATCGACATATGGGTGTCAGAGAAACATTGCAGCAAATTTCCGGCCATTATTGCTGGCCAGGAATGACCGGTGATGTACGCCGGTGGGTTAAGTCTTGTTCAGAGTGCCAGAAAGCACAACCCAACAAGCGAATTAAGAGGAAACTAGCTCTTAAGGTAGAAGACAAAGTTGAAGTATGGGGTCCAGAAGAGAATAATGTACTCCAAGTAGGATGGAAAGGACCTGTGGAAAAGGTGGTGTCCAAAAACATCTACAAAATCCGGATCGGGGAAGAGGAAAAAATCTCCCTAGACATCTCATTAGTGTCACAAAATAAAACCGTGTGTTTAACCGGTTGATTATTATAGAGAATTTTTTGATTGAAAGGACTATCTGCCAGCGACAACTATTTTTACTAACAGAGAAAACAAATGGGTTGTCAAAATCCCAGGACAATATTTGTAGCTGCACGTGTACATCTCTAACGGATTTGGAACATTCGGTGTTGATGGTGACAGGTCCCGGCAGCGCCTTGACAAGTTTGTCAACATTTGAATGCAGATGGAAGCCGTGAGATCACAGGGGCAGATGTAAAGAGGAAGTGAGTGCGCTGAATCATACATCGTTTTGACAAGTCGGATGGAAAACGGAAGTACTCAGCACGGAAGTAAACAGTCCATATGTCCTATAGTTTTCGGACATCACTCAGAGTGGCAGATTGCTACTGACAGCTTGTTGAGAAAAACTCTTTGTTGGAACTCGACAGTAACTCGCTGGCTTGTTTTGGGAATCACAACCAGTGATGACAGATCTAACATGGAGGGAGCCAGAGGGGGGATGGATCCCTGACAGGGGATGATCTGCCAATGTGCCACCTGTGTGGGGGAAGGGGAGACAACCTATACGGTCAGTTGGTCGTCCCGAAAGCTCACCGGTCCCAGATTCTTCATATGGGGCATACCATCTCCTTTAGTGGACACATGGGTATTGCCGCCACCATGCAGCGGATTTCCTGCCACTACTATTGGCCGGGAAATGACAGATGATGTGCGTCGGTATGTGAGTCATGCCCTGAGTGCCAGAGGGTGGCACCGAAACACTGGACAGCACCGGTGGTGTTGGGTGAGATGCCCATCATGAACTCTCCTTTCGAGAGGGTAGCCATCGATATCGTGGGTCCACTTCCCAGGACTAGGAAGAGGAACATGTATATACTCACAATGGTGGATTGCTGTACAATGTGGGGTGAGGCTATACCGTTGACCACGATTGACTCGAAAAGAGTGGCGGACGCACTGATGGAGGCCTTTACCAGATTAGGCTTTCCGGATCAAATTCTGACGGACAATGGATCTCAGTTTTGTGGAAAACTCATGGAGGAGGTATTTAGGGTGTTTCACTCTAACCACATACATACCAGCCCTTACCACCCCAAGCGAATGGACAAGTGGAGCGTTTCAACGGCACGTTGATGACAATGCTCAGGAAACTAGCGCAGGAAAAACCTGATAGGTGGGATGAATATATCCCAGCAGCACTCTTTGCCTATCGGGGAAGTTCCTCATGGCTCAACAGGACTACCACCCGCTACGTTGCTGTTTGGTCGTCCAATCAAAGGACCGTTGGAAGCCATGTTGAGGAGTTGGACTGAAGAGGGGACGTCAGAAGAAGTGATCTCATCCTACAAATACGTGGAGGAACTGAAAGAAAAACTCCACAAGGGATGGACTCTGGCAAATCAAAACTTGAAAAAGGCCAGGAAAAGACATGCGGCTTACTACAACCGTAGGTCTAAAGAAGATCTCTAGAGGTGGGAGATAAAGTCTTGTTGCTACTCCCAACGGGAAACAACAAACTGGAGATAGGTTGGCAAGGACCATTTCCCGTGGAAAGGGTGATATCCAGAACCAACTATCAAATACGGATCCGCGGAAAGTCGAAGATTTTCCATATCAATCTCTTGCGGAAATACGAAGAGAGACCCGGAGACAAGGCAGCTCACCTCATGGCAATGGCAGTTGCAGTGGAGACGGAAGCGGGAACCAACGAGGGCAGGGAATATCCCTTGGTACACCAGGAAACCTATAGGGATGTACAAGTGAACCCTGATCTGACCTCACAGGAGAGGGAAAAGATAACCCAGGTTCTCAAGTCTCATAAGGAGATACTGACGGATAAACCAGGACGAACGAGGTTGGTGGAGTTCGAGATGACTTTGACCACACAGGAGCCGGTTCGTCAGAAGGTTTACCCAGTGCCATTCTCTAAAGAAAAGGCCCTGGAGGAGGAAATACAGAAACTGCTGGAGGATGACGTGATTGCACCATCCACATCCCCATACAATGCAGGGGTAGTTTTGTTACGAAAACCAAGTGGAGAACACCGGTTGTGTATAGACTACCGACTTCTGAACAGTCACACACACTTTCAGGTGGAACCTTTGCCGAATCCAACTCAGTTATTCGCTAGGCTCCATAAGGCTCGGTACTTTTCAAAGGTGGATCTGAGTCGGGGGTACTATCAGATACCAGTCAAACCGGAGATTCGACCACTGTTAGCTTTCAGTACACCCAGTGGACACTACGAATTCAAGGTCATGCCCTTTGGACTCAGCAATGCACCTAGTGTGTTTACACGCATGATGAGGACTTTATTAGATCCGTTACAGGATCCATCCATCATCTCTTTCATGGATGATATTCTGATTTCCAGTGACAGCTTGGATGACCACTTACAATCCTTGGAGAGAGTGTTTAATAGGCTCAAGGAAGCAGGGCTTACTGCTCGTCCAACCAAGTGCAGGATTGGTTACCAGACTCTGGAATTTCTAGGTCACACCATCACTCCAGGACACATTGTTCCAGAAGAGAAGAACCTGGAGAAAATCAGAAATGCACCAAGGCCAAAAACGAAGAAGGATGTGCGATCTTTTCTCTCGTTGTGTGGGTTCTACCACAAATTTATCCCACATTTCACTGAACTGGGAGCTCCGTTGACGGAAACCTTGAAAAAGGGATTCCCGGACCAAATCATTTGGACACCAGAATGTGAGAATGCCTATAGTCAGTTAAAGGAGGCCTTGGTCAGCAAACCTGTATTACAGCTCCCTGACCTTTCCAAACAATTTGTGTTGAGAACAGATGCGAGTGCGATTGGAATTGGAGCCGCTTTGTTACAGGAAGGAAAAGACGATTCTTCGGTTTTGCAACCTGTGGCATACGCAAGTAAGAAACTTCTACAGGCGGAGAGGAATTATTCAACCGTCGAGAGAGAGTGCTTGTCCCTCGTATGGGCAGTGCAAAAATTCCAGCCCTATTTGTATGGAGTTAAGTTTCGGGTCCAGTCGGATCATCAGCCCCTGATGTTCCTGGCTACTTCTCAGAAGCTCAACGCCCGTTTGATGCGGTGGTCGTTGTTACTTCAACCTTATAATTTCACAGTGGAGTACATTCCTGGGAAGGAAAATGTTGGAGCGGATTTCTTGTCAAGACACCCAGCTCCTGAAGAAGAAGAATGAATCATCTGGATTAAACTCACGGTGGAGAAGAGTGAGATGGACTACTCTCTTAGGAGGGGGCCTATGTCACAAAATAAAACCGTGTGTTTAACCGGTTGATTATTATAGAGGATTATTTGATTGAAAGGACTATCTGCCAGCGACAACTATTTTTACTAACAGAGAAAACAAATGGGTTGTCAAAATCCCAGGACAATATTTGTAGCTGCACGTGTACATCTCTAACGGATTTGGAACATTCGGTGTTGATGGTGACAGGTCCCGGCATCGCCTTGACAAGTTTGTCAACATTTGAATGCAGATGGAAGCCGTAAGATCACAGGGGCAGATGTAAAGAGGAAGTGAGTGCGCTGAATCATACATCGTTTTGACAAGTCGGATGGAAAACGGAAGTACTCAGCACGGAAGTAAACAGTCCATATGTCATATAGTTTCCGGACATCACTCAGAGGGGCAGATTGCTACTGACAGCTTGTTGAGAAAAACTCTTTGTTGGAACTCGACAGTAACTCGCTGGCTTGTTTTGGGAATCACAACCAGTGATGACAGATCTAACATGGAGGGAGCCAGAGGGGGGATGGATCCCTGACAGGGGATGATCTGCCAATGTGCCACCTGTGTGGGGGCATAAAGGATAACGTCACGTGGCCAACTTTGGTAGTTTGCCATATAAACCCGAGTTGGGACCAACTAGGGGGACTTGAAAATGCTCTAGTCGGAGTGCCAGGGCACTGCAGTGCTTAGTGGAAATAATATCTACCGTGTGTTAATTAGTGACTTAATTTTACACGTGCCTATAATGGCAGATGTGGATATGATTGATAGGACTGCAGTAGTGCCATTTAAGGTATAACCTATTATAATATTAGTTCTAATTAATATAGACTGTGGCCTTGTTAAAATATAATGTGATGATTAGCACTGTTAGTGGAAACTAGTTAGAGTAGAATAGTGATATTAACTCTGCTAGTTAAGAATAGATTAGTGAAGTGTTGATAAGCTTTACTAGTTGAGAATTGAGTAATGAGGGATAATTGGGATCTTCCCGTAGGTGTCCCTGGTGGGCGGGGTTCCGCATTCTGTTTGCTGATTTTTTCTTTGTCATAGCCTGATTCGGCTCTAGGTGGGTAGCTAATCTGCTCTATGACTAAGTCTAGTTAGCTAAAGATCATTAAGCAAAGTGATAGGCTTACACTCAGCCGAAAGGATCAGTGACTAGTACTATCACCAGATGTGTTGTTTCTATCCTAGGTTCCCTACCAGATCCAAGGAAATTCAACAAGTTTTTGGGAAAGAATCCAATCCCATTCGGAAGAACACCAGTTCAACAATCAATAAAGTTGCATACAGAACGTAACTAAAGCTAGAAGGAAGTTGATTCACCAAAGAGAGTGATGCGTACTGATGCACCACACAGCATCAGACAGTAGTAACGAACTGAAAACATTAAGTCTAATAATTACATAGTGTGATATAATCTCGTGTAATAGAACACAAGACTTGATACTTGAGGCTAGATAGACACGAGGGAGGATCCAGTACAGTAACAATTAACATTAATGACTGTGTACACACTACAAAGGACTTGTGCAGTTTTTTTAAAGGAACGATAGGAACGGACATTGTGTAGGGTGCAACCGGTCCATGATTAACTGTTAATACCACCGGTGTCTATTTCGGATGATCATGAAATTGGATTACCAGAGGTCTACAGAGGCAAAGCAGTATCCGGCAAGATGGTTTCGGCACTGGGTGAGATGTACATGTTCTGACGTAACGTGCTGTGGTCTATCCTTGCTGGGATTAGCTGACTGGGTTGTGGTCTGAGAGTCCGATTCTACACACTTTATAGAACACGTCACACATTTTCTTCACATACACGTCTCATATACGTTACACTTTTATTTTAATAAATTAATCTTTATTAATTTTTAGAAGCAAGAGTTGTTGAGTATGTTGCGTTGGGAAGTATGAGAGGGGGCATAGTACGACAGTGAGAGAGTGATAGGAAAAGGTGTCCATAGGCTGATGGAGTGTGTTGGACGGAAGCTGGTGGATTCTCCAGAATATTGAGAGGGGGAACAAAATATTATAATGTGGGTGTCGACTCTCCTCACTCCAGGGACGACACTTTAAAGGAGGACACGACAATTAGGAAATATGAGGAGAGATCCGGGAGCAAAGCTTCGCACTTTATGGTGATGGCAGCCATTGGGACAAAGGTTACCAGTCCAGACAAAGACCAGAGATCGCAAGTACAACATAGGAGGGCCTATGGGACAGTACGTGATGGGTCAGATTTACCCAACGAAAGGAGGAGGGAAATCACACGTCAGGGAAAGGACAAGAGGGAGACTTTTACTAGTAACCAAGTTCAGAAGGGGTGGGTAACGTCAGGAAAGGCGAGAAACCGAAGATTGGCTGACCAGATCCAATATCGCCCAAGATGGTCCTGGAAGCAAAAGTCCAGGATATTTGGGAAAGACGACTCGGTCCAACGAGGACGAGGTGGAACATCCCCAGAGGCAAAGCCGGGGGAAACCAAGAGAATATGGAAACAGTGTTACAGTAAGGATGGGACGATCCGTCTGTATTGTGAGCCATCGCTTACGCCAGTCGAAAGGAGGTCGACTGAACGTACAGGGGCGATGTGCCAACACTAATGGTGATCATGAGTAGTAGGGTAGGGTGTCTATGAGGTCGCCTACTGGATGAGGTGCTGATCCATGTGAGGATCCAATCATATCATCAACACGTGAGGTTCATAGCTACTTCAGAGAAGCTCAATGCACGGTGGATGTGATGGACGTTGTTGTTGCAACAGGACTTCACAGTGGAATACATCTCTGGTAAGGAGAATGTAGGAGCAGATTTCTTATCTAGACATCCAACTCCAGAGGAAGAGGAATAAGTTGGAGGATCATAGGAATCAAAACTACAGTGATGAAGAGTCGACGCGGTCAACTCTCTTAAGAGGGGGCCTATGTCACGGAAAAACTGCAGTTTAGTGATTCCTTGATAACTTACATATCAAAATGCAATGAAGGAGGAGGGTTAACAATTGTGTACTTCATTCTGAGAGGAGGAATAAATTAAAGATCATTGACCTCCGAATATAAAAATAGGATACAGGTGTTCGCAGAGTTCATTGCCTGACAATCGGATCGTACGGACACGAGAACCGGGGAAATCGCGTGGAGGAAAAATGAACGGAGAATGCTTTGAAGTGCGACGAGCGATGAACGGAGGAACAGCGTAACAACGGAGGAAACGAGCAAATAGTCACTACGTGATTTTACCGCCTTTTGATGGGCAGGATACGGCAAATTTGATTGTAGATCAAACAATCAACGGAGGATTGGACACTCAATATAAATACTAGCAACTGGGTTTTCTGGTTAGTGTGTGTTCCAAACTGGGCTGAATGAGATATGCATCCTGAGTGGGGAAAGAAATACACGTCCCTAATGGTTGAAAGAATATGGGATAGTAGTGTTTTTATTCGCTAGTGTATTTCGATTCCAGGAGGATAAGTGAATATATAAGGTAGTATAACTTTAGAGTAATAGTTTTAGCATAGGAAAATAGATGTGTGTGCATAGTGTTTACCATTGCTTTCTATTAGTGAATAGTTTAGACTTTGGTGAATTCATATGTCTTATGTTGGTGTTTACTTCGGAAGCCTTGTCATTGCGGCTGGAGAAGGACACTGGCATAAGTAGTATTAAGTGGCAGATGACTATCACTTGATATGTTATACTTCTCACAGGTTCAAACTCCCATCCGGATATATCAGAGAAGATAGACACATACTTCTTGTGTACAGGAAAAGCTTGGTTGATAAACTCAAGGCATTTCATTTGTGAGGAGAGCAAATACCTCAATAAACCAAGGAACAACCTAGACAAGGTCTAATACGAAATAAACATACCTTTAAAGGAACTTTGAAGAAGAAGAAAAGAATAATTAGATAACCAAGGTAATAATGGAAAAAGAAAGATAAGTTTGCAGAAAGCAAAGCAAAATAAAACTACATACGTCTTGTATGCATAGTGAAGAAACAATAGACAAGTCAAAACATTGCTAGTAATTAGAGACAATATGCAGAACTGTGGTGATGTGGTTTTTCCGGTGTTGGATAAGTACTTTCATGAAACAGACTCGGGCGAAGTCATAAACTTACGGGAATATTACTAATTTACGGTGATCCAGTGGTGAACAGTTTTGTTTCGTTCAATAACGGATTTACCTTCAGACTCAAGCATACGGATCATCCAGGGTGAGACCTGTCCTGTTTGATGTGCTGTCCTGTGGTTTTGCGGAATGATTGGGCGAGATGTGACACCGCTGATAGACATTACGAGTTCAGTCTTGCACCAACAATAGAATACACTATCAATTACGCTTACACAGTCCATACATACACCAGACATAGTTTTTATTAATAAATATTTTATTAATCGTTGAAAGGAACTGTTGTCGGAGTATGTGTTGAGGGAATAATAGAGAGAGAGAAAGGAATAGATATATGGAAGGGAAGACAGAAGGGAGGAGTGTAGACAGAAGTCATTCAATAATTCCAAAAGATAATAATCTTGAAGATGTGCTTGTTGATTCCACTTTCCTCCCGGGAAAATAAGTGACAATCGTCACGTTTTATAAATGTATGTCCTATTCGGCGCCGGTGTCTTTACCTCACCTTTTGGTTCACTGACATTTGTCTAGTTCTCTTCATAAGCTTTACGTTGGTGTTTCTGTCATACCGTTTTGTATCTCAAAGCATCCATGCCACCGAAATAACAATGTGTATTACCACTTCGACCGAAGAAAAAAGGCAATAATTTTGACTCCGCACAGTGCATAACAGGCTGAACCACAACCAGCCTTACAAACTAAAGATAGGAGATACCGATTAACATAACTGTTTAAAACACTGTTATAGTCTGTTTACTTTTGTCTGCCCCAATATAAAATTCCATATCTCAGTAACCAACTGAAGAAAACTATGAGATTTAGCATATAACCTTATCATTATGTCCATCCAACAAAAAATATTTTTGTTCTGGAGATTGTACAGCAGATTTCAATGTTTGTTTATATGCGGTATATAATTTACGGGTCAAAGATTAAGTCCATAATTTTTAATGTATTACACCTTCACCCAGACACATCAGCGCTTTTTTTTTTAATTTTCTGTTGGTTCACGATATGGCAAACGGCTCGCAGTTTAATGGGATTGTTCAGAGGTGTCGTCAATGTGTGTTCTTTCATGAAACATGATTATATAATAAATGTATAAATAAATCTTACCATTAATATAATATTAATAGCTAATATTTGAATGTGTGAGTATTGTTCAATGGGATGGAATGTAAAATTATGTACACTTCAAAGCATCGCTATGAAGTTGTACACATATTTTTGTCAATAAGCTGATCGCAGGAAACTGTTTCATACTGTTACAAATCCCGAAAAAAAAAGAACAGTGCATGCATTGGGTTTGAATAAACGGTCTTTTCGTCGATGGGTGCAAGATTCTGGAATGAAACCAACACGCGATAAGCAAACGGTAGGTAGAAAGGCAATTGTAGACACATTTAACAAGGATGTCATAAGGCGAGCTATTATAAAAATGCTGGATGCCAAAGAAACAGTGTCTGTAAGAAATCTTAGGGTTTGGTTGAGAAAGAATAATAACATAGAGCTATCTAAAACAACTTTGTGGAAAATTATAAGGACATTAGGTTTCACTTTTAGAAAGTACAAGGGAGATAGAAATATCCTTTGCGAGCAACCGCGTTTCGAGCCATGAGAAGCAGATACCTTCGTGAAATAAGGGAAATGCGCAAAGAAAATTATGATATAGTGTATTTGGATGAGACGAGGATCAATGCGCACCATACAAGTGAAAAGGAATGGCAATCAGTGGATGGAAAGATAACGCGTTATGTGCCCAGTAGTAACGGACAGCATTTGGTCATAGCCTATGCTGGTAGTACTCACAATGGCTTACTACAGAATGCTGGACTCGTGTTCGTATCAAAGCATACAGACAATAGGGATTATCATAATGAGATGAATGGTAATGTATGTAGAGATTGGCTCGTGAATACAGTACTTCCATCCCTTGATAGACCGTCTTGTCTAATCATGGACAATGCATCATACCACAATGTTGTTGCCCAAGAAGACAAAATACTTACGGCATTGAGCACAAAGGAAGCAATAAAGATATGGCCTCGAAGAGAAAATATACCATTTCCAGAAACAAATTTCAAGCTACAGTTGTCCCTTGTAATACAGGATCAAAAAACAAGAAATGTCAAATCGACAAGTTGATATAAGAGCATGCCCATAGGTGCTTGAGACTTCCGCCGTACCATTCTCATTCAAACCCTATAGAACTTATGTGGGCTAAAATGAAAGGACAGGTGGCAGCTGACAATACAACATTCGAATTGTAAATTGTCTTACGTCAAGATACTAACCGAGTCTGCGCTATTAAATATTGATAAAAGTTACTGGAAAAAATGTGAGGACCATGTGTTGAAAGAGGAAGAGGACTATTGGAGAAAGGATGGATTGAATTTTATGCAACTGAGAGCAGTCATCAACCTACTGGAATCGTCCGACACAGATTAAGGTCTGGGCAGATCGCAGACCTTAATCCACGTGCACACTTACTGGGATATTTTGCTCCAACTATTCAGACGAATTGCAGGCCTTAAACATTACAACATCAACACAACAGTTTATATTCCACAGTGATGAATTTCCAATTCCGCAAGCCCTCAGCGGTGACAAACAATTGGTACTGACAACCAAAAAAAAAACAACAACAACAACAACACTAAACGCATTGAATACCAACAGAAGAGTAATATTTCGGTGGAAACTGACATATTGTGGCATACCAAGAAACATGAGAGCAAACACGTTGTCAAATTAGGGGACTACACACGTGCATACGAATCAGTCTATAAACTTCAATGAAAAGAGGACCAACATCTTGGTCGTTAAGAAGAAAGCCCACTACAGAGACACTGACAACTATTTTCATAGTGCAAAACAGATAATCATGTTCCGTCTCTGAACGGTAAACAGCAGAGTAGACAATCTTTCACGAAGACTCAAAGCGGGTCTGTCACCCATGTGTACGTGTGAACAAACTACACAGACAGCTGAACAGATCCTTAAAAATTGACAAATGATGACTAAATTGCGGTATCAATTCTGGTCACTCCATACGCACATTAACGCACAGCTATTCGGAGGCTTTCACGAACTCAATATAAAAAGCTAAATGCATCCTAGTAATATGACTCCTTGTGTACACATTATTAACCAGCAGCTGAAGAAACAAGAAGGAAATGAAAAATAAGGTAAGAAATATATTCCTTCTACTTTCCTGTCAATTTACACATTATTTACCCCATGCCTCTGTAAATTCTCTGTCTTTACTAATATTACACATTGCACCCCTGTCGGGAGTCTCCATGGTAAGTGGTCAAGCCGTCTGACTTGGGCTCCGAAAGTTGTATGTTCGATTCCGGGCCGCGTCCTTCATTTCACGAGTGCATTTTTTCGGAGACTCCCGAGGATCGTCGCTAGGGCTAAGGAGTTCGTGCTCTGTGCGACGCTTTCTGCGCTGCGGAAAGAGACTGAGCCATATGGAATAAAAACCCGGTGCAATGCTGTCGACCCTGTCGACTTTTAAGCGACATTTTTTTTTTATTGCACCCACTCTCATACGAATCTGGCTATGCCTTGTACTTGTGTCGTTACCCGAAATGACGTGCTTTACTGTAAGACTAATTTGGTAGCGTGAATTCACTACATGTTCGCCAAAACATCAAAGAAATGTCGCCGCTTTCGGTGATTTAAGTTGCCTTTGGACCTATCAAAGACATATTCCTTGGGTGGGGTTAAATATAAGACGGCAGGAAAACTTTCATAATGATGCAACAGACAGTTTTCATAAAAACTGATCGTGAATAAAGGCATTCATTTCTTGGCAGACTATAGTTGTGTCTCCTTTATAGAACGTAGCAATCAACCCCAACATTTATTAATTGTTGGTGATTTTCTTGGCAATTTTACATTCAGCATTTTGTCATTGCTGTCTGAACAGCCAACGGTTATACTTATTGTGAAAAACAACGCAAAACGCTCTGTTGCCAAACCACATGTCACCTGACTTCGAACCCGATATGTTGGGATTGTGAAATTACGTTCACTACCTCTAAGCCATAGAAGTCAGCCAATGTCACCGTGGAACTGGTCACGTGGCGTCTAAACATTTGCTGCATGAGTGTTCAATATCTGCAGAAAAGACAATTACTTTGGCGTACATTGGCTTTATTTGAGGACAAATTCCGCGGAGATGTCAACAACCTCAAAGTGTGTGCTTTTCTTTTTTGTCAATCATTCTCTTTTGCGTTTCTGTCATTTTCACTGGCACAGCAAGGTAGCATAATGATGTGACCCTTTGCCATGAAGTTGGAACCGCAACTGACTAACTTACTAACTAGCTAACATTCTCTTTTGCTGCCAGAATTATTCCAACATTTAAATCAACCAATTTGGTGCCGTTTCCGCAATGAAGATTGGCTGCAATAGATCTCTATAACACTGTCTCTCGCCTTAATCGTACATTCTGTCAGATTGCTGTTCGCCCATCTCTTGATGTTTTTTCCCCACTTGTTTATTGCAGATTATAACTGGCATACTCAGTCTTGTTATCAACTTCAAATCACATCAACTTTATTTTAAAAGGGTCACAAATTGGGCGCCTTACATTCGGCCCTTCCAATCACTCGTCTTTCGTTCATCAAGAGCATTATACATTTACATAGGAAGAAAAATAAACATTGTGAAATGAATGCTGTAAACATAAACAAGGCAAATTACCATGTTATGAGGCCCATCTCCCACCTACCCATACATCACCCCACCCACACACACACACCCACCTACCCACACACACACACATACACCCAGGGACACATACATACTCCACCAACCGACCCATCCCCCTCCCGCACATAGCCCATCCACATACACATCCTAACCCTCACATTCTCTCCCCACCCACACCTCCAACCACCCATTCCCCAGCCACACCTCCAACGACCACATATTCCCCACCCTCGCACACACATCCCCCACCAACCCATACATCGCACATCCACCCACACATCCCCAAACCATACACACACATCCCCACCAACTGACATCTCCCTACCCACGCACCCACACACACACACTTCTCCCTAACCACTATACATCCCCAATCCACTCATACACACCCGACCAACCACACATACGTCCTCCACCCACCCACACAAGCCCTAACCCAATCCCCCACCACACACATCTCCCACCCGCACATCACATACATCTACCACGCAATATTCCCAACCCACGCACCACACACACACACATCCCTCACCAACACAATAACTGAGCACTATTTCGTCTCATGTCATTAAGCGTGAGTGGTCATAGTTCGCCATATAACACCATCACCAGCTTTGGATCAGTATGTGTTCTATTTCCCATAATGACATGTGGCCAAGCCATCTATGCATTTCTCTGGTTACCTTTTCCGTGCTCTTTTCCTATCAAGTTTTTTTTCAGTTGACACAAAGTTTTCAAGTTCCCTTCTTTTCATAGCGCCACAATACAATTCATCTATACTGTCATCGTTGCTTTCTGTCTGTTGATGCTTATGCTTGAATGATATTGACATCAAAAGGCCTACCAGTAACATTTCACCAGACGCTATCCAACATCATTCATTGGATGTCCCAGGAAGATTAACCGGTCAACAAATGCCCGCAGAAGTCGGATGTGTCGGTCTAACGGCGCAAGAACGCAGCTCTGCTGTAAACAGGCACAACGCAATCACGTCCGAAAAAAAAAAAAACTCCGGATGAACGCAGAAGGAGAAGATTTATTGGATGTGATGTTTTGTTTCTTTTCTACGTTTGCTCGCTGTGAACTCAAGCGTAGTCCATACCCGTGCTTCTACTTCTAGTGCACTGGACTGATGTTTGCATGTGGGTTAGCTTTCCTTATTACCAGTGTCCCTCGCCGCCAGTCGAACCCACTCCGACTTCCGAGGTACTTATAATTTATGTCCACAAGTCAAGGACGAGAAGTCAGCATGTTAGTTAAACTGACCTGTGTAGGGGTTGAACCCGTTACCTCGGCATCAGCACACTGGAAGTTTAAGAGTGAGCGCTCTTACCCATTCGACCAGGCTGATCTCCATTGGATGTTGACCTCTCCAGATCCACAATATGTGCCACAACCATTTGTTGTTTCTCTCCGCCAAAAAGGATCGTTTTATTGTCGTCACATGCCATCTTTGCTGCCCCTTTCCATGTGGTCTCACAGTCCTATGATATTAATGAATATAACTGCTTCTTGTTATTATTACTTGTTATTCGTACAGTCAATATTTCGTTCTTTGTGTTCCCATTGACTGGTAAAATTCTTGGCTAAAATATTCGGTCGCCTTTAATACCATTGAATAGGGCAATGTGCTAAATTCATTGAATGTTTACTTGATTCCAAGTATGCAATGTTGACCTCTCTGAGGACACATTCCTGTGTTTGTCCGTGCTGTATTTTTATTATGTGCCCTTACATTGATGCTTGTTTTAATTATCTGGTTTGAAATATCTGTCTCATGTGTCCAATGACATTCATGCCACTGAATGTCAAAGACACATAAACACACACACACACACACACACACACACACATATATATATATATATGTGTGTGTGTGTGTGTGTGTGTGTGTGTGCAAGGGAATCAGCATGCAGGGCAAATGCATGAAGATGTAATTATAATGCCCCACGAAACAAACAACGCTAGCTTAGAACGTTGTATAACGGATAAAGGAGAACAGATTCTTCTCGATCGGATTGATACATCAAAAACGGACACATTATGTCAGTTTTTGTGTTTTGTTTTGAATAAAGTATACTCTTCTAAAAACCATACTGGGTGGCAGGGTTGAGGGGCAAGCGAACAAGAGGCAGACAACGAAACAAGTGCTAAGATAACATCAACAGATGGACGATCATCAATCTGACAGAATGAAAAGTCAGGGCGAGAGACAGACTGAGTTGAAGATTCATTGCAGCCAACCCTCTTTGTGGAGACGGCGCCTGATTGATTGATTGATTGATTGAGATGTGTCCCATTTTGTCTGCTTATTGTCCGCGTTTCACATATACACATCAGCATGTTTTCTATACAGTTTTTCTCTCATTGTAATTTTTTTTTTCTTTTTTTTAAAAGTTGCATATCCCTTACAGGACGCTGCAGTCAAAACCAGCATTTTTCAGCTCATGTTGATGTTCTTGGCAAGATTACGCTCAGTAGTTTGCCACTGCTTTCTGAGTGACTGGCTCACATACGAAAGTAACCAACCGACGCGATTCGCTGCCGAATCTCGCGCAGGTGTGTTCCCCATGTGGATGTACTGGATACGGAGAAAGTCGTTAACGCCTTCGCCAGGTAATTAACAGCTTTTTATTGGCGAGTATTATTTTGATCTTGAAAATGGCTATATTTGCCATAGCTTTTCATATTCTGATCTCTACAAGGCATCTTCTGTCTGATGTTATGACTGTTTCTAGATAGTTGTATCTATTCACCTCGTCTTACAATGCAATTCTAGTTCTAGTGTTCATCGAGACAACATAATAAGCACAACCAAGAAAGAACCGCTTTGGCGCAGTGATTAGTTAGCTTGCCTGCCGCCCAGTGGTCATGTATTCGAATCTGGGATGTGAGCCAGTCGTTCAGAAAGCAATGGTAAACTACTGAATGTAAACTTGCCAAGACATCAACAGCAGCTGAAAAATGCTGGTGTTGACTGTAGTGTCCTGTAAAGGATATGCGGAAGAAAAAAGAGTAAGAGAGAATTCGTATCACGTGACAGTACTCCCCGCTTGAGACAAAATACACACAGCTAAGAGCAAGAGAGAATGTCGTATCACGTGATACTCCTTGCCAGTTCTTCGGCAGATCAAACCAGTTGCAAAGGACATCCCCTCCTTCCCTCCTTTTTTACCACACACACACACACCCACACCCACACCCACACCCACACACACACACACACACACACACACACTTCTCTGCTCCCGAGGTCAGCAGTTTCCAACTTGTCTGCGTACATGGCCATCTGTATGATCATGTAGGGTAACAGGTTACAACTGCAATGTTTGCACATTTGTCGTAAATGCCAGTTTTAAAGTTAATTGCATCTCGTCTATTGGACGTTGCAATCAACCCCATAATTTATTATCTGTTTGTGATTAATACACACACACACACACACACACACAGAGCGAGCGAGAGAGAGAAAGAGAGAGAGAGAGAGAGAGAGAGAGAGAGAGAGAGAGAGAGAGAGAGAGAGAGAGAGCAAAGACAAATTAATTTGTCTGTCAACTTTACAGCTGAACTTGAGGGTATACAAGCCACTCCAGAATGTCGGTCGTGTCTGTCGGGGCACTGGGCGCACAGGCTGAAAACCGCTGTCACATGTAGTCAATGTTTACATTGGCAACGGCATAGATTCAAGCTGTAAGAGATCTGCGGTAGGTAGGTTTGACCTCCAGGCTGGTATAGAATTGTGAAATAAATATTACCTATAAATCTAGCTTTAACATACAGCAATATGGTGACGTCTGAACAAGTTTGTTGGTCTTGTAGAAGTGTAGGATCATACAGCAATGTGGTAACGCCATGAACAAGTTTGTTGGACTTGTAGAAGTGTAGGATCATACAACGATGTGGTAACGCCATGAACAAGTTTCTTGGTCTTGTAGAAGTGTAGGATCATACAACGATGTGGTAACGCCATGAACAAGTTTGTTGGTCTTGTAGAAGTGTAGGATCATATAGCAATGTGGTAACGCCATGAACAAGTTTGTTGGACTTGTAGAAGTGTAGGATCATACAACGATGTGGTAACGCCATGAACATGTTTGTTGGACTTGTAGAAGTGTAGGATCATACAACGATGTGGTAACGCCATGAACAAGTTTATTGGTCTTGTAGAAGTGTAGGATCATATAGCAATGTGGTAACGCCATGAACAAGTTTGTTGGACTTGTAGTACTGTATGATCATACAGCGATGTGGTAACGCCATGAACAAGTTTGTTGGACATTGTAGTACTGTAGGATCATACAGTGATGTGGTAACGCCATGAACAAGTTTGTTGGACTTATACTAGTGTAGGAACTGCGACAAGGCCGAGTCTCTCATGGGTAGAGAGTGCATGACGAACAACATTATTATATGTCAGTTTTATGTTATCCTTAAAGTTGCCTGGATTTGATTATAATGGTTGTCCTCGGTCTCCCGCCCTCTTCTTATAGTCTACGTAAGTTCATAAGTTGGTCTATGATGATCCAGTTGTGTGTCCACGGCCTCCTGTCTCTCTTCTTATGGATCTTGGAGGATGCCGTTGATCTAATTGCTTGTCCACGTCTCCTGACTCTTTTAGTATGATTCACGAAGAATGTCAGTGATCGAATTGTTTATCCACGGCCTCCAATCTATTTTCGTATAGTCCAAGATGAACTCGTCGTCATGTTTGTCCACTGCCTCCTGTCTCTTGTCTTATAATCCAAGTTGGATTAACTCGGTCGGCATATTTGTCCGCGGTTTCCTGTCTCTCTTTTTAAAGTCCATATTGAGTGATGCTGGTCATCATGTTTGTCTACGGGGGTCCTGCTACCTTCTTGTGGTTTACGTAGAATGCCTTTGGTCGAATTGTCTGTCCAAGACCTGTTATCTCTCTTCGTATTGTCCAGGATAAAATCGGTCGTTATGTTTATTCTCGGCCTCCTATCTCTCTTTTTATGGTCCGTATAAGGTGATGTTGGTCGTCTTGTTTGTCTACAGCCTCTGCCTTTCTCTCTGAAACCCATCGTATAATGGCGCTGGAGGTATGTTTGTACGGGGCCCCATGTCTCGCCACTTATAGTACATGTTGTATGGACTAGTTCGTCATGTTTGTTGACTGCCTCCCGTCCCTCCTCTTATAGTCCATGTTGGTGTCGTTGATCGTTGTGTATACCTACGTCATCATATTCCCCTTCCTGTAATCCATGTAGGATAGCCCTCGTTATCATGTGTGTCCACGGCCTCGACTCTCTCTCTCTCTCTCTCTCTCTCTCTCTCTCTCTCTCTCTCTCTCTCTCTCTCTCTCTCTCCTCTCTCTCTCTCTCTCTCTCTCTCTCTCTCTCTCTGTAGTCCATGTTGGATGTGACCTTGTAGAGTGGCAAGCTATCAGGCAAGACAACCACGCCCCCAACTGTGATAGAACCCAGATCGCTGATTACACCAATCACAATAGGCTGGGTCCGGTGTTTGGGTGTTTGGTTGTGTGTGTGTGTGTGTGTGTGTGTGTGTGTGTGTGTGTGTGTGTGTGTTGGGGTTGGGGGTCGAGGAGGGGAGGGGGCGCGTTAGGAATCCATCCGCGATAAAGACATCAAAGAATAAGTGGACCGCGTTGGAGAAGTGACCGGTTTATTTCGGTCATCGTGACCAAGAGTCTTATCCCAAGGCTGCTTAGTTTGAAAGTAAAGAATCGATTGCGGATGGTGGCTTTGTTCATGTAGCGTTTACGACTAAAGATATTGTTGTATGTGTTACCGTTGTTCTGACTGTTGTAATTGCTGAAGCTAATCACACAGTATTAAGTTGTACACCATGTATGACATGAACAATTGGAGACTAATTGTGGTTTGATTCCATTTCGGTAGGCAAGTAACCCTCTCAGTCGGATTTTTTTTTAAAGTTGCATATCCCTTACAGGACGTTGCGGTTAACACCAGCATTTTACTGCCATTGTTGATGTCTTGGCAAATTTTTACGTTCATTAGTTTGCCATTGCTTTCTAAACGACCGGCTCCTATAACAACACGTTAAAACCAGCGCGACACGGTCTGCTGCCAAATCTGCCGCTGTTATGTTTAAAGAGCGGGTAAGCGGCATTACGAATCGCAACGCCATCGCCACGGAGACGGCAGTCGGATTATATATGTACAAAATGTGGGTTATGATATTCCACATCTTCTGGGTCCTGGTCATCTGTCTTGTTCTGGTTCCTGATGGTCTTTCATCTTTTGGGTCCTATCATCTTCTGGTTCCTGATGGTCTTTCATCTTTTGGGTCCTATCATCTTCTGGTTCCTGTGGTCTCTCATCTTTTGGGTCCTATCATCTTCTTGTTCCTGGTGGTCTTTCATCTTTTGGGTCCTATCATCTTCTGGTTCTCGATGGTCTTTCATATTTTGGGTCCTATAATCTTCTGGTTCCTGATGCCAGACATGGTTGTGGCCTTGTGAGAGCACGTGTACACCTCGGAGGAGCAAGTGGATCACCAAAGTCTGGCAAGAATGAGGCAGCGAGGAGTGACGAGGGGATTTGGCCGACGCTCGACGTTCAGAGGGAAGGCGAGACGGACATATATTGCTACTGGAACTACTGGTGTTGGAACTCTTCGCTGGCTGCTGAGGATGGGGACAAGGCGCTTATGGGAATGCCCCGAATGCTGTGATGTCGGTTCCTAAATCAATCAATCAATCAATCTGGTTCCTGATGGTCTTTCATCTTTTGGGTCCTATCATCTTCTGGTTCCTGATGGTCTCTCATATTTTGGGTCCTATCATCTTCTGGGACGTGGCGGTAGCGAATGTGACTGATAAGGCCAATTCGCGCTGTAAACGTTCGTCCGCAGTGGATGCATGTGAACACATGGTCATTTTCACCATGATGCACCATCTTACGTCTCACACGCTCGGTTAACTATAGCTTGCAATTTCTAGTTGTCTCTTGTCCTAGCAATAGTCAGGTCTTAGTCAGATAGCCATATGTAATTGAGCTACCATATGATAATAGACGGTGCGTGATGATGGAAATGACAATGTGTTCACATGCATCCATTGTGGACGAACATTTACAGCGCGAAGTGGTCTGATCAGTTACATTTGCTACTACCATGGGTTGTAGTTATATGACTTTTTGAAGCACAATGTAACTAACTATCGTCTGTCAAGAAGGCAAGGCTGCTAATGATGACAGGTGTCCTGCAATCTCTACTTCTTTTTTCTACTTCTCTGAGCGCCAATCAGTAATGAATGTGTTAATGTACTGTGCTAGTGACATCAGGGGTTCTCTGACAACTTATATCTCTATACATCTGTGGAACCAGAAGGAGGCTATGTTTATTGATTCCGTTTTACTTGTTACGAGCATTCTCAAGTAGAACCCCCCCCCCCCCCACACCCCCACACACACACACACAATCCAGTCTTCTCTCCCCCCCCCCCCCCCCCCCCCCCCGCTTCAGCAGCTTTACACACCATAGCCCACCGGATATTTATGTCACTGTCGTCAAATCTGGCTCTGGTGATTCTTCTTCTTTCATTCATCGTCTCCTGTTCATCGTCTAACATTATTTGTAACTGTGCTCCATTTTTGAGGCTATCTGTTTTTCGTCGCAGTCTGGTCAACACCGTCATGTCCAGTCCGTCGTAAGATGGTGTAACCAGTGTCACGTCATCGGCTGTAACTGCCCAATTGTCCGGTAATGTTTCGTGAGGCTAGGTCCACCCTGAAGCCATGTATTCAAATCAAATCCCATTGTGTCCAGCATAGCGTGTGAATATATGGCCACACATCACTGGCGTCTGCCTACCGTGATTCCCTGCTGTTCTTTTACCTACGGTTGTTTCTGTTGTCTGGTGTAGTTTCCATCGGCATTTGTAGCCTAGAGGTGGAAAAGATGGTTGGGGGGGGGGGGGGGTGAAAAGTAGTTTTATAATACTTTATAAGAGCTGCGGTAGTAACTGTGAGACATAGACTAAGCGACTAATGAATGAGGCATTTAGAGGAAAACTAGGTCTGAAACCAGTCATGAAGTTCTTTAATGAAAGAACAGCAGACTAAATGGTTTGGTCCACCTCACAAGTATGCCTTAGTACTGTCTGCTATGAAGAGCTACAATGAAGAAATAAATGGATAAATGCAGTAAGGAGAAGACCAGGTAAGAGATGAAGTGATGCTGTCAAAAACAACCTTAGAGAAATGAATACCATCTTACAAGGAGCATTAGCATTCCTCCCCTGTTCGAAATCAACCGCAGATGATTTAGATGCAGATCGCTTTGCTCTGATTTCGATGGTATAAGGCCTTATAGAAAGCAATGGCTAACTACTGAATCTAAAGTATCTTAGTAAATCACAGATAGCTAATAAATGCTGGTGTTGATAGAAACGCCCAATAAATGCCATGCAACTAACTAACGTATGTTAGTATATCCTCCGGATATGCACATCGTCCAGGGCCGGATTTAGACTTGATAAGGCCCTAAGCTATTTGAAATATGGGGCCCTTTATAAGTCCAGATATTCTATGTCAGTGACAAATATGATTTTCGGATACCTAGAGGGTTAAACTGAAATACAATTAAGAAGTATATTGATGGTGAAATAATAAATCTTTAACTTAAAATCATTTTTATTCATAACAAACTTAAAAATGCAAACTCTGGTAAAAAGAAACAAAAGTTCTTTTAAAAGGCACAAGTTACAAAGGCTTATTTATCTAATGTCTTGAAACATAAGGTTTAAGGAATTATATTAAACTAGACGTGCAGCATTGGGACTAATAATGCTGCAGTATATTTAAGTATACATATATGACAATTGCTCACTCGGACAATATTTTTTGGGCCCCCCCCCCCCCCCACTTTCTTGGGGCCCTAAGCTATAGCTTGTGTAGCTTATACGTAAATCCTGCATCGTTCCCTTTGTTTTCTGCCAGCACCAATCAATAACTTTAGTTTATGTTATTGCCTTGATCTTGGAGGTTTACTGTTGATTCCCCAGATGGCCGGCGGGAGAGAGTCTACCCTGTACACAAGCGCCGTTCCCTGGAGAAGTTTTTTGGCGATCGTGGTTAAAAACCTGAATGGCAAACAAACTATTGGTAGTTTCCCTTGTTTTAATCAAAAGCTGGTTGTATATCCTTTACAGGACGTCGCAGTCAACGCCAGCATTTTTTTTTTTTTTGCTGTTGTGATCTCTTGGCATGTTTACGTTTAGTAGTTTGCCATTGCTTTCTGAACGACCGGCTCCCATACCATTTCGTTAAAACTCAGTGCAACGCGGTCTGCTGTCAAATCGGATACGCAAAACTCAGGTCCTGTATGACATCACACTGATGTTGGACACCAGGATGCCTTCATCCGACATAC
Source organism: Cepaea nemoralis (assembly GCA_014155875.1). Classification (NCBI taxonomy): domain Eukaryota; kingdom Metazoa; phylum Mollusca; class Gastropoda; order Stylommatophora; family Helicidae; genus Cepaea; species Cepaea nemoralis. The sequence continues at coordinate 742,598 of JACEFZ010028067.1, forward strand.
AGGACTTCGCGTTGGAGCTCAAGCCAACGAACACAAGCAAGCAAGCAAGCAAGATCCAAAATTATCGGGACAAGTGAGTGACCTAAACACAGAAACAACACAGTGAAATTAATACGAGAGAAACCAATCTTCTCATAGTCCATGCCATGTGGCATTGGTAATCATGTCTGTCCAATGTTTTCTGTCTCGTGTACTGGCAATCATATCTGGCACTGATGTTCCTCCAGCCATAATACCAAACTGTCCAGCATCTTCTCTCATAATCTTCTTTCATCCAACTTTCCCGCTGTAACGACATATTCCAGCTTTACCTGTCTCACGACACGTCCTAGAATGTCTACTTCTGATGCCAGCAACAGTGTCTCTTTGAGAGTTATCTTTTTCATCCAACTATTCCCGCTGTAAGACATGTTCCAGCTTTCCCCGTCTCAACGACATGCCTAAGAATGTCTACTTCTGATGCCCAGCAACCCATTCTTTCTTTGGAGTTATCTTTCTTTCATCCACTTTCCCGCTGTAACGAATATTTCCAGCTTCCCCCGTCTCACGACATGCCCTAATAAGTCTATTCTGATGCCAGCAACCAGTTCTCTTGAGAGTTATCTGCTTTCATCCACTTTCCCGCTGTAGACATATTCCGCTTTCCCACCGTCCTCACGACATGCCCTAAGAATGTCTACTTCTGATGCCAGTACCATTTCCTCTTTTGAGAGTTACTCGTCTTTCATCCAACTATTCCCGCTGTAACGACATATTCCAGCTTTTCCCCCCGTCTCACGACATGCCCTAGAAATGTCTTCTTTTGATGAAAAAGGAAAAAAAAAAAAGAATAACCAGTTCCTCTTTGGGGTTATCTTCTTTCATACAACTTGTCCCGCTGTAACGACATAGTTCCAGCTTTCCCGCGTCTCACGACATGCCCTAAGAAATGTCGACTTTCTGATGCCAGCAACCGTTCTCTTGAAGTTATCTTTCTTTCATCCAACTTTTCCCGCTGTAAACGACATTTCCAGCTTTCCCCCGTCTCACTACATGCCCTAAGAATGTCTACTTCTGATGCCCAGCAACCAGTTGTCTTTGAGAGTTATCTTCTTCATCCAATTTTCCCGCTGTAACGAATATTTCACTTTCCCGCCGTCTCACGAACATGCCCTAAGAATGTCTACTTCTGATGCCAGTATCAGTTTCTCTTTGAGTTATCTTCTTTCATCCAACTTTCTCCCCCTTTCCCGCTGTCAACGCGACCATATCCAGCTTTCCCCCGTCTCACGACATGCCCTACGAATGTCCTAACTTTTGATGCAGTATCCAGTTCCCTTTGAGAGTTTAATCTTCTTTCATCCAACTTTCCCGCTGTAACGACAGATTCCAGCTTTCCCCGTCTCACGACATTGCCCTAAGATGTTCTATTCTGATCCGCAACCAGTTCTCTTTGAGAGTTTCTTCTTTTCATCCAACTTTCCCGCCTGTAACGACATATTCCAGCTTTCCCCCGTATCACGACATGCCCTAAGAATGTCTACTTCTGATGCCAGCAACCAGTTCTCTTTGCGAGTTATCTTCTTTCAATCCAACTTTCCCGCTGGTAACGACATATTCCAGCTTTACCTGTCTCACGACATGCCCTAAGAATGTCTACTTCTGATGCCAGCAACCAGTTCTCTTTGAGAGTTATCTTCTTTCATCCAACTGTCCCGCTGTAAAGACATATTCCAGCTTTCCCCCGTCTCACGACATGCCCTAACGAATGTCTACTTCTGATTGCCAGCAACAGTTCTCTTTTAGATGTTATCTTCTTTCATCCCACTTTCCCTGCTGTAGACGACATATTTCCATCTTTCCCCCCCGTCTTCACGACATGCCCTAAGAATGTCTACTTTGTGATGCCGTAACCAGGTCTCCTTGAGAGTTTATCTTCTTGTCATCCAACTTTCCCGCTGTAACGACATATTCCAGGCCCCCCCCCTTTCCCCCTCTCACGACATGCCTAGAATGGTCTACTTCTGAGCCAGCAACCCAGCTTCTCTTTGAGATTTTATCTGTCTTTTCATCCAACTTTCCGCTGTAACGACATAATTCCAGCCTTTCCCCCGTCTCACGACATGCCCTCAGAAGTCTACTTTCTGATGCCAGTAACCAGTTCTCTTGAGTTTATCTTCTTTCATCCAACTTCCCGCTGTACTCGCATATTCCATGCTTTCCCCCGTCTCACGACATGCCCTAAAGAATGTCTACTTCTGATGCCCAGCACCAGTTCTCTCTGTGAGAGTTATCTTCTTTCATCCAACTTTCCCCGCTGTACGACTTTCCAGCTTTCCCGTCTCACGACATGCCTAAAAATTCTACCTTCTGATGCCATCAGCCATTTCTCGTTGAGAGTTATCTTCTTTCGATCCAACTTTCCACCCGCTGTAAGACTATTCCCAGCTTTTCCCCCGTCCTCACGACATGGCACTAGAATGTATACTTCTGATGCCAGTAAACCAGTTCTCTTTGAGAGTTATCTTTCTTTTCATTCAACTTTTCCCAGCTGTAACGACATATTCCAGCTTTCCCCTTCCCATTCCCGTCGCACGACATTCCCTAATAAATGTCTACTTTTTGATGCCAGTAACCAGTTTCTCTTTGAGAGTTCTCTTCTTTCATCCACTTTCCCGCTGTAAACGCATATTTCCAGCTTTCCCCCGTCTCACGACATGCCCCTAAGAATGTCTAAATTCTGATGCCACAACCAGTTTTCTCTTTGAAGTTATCTTCTTTCATCCAACTTTTCCCGGCTGTAACGACATCTTCCAACTTTCCCCTACGTCTCACGACATGCCCTACTGAATTTCTATTCCTGATGCCAGCCAACCAGTTCTCTTTTGCGAGTTATCTTCTTTCATCCAACTTTCTTCCCGCTGTAACGACATATTCCAGCTTTACCTGTCTCCCGACATGCCCTAAGAATGTCTACTCTGATGGCCGACAACACAGTGAAATTTGAGAGAAACCACATCTTCTCACCAACTGTCCAACGCATTGGTAAAGACATATCCAGCTTTCCCCGTCCTCACGAATGCCCTAAGAATGTCTGACTTCTGATGCCATAATACCCGTTCTCTTTGAGAGTTATCTTCTTTCATCCAACTTTCCCGCTGTAACGACATATTCCAGCTTTCCCCCGTCTCACGACATGCCCTAAGAATGTCTACTTCTGATGCCAGTAACCAGTTCTCTTTGAGAGTTATCTTCTTTCATCCAACTTTCCCGCTGTAACGACATATTCCAGCTTTCCCCCGTCTCACGACATGCCCTAAGAATGTCTACTTCTGATGCCAGCAACCAGTTCTCTTTGAGAGTTATCTTCTTTCAAGATATTTTCATTATTCTTTCCATCCGTTCACGGTGTCCTCGTTCTTCTTAAAAAAATTTTAAAAAACCACATCTTCTTAGCTTCCACATAATTCCTTACTTGTCTGCTAATTACCCACGATTTGCTTCCATATATCAGGATTGGTTCAACATCATTCCTAAGAACTTTTGAGTGATGTATGAATGCCGTCATAAGTAATGTGAGTGGCACCTTGCAGTCTTGACAGATCAAAGTATGTGAGTTGGAATGTGGCCAATATTCCATCACAATGCCTGGGCAGAGCTTCAGAGAAACATGTGTGCCCAAACGACATGTTCCCTCTCTCGGCTTAATCTTGTGTTTTCCAGAGGAATGGGTAACCAATACGTCTGGCACAAGGTAGGCTGCAGACGCCGTCGGCACAGCCAGCGTCAAACCCCATAAGTAATGTATGCATTAAATAATGTATGACAGGAGAAAGATAAGAATGGCAGAATGTTAGACGGGTCTGCGTGCCCAATTCTTAACTCATAAATAAATTCTGCTTCTTCGCTAGTCGGAAATTTTTGTTTTGGGCGTAAGTGCAATCAACCCAAAGGGATGATAGGTCTGGCTAATGAAGACACCTTTTTTTTCAGGGGTGTCTAGTTGGCCATGCGTCGAAATACACCTGTTCCTACAGCTAGGCGGCGTCGTCATTTAGAGGTGATAGGTTCGAATCCCGGTCGGTAACTCATCTCATCTCATCATGTTCCTCTTGTACCTTGCGGTGTCGAGGTGAAGTATAAACAGCGGGAGAGTGCCCGCTTATGGGCTTCATGTATCGATATTCCCATGGACTCTGTTATTCCCTGCGTCCATCGTTTACGTGGTCGGCCTCTTCCTCTGCTTCCCTCTGGTCTGTACATCATTGCTTGTTGTGGTATACTGTTAGTTGGTAACCTACTTGCATGGCCAAACCATTTGACTTGCTGCCTTCTAATAAAATCTAGTGCAGCTATAACCCCCACTTTAGTCCTGATTTCTTCATTTCTGATCTTATCTCTTCTTGATACGTTGAGTATTCTTCTCAGGAATCTCATTTCTGTTGTTGTGATTTTTCTTTTCTCTTTTTCTGTCATTGTCCAGGTTTGGCATTGGTAACATAGAGTTGGTAGGAAGATTGTGATGTAAAATGCTTTCTTAGTTGTCATTGATACATATTTATTCTTTAGTATTGGTGCCATTTGTCCAATGAGTTAGTTTGCCTTATTGAATCTATTTTCGATCTCGACTTCTGACTTGCCATTTGATGATAGTATATTTCCTTGGTACTTGAAGCTCTTTACTTGTATCAAGGGTTGTTCGTTTAGGTGAATCGTTGTTGCCTTTTCTTCTTTAGCTACAGTCATTACCTCTGTTTTACTTGTGCTACTTTTCATGTTATGTTCCCTACACATTTCATTTACACTATTCATGCGGCCTTGTAATTCAGCTTCTGATTTTGCTATTAGTGCTTGGTCGTCCGCAAACATGAGTTCTCTAATGGTTAGATTTGCAGATGGTTCTTCTTCGGTGTTCTCGTCAGGCAGTGTTCTTGTGGTCTCTGTTTGGCTGGTTTCTTTACATATGTTGTCTATATATGTTATAAACAAGAGAGGGGACCTTGTCGTACTCCGGATCTTATGGTGAAGGGTTCTGAGTGTCCTCCAGTTGCTCTCACTATGCTTTCACTGTTGTTGTATAAACTTCTACATAGGTTTGTTAGATGTGTACTCACGCCATATTGTTTAAGGATTTCCCAAGGCTTGTTTATGTCTACTCTATCAAATGCCTTTTCTTGGTTGACAAAGGCTAAGTATAGTGTTTTATTGAATTTGATTGATTTTTCTATAAGTTGTCTAAGAGTGAAAATGGCATCTGTGCATCCTTTGTTTTTCCTAAATCCAAGTTGTGTTTCGCTTAGCTGTGTTCTCTATAGTAGTTCGTAATCTTTTCTCAAGAATTTTGTAAAATATTTTCCCAGTATGACTCAACAGTGAAATTGCCTTTGTATTGTATGCAGTCTCCTTTGCTGCTTTTGTTTTTCCAAATTGGGATAACTGTGGCGTTTCCCCAGTCTCGTGGAGTCTGTTGTTCTACCCAAACATGGTTGAATAGTCTATGTAGCCATGCTGTTCCTACTTCTCTTGCTGCTTTAATTAGTTCATTTGGTATTTCATCTTGTCCAGGGGATTTGTTCAATGGGTCTAATCTGTCAGCTTCTATAATTTCTTCTTTCAGTATGTCTGGTTCCAGTTCTTCGGTGGTGACCACGTAAACGATGGATTCAGGGAATAACAGAGTTCATGGGGATATCGATACATAACGGCCATAAGCGGGCACTCTCAAGAAGTTTATACTTCACCTCGACACCGCAACGTACAAGAGGAACATGATGGGATGAGATGAGATGCTATATGTGGCAAGGCGGGCTCGCTAGCCAAATGATAGCGATTTACTGAAAATAGTAAAACACGGTCGGAGGCGGATTCGAGGCATGGGCGAGGGGCAGTTCTTCTTGCTCTCGGCCTCATATCACACAGCTCTAGCAGGAAACTGCTTTGTGATCCAGGAAAACAAAACAAAAATGTGGAAAGCTGAACCTGCTGGAAACAAATCATTACATAAAAGTAAACTTAACTGCTTACAAATATCAAATAATAGAGAGGATTGGAGGAAGAAGGGGGGGGGGGTGTGATATTTTTCTGTGACTGCTATAGATCAGCTATCTGAAGAAGTGTAAGAAGAAGAAGAAGAAGGTAGAGAGGGTGAATTAACTGCTTGAGTACGGACAATGTGAATATAAATACAGAAAAGGCGTCTCTTAACTTCTAATCCTTTGGGTTCACAATGGTTACACTTTCTTCTTCCTCATTTCCTTCACGAATAATTCATCTCTCTCTCTCTCTCTCTCTCTCTCTCTCTCTCTCTCTCTCTCTCTTTCTCTCTCTCTTTCTCTCTCTCCCCTCCCCCCGCATGCATTGTATACATACACTCACACAAAGCGGCAAGCCTATTTAGACGAATTGACCTTTGCACCCTCTCCCCTTTGCCATGTTGCTGTTAACACTGCTACCACAGCAACAACCACCACATTTGAACCACCAAATCCCACGACGAGACGGCTGCAACCAGGTCGCACCTACAACAACTTTGAGCAGCCCGAAACTGGATTAAACTGGCTGGGGAAGCCATGGCGAAGAAATATCCCTCGTGGCAGATGTTGTTATTACAAAGCACACCCAGATCTGAAAGCCAAAGCCGAACAACATTGAACTGTGTTGACAGAAAACCCTGGCATGTATTGGCGAGAATGGCTGTCAAACGAGAGTGTCCCCCACATCAAATGTGTAGTAGTTCCCTGTGTTCAAATAAGGACATTGATCTCTTGTTAAGTGGGACAGCAAGAAAGTCGTTTAAAGTTTACGTGGGGTTCAAAACAATGCTGTGCAATGAACCGGAGAAACAGAAGAATGAATAATGCATAACTTAATTAGAGCCTGGCTGCCTTTTGTCTTCCAGCTGCTCTCGTAGAAAACGCAAACATGGCGTCAGAAAAGTTAGATGCGTGTAATTTTATAGAAGTAAATAAGGACAGGTGAGAAATTACTGTAGAAGTTTCGGAGATGTTTTATATTATAGAACGAATGAGCTATGAAGATATCTTGGGGGAAAAAAAGTTTAACTCACAAAGAGAACTGGTTACTTGCAGCAAAAGCAGACAGTCAACATTCTTTGGGTGTTTAATTTAGTTTAGTCATTTAGTCGATGAATCAACATCACGACACACAGGTGCAACCCATAAGTGCTCCGTTTTCCTCCTAACTCAGATCTGAGTCTGGAGAAACTCAGCTCAGTGTACGAACTCCGTAGCACCGGCAAGGATCCTGAAAATACTTTGGGTAGATTTTTAACTCGAAATTTTGCCCGGGCAGCGCCGTTAGGCTTCTCTTTTTCTATTTCCAACTGCCAAGGGATTTTTTTACGTGCGCAACAATACACACGGGAGTCCGATCTCACTACCCAGAGACCAGGGGAAATTTATTACTCGAGGTCCACGTTAAACAAATCCCGGCATCACCGGGGCTTGAACCCGGGACCTCCAGCACTCGAAGCGGACACCATACCCCGAGACCACGCAGCTCCCCGATTCTTTGGGTGTGTCATTATGAGGAGAAAGCTGGAGGGAGGGAAGGGGAGGCAGGGAGAGACTATGAGAGAAGTTGCTAGATAGTTTAACATAATGACACGGAGGAACATCAATATAAGAAATATTAGCACCACAAGAGACAGGTTACCTCTGAAGTCAGAGTGGGTTCGCCTGATGGCGATGGACACTGTTAATAGGGAAAGCTAACCAACACGCAAAGTTCAGTCCAGTAATACTATAAAATAGTGTGTATGGACTACGCTTGAGTTCAAAGCGAGCGAGCGAAAAAAAAAAAACAGACAGGTTGCTGCAGAAAGACATGATCACTAACACCTTACGGCTTGGACTGCTTCTGATTCTTCACGTTCCGAGCCATTGAGGTTCTTTGCTGCAGATACAATCCGTCTCCATTCCTCTCTCTGGTTGACCTTCTCTTGCCAGTCCTTGATTCCAAGTGCTTGTAGGTCTGTAAATATGTTATCTCTCCACCGTCTTCTTGGTCTACCTTGAACTATAAGAAGAAAAAAAAATAAGGTTGTACAAATCTTATCTCTTAGCATAAGTATTGTCAAATCTAATCTCGTAACAATAGTGCTGTATTACGTAATTCCATGGAAACTATAGTGTTAATAGGTAATTTATTGACTGCGGTATTGTAAAAACCCATATGTTTTAACATATGGCTGGGAATCGGCGACAATTAGTAAACAAGCAAATACACCCAATGAGGCATTATAGATGTGGTTTTACAAAAGAGTGGTCAACATTCCCTTGACAGATAAAATGAGATTGAAACGTTTTGAAAGAGATTAAAACACAGAGATTATCACAAAACATCACTACGAAGCATTCGTCATGTTTTGGTCACATCACGAGAAGAAAAAAAATAGAATACGCTGTGACAGCTGGAAATATTTTTGGAAAAAAAATGATAAGAGGAAGACAAAGACAAAATATGTGTGATCGCCTTTTGTCATGGCATGGAACAGTGTCAGCCTACGAAGTGATACATGGTGTTGCCGATCGCAAGATGTGGAGCAGCATAATCGCCCACACAAGACGACTAGACACGTGATAATGATGATTAATATTAATACAAAGTAATTCAGTATTATGGCCGATGGCGTTGGATAGGACATTAGCTAGTTGCATATCCTTTACAGGCCGCGCGGTCAACCCCAGCATTTTTCCACTTTTCCACTTTTCACATTGGGCAGTGGGGAGCGTTTTATGTGATATTCACTGGCACAGGAACGGAGCATAATGGGGACGACCCGTTGCTGTGAAGTTGGAACCGTGACTAACTAACTAACTAACTAACTAATTTTTGGTAGTTTGTTGATTCGTAACAAGTTTACGTTCAGTAGTTTGCTATTGCTTTCTGAACGACCGTAACTCAGATCTTTGCATGTAAACCAAATCACCCGCAGCTGTGTTTCGAACGCGGTATGCAGGATTACGAATTGCGTCCGTAACGCCTTTGCCACAGATCCGAAAGTGCTAAAGTAATAGTACTGTAATAAGATCTCTCTCTCTCTCTCTCTCTCTCTCTCTCTCTCTCTCTCTCTCTCTCTCTCTCTCTCTCTCTCTCTCTCTCTCTCTCTCTCATACACACACACACACAAATACACATACACACACACAAACACACAGACACACACAATCACACGGATTGTATACATGCACTAACCCAGTCAACTATTTAGTCAAACTCTACTTGTGCGTGTACTGGTGCGTGTATTGGCGTTTGTACTGATGTATATACTGATTATGTACTGGGGTATGTAATGGTGTATGTACTAGTGTGAGTACTGATGTATATACTGGTGTGTGTGTGTGTGTGTGTACTGGTGTGTGTGTACTGGTGTGTGTACTGGTGTATGTACTGGTGTATGTAGTGATGTGTGTACTGGTGTGTGTACTGATGTATGTACTGGTCTATGTTTTAATTATTGGATTGGTGTATAGACTGTTGTGTGTATTGTTTAATGTACTGGTCTATGGACTTGCGTATCAGTTATCAGTTATCAGTTGGGGTATCGTCATTGCACTCCGGACAGGTCCATAGGTGCTCAGATCCTCTCCCCCCCCCCCCCCCCCCAGCATATGCATCAGCGTTCGGTGGCTAATAGTGCCAGTTCTGTGTTGGTTGACGAGGCACGTCGTTTTCCCGATGTACCTCTCGTGTCTGGCCGTGCCAATTCTTACTTCCAAGTCTCTCATCCCGGACAACGATGTGGATTCACTGACGTCAAAGTCCTCTGTTCTCGACATCTCTTTAAGGATGTTAACAACATCGGCGCGATCTATGGGCTGGCGATCTGCAGGGGATGCAGAGCCAGCCAGTTTATCAGCTCGTTCATTACCCTCGACTCCCGCATGTACCGGGGCGAAGATGAAGGTGACTTTACAGACAACGGACTGGCTTATATACAGGTGTATGTGCCAGCATATGTCCGGGCGTGTGCTCTAGCGAATGCACTAGCGAATGCACTAACAAATGTACTAACGTGTACAAGTGAATGTGCAGTCATGTTCAATGTCGGGTATCGGAGTTGGTGAGCGCCGCCCAACATTCCGCGCTAACAGAAAACAGGTAGATCTGTCTACTGCCATACGATAGCACAGTCACACCTGACTAAGATCAGTAGTAGTAGTAGTAGTAGTAGTAGTAGCAGCAGCAGCAGCAGCAGCAGCAGTAGTAGTAGTAGTAGTAGTAGTAGTAGCAGCAGCAGCAGCAGCAGCAGCAGTAGTAGTAGTAGTAGTAGTAGTAGTAGCAGTAGTAGTAGTAGTAGTACTACTACTAGTAGTAGTAGTAGTAGTAGTAGTAGTAGTAGTAGTAGTAGTTGTAGCAGTAGCAGCAGCAGCAGCAGCAACAGCAACAGTAGTAGTAGTAGCAGAAGCAGCAGCACCATGAGTAGTAGTAGCAGAAACAACAGTAGTAGTAGTAGTAGTAGTAGTAGTAGTAGTAGTAGTAGTAGTAGCAGTTGTAGTAGTAGTAGTAATAAAAGTAGTAGTAGTAGTAGTAGTAGTAGTAGCAGCAGCAGCAGCAGCAGCAGCAGCAGCAGCAGCAGCAGCAGCAGCAGCAGTAGTAGTAGTAGTAGTAGTAGTAGTAGTAGTAGTAGTAGTAGTAGTAGTAGTATATACATTTACTGTAGCAGCTAAGATACATAATTTTAAAGCAGCCTCGACAACAGGAATGGGTACAAATAATAACTGTCTGGGACTTAAGCAATAAAGAAAACTACAGAACTGTGATTTCCAGTCCCCAACATGAAGGTTAGGCATTTAAACGGTTAAGGCCTCTGGACTGTTTATGCTTGTGGCTACCGTTTGCATTCACATTTTCCTATGTTGGACTGGAAGTGTATGGTTCCGTCGCCCTGCTACTGAGGTGAGTGCGTGGCGTGACACTGTGAGCTGTGAATTTCGTGTGGAATGCTTTTACATCTGTCCGCAGTTGTTTGTAGCGTGTTTGTAGTGTTCGGGGAAAATGGCGACCGGTTTGTCGCAGAACTGACTGGTTTGCCTTATGCCATAATGTGTAGCTGCTGGTTTTCTAGTGACTGTCGCTTCCATCCACGATGAACTGTATTTTTGTGAAGAACTTTTGTGTTGGTATTCTGGCGGCGGTATTATGCACAGTGTACCTGTGCTGGCTGTTGGTTTGTCGAGGCTCCTGTCTGTTCCACTTTTCACATGCGGCAGTGAGGAGTATTTTGTGTGATATTCACTGGCATAGGAGGAACGGAGCATAATGGGGACGACCCGTTGCCGTGAAGTTGGAATCGCTTTGACTAATGAGTAAAAGAAAATTACAACAAATATATAGGGTGTATTTTTAATGACTGTGGGGTGTTTGAAAATATTGCCGTTCCAAGTTTTGTATTCACCCCCTTTGGAGTTAATGCAACATAAAAGGTAAATACAAAACTAGGAATGACAATATTTTCAAAACTCCATAGTCATTACAAATACACCCTGTATTTTGATTGTATAAGCAGCAATTGATCAATGTATAGTATAGTGAGCTATCAGGCATAGAACGAGTGCATATAATTGTTTTGAAAGTCTATATTTACGCAAAAATATTACATTAATAATTCAAAGAGAAATGTCAGCAGGTCAGCCATGACAGTACATTATTACATACACTTAGACGTAGCCGTGTGTTTAACTAGAGGCGTTGAACTTTCTACAGCAGTGGTTCTCAACCTTTTTTGGCCCATGCCCCACTTTACCATATGTTCAGAACGTCACCTTCTCCCCTTTCGAATTTCCTCCCTATAAATCCCCCCCCCCCCCAACTTTACACATACTAGAACAAGTCTAGACATCTACATAAAACGTGATTTGCGGGTCTACTTACGTTATAAAACGAATTTCATTAGAACGAGAAGTACAGAACCGTAAAATTTAGTGGGGAAAACAATATTAAGTAACTGGTTCTTGTATTAATGCGATATTGAAATAATCTTAATTCCCCCCCCCCCTCCCTGGAAACCATAAATTTCCCACCCGGGGGGGGGGGGGGGGAATTTCCCACCGGTTGAGAACCACTGTTCTATATGATGTTTTGTAACGCAACCATAGCCAACAATAGAGACAAACAGAACTTGGTGCAACAGATTCAGTCATCATCATCATCATCATCATCATCATCATCATCATCGTCGTCGTCGTTGTCATCTTCCACTTTTGCTGTCAAGCGTTGTGGTGAGGAGTAGCTGGTGTTCAAGCGCCCAGTAGGTGGCACTGGACAGTGTCATTCCGTGTGACTGTAGAATGTCTTCCATGTAGGTTTGGACTAAACAAACATGGATGGGGGAAATTGGAAGTAGGGGTGTGTCACAGTTATGACTTTAAAATTCTTAATATTGTAAGCAGCGTGTTGTATTATATATCATTTTATAGCGGGTTGCCTAAAGAAAAGTACTGTATATAAGTCCTTGGCAGATGCAGGAAGTCGCTTGAGACGATTAATCATCGCATGGCACTTAATCAGTTAAATATGTGAATAACGGAAACACAAACAATAGATTGCATGATTTATGGCCTGGCATATTTCGCTGCATCTAGTTATGTACACACTACAAAAATCACATAACATAAACTAAAGCAATATGATAAATCCGTCAAGCTGAAATATATATATCACATACATTCACACAGTCACTTAACGTGTCTGACATTAAATATGTCTTCACAGAAACGCAAATAAAGAGGAAGGAATATATCTTCTCAAGATTGTTTAGTCATCGGATTTCTGTGTTTGTGGCAATAACCACAGGGTGAATAACAGCCTTTTACAGCCCTGCCCAAACTACAGTAATTAAAGTATAAGTACTATTACTGGAACTGCGATCAAGATGTGGAAATGAAATAATATAAAAGAACGCTGAGTAATGCAGCTTTACCGGACACAATTACGGAAAACAAAGGATATTGCGGCGACTAGTCTTTATCAGCAAACAAATACAAGCACATTTAAAACAATGTTTTCCAGTAGTGAATTTGAAGAAGGACGACACAAACAATAGATTGCACGATTTCGTGCCTGGCATGTTTAGCCAGGTATATACTGCAACATTTCACAAACAAACACAACATATAAACACGGGGAAGATTACATTCAGACATAATAACCGGATGAGAAGAATGGAAAGATGAGAACAATTAGAACAATTAAAAGATAATGAAAACATGTGCTACTTGTGCCTCAGTCCCAGAGTATGAAACTCGCATGAAATTCCATTCTCCATTCGAGTCTTCCATTTCCCCTACACCGTTCAACCTCTGAAGAGAAGTTATATTAGAGTCCATGGCCTGGTTCAGATTAATCAGCCACAGTTCGGGTATTAATTTAAAGGAGATTGTTGATTTGTTGTCCACAGAGGATAATATCATGGTTAAAAGTCACGAGAAACTGGTCGTTCATTGTTCCATTATCCCTACCCCGTTCAACCTCATAAGCGAAGTTGTAATTAGGGTCCATCTCAGCCTCAGATGAATAATCCTGTGACTAAATCAGCCACATCTGGGACATTAATTTGAAAGGCATTGTTGTCAATATTAGGTAATGCTAGGCATGAAACTCGACGCTAAGACGCTTACATAGCCACGCATATACCTGGAGTCTTCTCTGGACCACTCCCACTTCGTCATCCCCGCTTCTATGCCGTCACACACTCTCTCGGTTGGCTATATAAGCTTAGAGATATTGAGTGCGGACAAGCAATGGGACATGTGTCAACAGCTGAATTTATTAAAACAGAACGAAAGAAGGGATTATTGCTAATTGCTGTAGGGTTTATACTCTTGAATATGGTCTACTTTGAGGTTCTTGAGGAGGGTGGGCAGAGAGAGAGAGAGAGAGAGAGAGAGAGAGAGAGAGAGAGAGAGAGAGAGAGAGAGAGAGAGAGAGAGAGAGAGACATACAAACAGAGAGAGAGAGAGAGGAGGGGGGAGTTTATAATTAAAATACATTAGAATTAATTCAATCTTTTCTTTCTGAAAGCAGATCGCGTTGCGTTAATTTCGATTAAAGGATAGGAGCCCCAGCCGTTCAGAAAGCAATTACAATATACTGAACGTAACATTGCCAAGTAAATCACAGTCAGTCAGTATATGCTGGGCTTGATTGCAACGTCATGTAAAGGACACGCGGCTAACTTTTCTGTCTCAACCAGGTATAAAAAATACTTGCTGTTTCATAATGTAAATCATGTTGTTAGATGTGCATAACTTTGATAATCTCTCTCTCTCTCTCTCTCTCTCTCTCACACACACACACACACACACACACACACACACACACACACACACAGATAATTTGCATTAAGATAACTAAAACTACTGAGTGTATTCTCCTCTTCCCCCCCCCCCCCCCCCCGCGATGCTCCAAGTGTTTGTCCTACTTTATGTAACAAACCAGATCGGCAGAGATGTTGCATGTAGGTGATTTCGGTCTGTTTCGGCGGAACCCCTGGCTGCCATTCACGGAACCCCGGTTGAAAACCTCTGCTCTAGGCTGTTTATTTAGACCGGTCCTATTTATATATTTTGCAAACCTTATTATGAGATATATTCTATTACCAAAGGTACCTATAAACTTTATATGTACCTTTGGTGAGCTGTAGCTTCACCAGTGACCCCTAATCCTCTGCTTTTCGTGTGTTTCAATAGGGTTTTAATTATGTTTCATTTTCAGATCCCGTGTGCTTCACCCTTTATTATGGCTACTAAGAAAAGAAAAGTGGACGCCGAGTGTCGCGTTTGCAACTAAGAATGAAGAGTAAAGTACTTTTTCGTGGAATCAAAGGACCAGAAAACCAATTGTTTAATATGCTGCGAAAGTGTTGCGGTTTTGAAAGAGTACAATCTTCGACGTAATACGAAACAAAACATTTATCAACATATTCAAAGTTTTCTGGAAAGTTACGCTCTGAGAAATATGAGTCCATGAAACGTGGTTTAGAAGCACAAAGAAATCTCTTCACGAGAAAGTGTGCTGAAAATGAATCTGTCACTCGTAAAAGTTTCAAAATAGTGCATAAGATGGCAGAACGAGGAAAATCGTTTACTGATGGCTACTTCATCAAAGTGTGTATGATGGAAGCAGCAAATGACTTGTGTCCTGAGAAAACCGATTTGTTTGGAACTATCAGCCTTTCAGCAAGTTCAGTTGTGCGAAGAACTTGGAGAGAGCATAGTGCTACAGATACGCGAGAATACTAGGAACTTCTTGTGGTATTCTCTGGCACTGGATGAGTCTACTGATCTCTCGAGTACGTCACAACTTCTCGTGTTCATTTGTGGTGTCAATGTGGACTTACAGATAAGGGAAGATTTGGCATCAGTTTGCAGCATGCCCGGAACAACAACTTGAAAATACATTTTTATGGAAGTGCAAAAAGGTTTGCAAGATTATAACCTTCATATGGAATCGGCTAAAAATAAATATGTTGATTGTCTTTGTTTTGTGTGCATTGCACACCATTCACCCATGGTTAACTTAGTTTTTCATCATTTCTCCCAGAGCTTTCGTTCTGGCTTGCAAGTATTGTTAAGTTAGTTGCATATCCTTTACAGGATGTTTGCAGTCAACACCAGCAGATTTTGTTGATGTCTTGGAAAGTTTACGTTCAGTTGTTTGCCATTGCTTTCTGAACGACCGGCACCCATATCATAGCATTAAAAACCAGCGCAACATGATGTGCTGCCAAATCCCTCGCAAATGTGTTTCGAACGCGGATATACAGGATTACGAACTGTGTCTGTAAGACCTTCGCCACGTAGTCCTTCGCAAGTATTGTACAGAATGAGTATCCGGCACGCGCTCGTCATTTTGTCAGTTATCCGGCCCGCCGTGGAAGAAGTTTGGTGACCCCTGCTCTAGAAGATACAAGAAAGGCGTTACTTTGAATATAATTACATTTCTTTTTATCGTAATCACATAAAGATGTCCAAATCATCATCATCAAACTTTAAGAAATATCTTTATGCTAACATTTCTTACTGTCATTTTATCATAAAACAAATCTTCATATTCTCCATTATTTTCTTTCGCTTCTTTCAGCACCGACTTCTTTCCATTATCTCCCTTGCCCACAATTCATGCTTCGTTGTCCCGCTGAAGCAATTAATTATTCTCCCCTTCACAAGGACACAGAGAAAATGGAGGACGCTGTTAAGTTACATATTTCATAAATGCATGGCAATTGATTGACACGCATACAAACAGACACCAGAAGACATTAGGCCTTGGACAAACTGAAACATTTAAGCTTGCAGGATTCGTCATCGTAAAAAAGAACTACATTGTATTGTTTACTCAGACGTTTGGCCCAGACTTTCTGATTTCAGTTGCCAGCCACCCTTTTCAGTGCCGACTTTCCCCGATTTTTTGACTGTCCTCAAAATGTGTGACCCTTTAATTTGGGCCCAACTGCCAGTAACTAGGCCACCTCCGGAATAGCCATAGTCCTCATTATACTTCTTCCTCTTCTCTGTTACTCTTTCGAGTTAAGTGCGTCACAATATTGTAACATGCAACTTGAAAAAAAAAAGAATTCAAAACCACCGAATGGCAGTGTTTTCTCCCCTGAATACCAATCCCGCCTTCAAAGATCGTGTATCCCTCTGAAAGTCTTATCTCCTAGCAACTTCTGTGGTAAGATAGTTTATATCTTGTCAAGTGACCTTCATATACACCCTCTTCTGTATGCACAGTGTACGTAAGACTGTAAGACCCATGATTACTAGCAAGACAAATTAATTGTGTGTATTCATGTATCTAACCATGTTATTTAGCGTCTGCTTCTTCTTTCGTTCGCTGTTGTTTAATTTAAACAGTCCCCACATCAAGGATGAACTTCGCGACAAGCTTGATGGTGTAGACGCGAGTTGCCTAGGTTATGGGGACCTAGGATTTCTGGTGTTACTAGTAAGACGTATATTGACTGTAGCAAGGTGTGATAAAATGAAAACAAAGGACGTGTTATGCTGCTGCGGAGAAACAATAAGTATAGACACATGTACATACCTTGTCAGTACTAGTGGTAGTAGTAGTAATAGTAGTAGTAGTAGTATTAGCAGCAGTAGTAGTAGTAATATATGTTTTGGTAGTAGTAGTAAAAGTAGTGTTAGTTGTAGTTGTTGTTGTAGCAATAATAATTAATAGTAGTAAGTTTAGTAGGAATAGTAGTAGTAAAACTTCTAGTAGTGGTAGTGGTGATGGTGGAAGTAGTAATATTAGTAACAGTAATAGTAAAACTTCTAGTAGTAGTAGTAGTAGTAGTAGTAGTAGTAGTAGTAGTAGTAGTAGTAGTAGTAGTTGTTGTTGTTGTTTTTTGTTGTTGTTGTCGAAGAAGAAAAAGAAGAAGAAGAAGAAGGTAGGCACAGTTGACAAGATATTAGGTAATTGCGGGTGTTTTAACACTATTTCATGTGCAACAAATTGGGTACTACATTTTAGCTACATTACAAGTATATTATCAATTTCATATGAATGTTATTTATGCGATAATGAAAGTTCCCGAAGATATATTGTTAGACCCTATTCACATGGCACTTTCATCAAGTCTACGCCTGCTTAGCAATCGGCTATTGTGTGTAAAGAAATCGGAGTAGCAACTGACTTAAGCCGTTATCTAAGACCATCGTTGTCAACAGCCAGTTAGGCAAGTGAAAACATAATCACCAAGTGCAATACATGTTCCCAAAATAGCAGAAGTTTTACAGGGTTTGCCCTAGCGCATACATTATGTCAATTACACCGAAGGCTGGTCCGGTGAAAACTAGAAATCCCCGCCCCCCCCCCCCCCCCCACCCACCCCAGACGCTGAGATTTGTCTCTGCAAAACTGATCTAACTTTCTGTTGTAGTAACTATACGCTTTACAAATGTTTCCTTTACAAAGAAGTATTTTGTCCCTCAATATATTTTCAAAACAATGCAGATAAATACTCTTAGCACTAGCCCCTACAAGTTTATGCGAATATTACGAAATTGTAAATAACAAACAAATAACATTTTGAAATGGTGATATATGCTAACAGGGCGCAGTAATTTTAAATATGAAAATAAGGTGCGTCACATTAAATAGTTGCCACATTGCATCATAGATTGAAAGTACGTTTATATTGACATGAATATGTATACAACCCGCTTTAAATGCTCCACCATAAAACATGAGATTTTTAGGTAATTAAATGTGATATCTGCAGTCTATTTAAAGGTCAATGAGTCATTCTGACAGTGTATGGAGTTTCTAGCCTTGAGGGGAAACCACGCTACATTTGCATGCAATGTCGGTATTATCTGGCCAATACCGGATACCAGGCCAGGGTATATAAGAGCGCGACAGCGACTTTTGGGTCCACCACGGCGTTTACACGGACATCTCGAGCTACTGCCTTAATGTGTGCTAGCCTTTTTCCACACACTTGGGCCGTAACGTTTCAAAAATTACGTCCTTAAAATACAGAGAAGCTCAGTCTGAAGCTTCTGTGGAGGTAAATAGACAGACAGATAATTATATTTATTAACTTTCACCAGTGCTTGTGATTTAAGGATTGTTTTAATTCAGTGTTTGGCTTGCTCTAGTTTAAGTTACGTGGAGCGAGTGTTGTTTTGTATGTGATAAATCAATGTTCCTGGTCGCCGCTGTGTCTAGTCACTGTCTAGATAAACTAAAATCAGTTTAATTGTCGCAGCAAAATATTAACTAAAGATGTTTAAAAGAATAAGGACGATTATTGTGTATAGTAAATAGTATACTTATATAATTTACTGACTTATAATGATAATAATCTCTCGACTTTCGTTGCTGTGAGTGTGAACGTACGAATTCCCAAGTAGGCGGAACCGTTCATTTTTTAACCCCAAACCCTTGACAAATCAGAGCACGAGGATCCTGTAACGTGTAATATAATAATCCATTAAGGCCGAATGAAAGCTGAAGTTGGGTTTAGTTATGGGTAATCGGAAAGGTCGTACCATAGTATAGTGATGTGAATTGTGATGAGTGTGAACTTAATTCGTCCAATATAATTAAATACAAAGAAAAGCTGTAGTGAGCAAACTTTAGTTGGCATGGATAGATAAAACAAGACGCAAAAGGGGGTGGGTGAATGATGGCTATGCCGAACCTATGTCAGTGATGTATTTTTAAAACAAAAAGCTGGTTGTACAAGAAAGTATGGACATGTTATGTTGTGCATGATCCTGATATTCATGGTGGTAAAACAAGCACAGGACCCCCCTCCCCTCCCCCACCCCCTTTCAAATCATAAGGAGTGTTGGGTATAAACCGTATATGGTGCTTGACCTGTTTTTATGACTGATCATATTTTAGCTTAGATCAACCTGGGAGCCTAGGTGGGGGGACAACCCTGCTTTCAAGAGTGTATGCCAATTTAACAATTTCTGTAATTACATTTGTCGTGGGCAAGAAGGTTTAGTTTAGGTCAGCTGAGTAATTTTGTAATAAAGGCAAGGGAGAATAAATATAATTATGTTGGTGCTTTTGAACTTGCCAGGTGTGCACTTTCCTGAACTATTTGTTTCCAGAATTTGCAGCAGACATCTGTGAGGTTGGGGCATGGGAGATCTAGTTAATTAGTAAGAAGACTTTATAAACAGTTTGTTAATAATGTCTAGTACATTATTCACAAATGGCTGGTCACGTGACGTTTACTACTGCCGTTGCTTGGCTTCAGAAGATATTATTCTATTTTCTTGTATATATTTCTATATTTTAGCTCCTAATGTTTATATTTTTTATTACAAATTTAAAAAAAAATTTACTGGTGGAGAGTCGAACCCATCTCCCACGTGACAGGCAGATATACTAACCACTACACTACCAAGGACACAATATTTCCACAAACATTAATAATGTAGTCAAACATAGGTCACGTGACAAGCCGTTTGTGAATGTCTTGTACATAATTGACAAACGTTTTTTAATAATCACTTCAATCTAATAATGTTAGAATTGACAGTAGGCATTGCTGTTGACATTCTTGCAATCTTTTATATGCTCAGTTTACTAAACACTGGAATGATAGACAAAGTATCTGTTTTATTTCGTTACATCTACATTTGTGCAGATTCACTGTGCTAATTGGCAGGAATGTTTACTTTTACTTGCAAAATTCACAATACAGAGAATCAAGTTTTTCATCACTTTTGCTGTATCGTCTGACCTCTGCAGTTCCATGGAGCTTAAAAATGGTCACAGAGGACGTCCCATTTTCAGCGCTTGCCATCTCACCATGGACGTGGCTGCTGTTTCCATGCCACATCAGCTGTTCTAGGAGACTGACGATAAAAACATTTCCAATTTGAATATGCATTTGAGATCCAAGGAAATAACACAGTAGCGATGCTATAAATAGCAGTAGCAGAAACCCGCCTGCTTGGGCAATGATTTGATTTGGCACAAATGTGGCTCAAGTGGTTGTACCTTACTGGTGCTTCATTTACAGAACAAGTGCTTCTCAGCTGCTAGGGATGTGACTTGAGTTGTTTAAAATGCTTTGTGAAAATCTGCTTTGATTTTTTCATTGGGAGAAGGAAGGAAACATGACACCATCCTCATAATCTTGTGACTGTTTGCAGGTGAATCCATGGTCAAAAGTTTACCTAACGGGGAAAATGCTTGCTTTGTGAACACATCACTGTGACATAAAGGACTATTTGCAGGTGAATCCATGGTCAAAAGTTTACCTGAAGGGGAACATGCTTGCTTTGTACTTTGTCAGCACATCACTGTGACATAAATGACTGTTTCCAGGTGAATCCATGGTCAGAAGTTTACCTGAAGGGGAACATGCTTGCTTTGTACAATGTGAGCACGTCGCTGTGACATAAATGACTATTTGCAGGTGAATCCATGGTCAGCTTACCTGAAGGGGAACATGCTTGCTTTGTTAGCATGTCGCTGTGACATAAATGTTAATAAGCAGATTGAACTATTTTCTCTCTCTCTCTCACCCACAGGGCAGTAGCTCGACTGTCTTCTGTACACAAAGTCCAGAGACTTTCTTTAGGATAAGAAGGAGATTCAATTTCAACGCAGAACCGCCGTGGGACCCAAGCTAAATACATAGGCTGCTGTTATTTAGGCCAGGTATGTCTGATAGTAGTTCTGGTTGGAGCAGTGTGGTAATTGTTAGAAGGGAATTATGCTAGAGTTGTTGTTTCTTAGCTTTAATGTTGGTTTGTTCCTGCAGGTTTATTTGTTGTATTATTTACAAGTTATTTTGTACTGTTGTTGATTAGATATATAACACACATATATATAGCATTTACATTTGTTCAGGTGTAATAGCAGTAAAATTTAGCAAGATTTCCTCCATGTTTGTATGTTTGGTAACATTTGCCAAGTATACATTTCAGTAGCTGAAGTATATGATATCCTTTGACTTTTGCTTATTAATTATATAATAGTAATAACCATGTAACATAACATAAATTTGAATCTGATTACATACAGATGTTTACAAATGTTCTTTCTGTGTGCAAACTCCTGAATTGTTTATAGTTTTAGCCTGTCTTAACAACATAAACAACAGCAAGATTATCAGATAACATTTGAGTGTTGCAACCATGTGTATGTTTTCCCCAGACTGATTGTACAACCCCGACTTGTTTAAAGGCTTGAACTGGTATTTGACTAATCATCATGAAGCACAATTATTCTACGATTACTCCTGTTGAAACCATCGCTACCCCCATGCCCTGCATTTCTCAGCTCATACAGGACAAGATCAATGAGTTTGAGGACATGGTAAGAAATGTGCTGTTGGTCAGATCTTTATGTTGTACTTGGAGACCTAGCTTAGAGATGACTTATGAGGGATACAGGATGAAAGAACTGATCACATAGAATCCAACCACCTCATGAAGTCTATATCATTTATAAACTGAGACATTATAAACCTGTCCCCAGTCGTGTAAATAGAGAAATAAAACATGATTGCTCAAGTGGCTTTGATAGAGGCCATGCCTACAATGGCATTCTTTTAGCTGTATATTCACCCCACTAGATCTTACGTGCTTGATAATGTACATATATCACCCCATGGACAGACAGAAAAACCAATGACCAAATCTTACGAGAAACAAATATAGATGCAGTCAAAATATTTTGGACGTTATGAGAAGAAATAAATTGGAGTACTTGGTGACATCTGGCAAGATCAAGGGGAAGAGGAAAAGAGAAGTAAATATCTTGATGGCTTGGCCACGGGGCATGGCCGAGACAAGAACACTGAGCTGATCCGCGACTCTGGTGATCGAGTGAAGTGGTGAATCATGACCGCCCACACTTACCGGCATGGCGCATGATGGATGGATGGGGCTTATGCGCTTGGCGTTATTGTAATGGCTTGTATTGAAATGTGCGCTAGCAGAAATATGGTTCTTAAGAATTTTGTTCTAATGCAATTTATAGGGGCTCCCCTAATTGAGGTCATGGTTTCGTCTTTTTTTTTCCTGCTGGTCTTGTTGGGGTTACAATAATTCAAAAATACTGCTAAGTGATGCACTAATTTTGTTGCAGTTAAAGATTAGAATGGATACTTTTTTGTGTTAATGTAAGGAGTATTTCATTTGCTGTCTCCACCAAATTGTTTATCGTGTGTGTGTGTGTGTATATATATATATATATATATATATATACACACACACACACACACACACAGAAACCTGCCTAACATTTTGTTTAGAAAATAACCAACATTAAATTACTGCCGTACCTCTTACCTGTGTGAATGAGTCATATATAATGGAGAGTAAACGGAGAACCCTAAGGCATAGACTTAAATAGAAAGCCTGTTGATGCAGGTTCTAAGGATTGTGACTTGACATTTTTTAAACTCTCCTAAGAACGTGCCAAACTGATCTTTATCAGACTAACTATCTGTCTATCTTCTTTATGATGTGATTTGAATGTGTCTGACATATTTTTTCCCAGGCTGTCTTATGATGTCCTCTGGACCATATTTATCCCTTGAATGCTTCTTTCTGCTTGTTTGTGAACATTAAGAGTCAAACTAAACTGGACAACAAACCAGCAGAAGTCATACTTAATGTCGTATTAGAGAAAGGGGTGGGGAAGGAACCGTTTAAAATAAAAATATTTCTTTCCCCATTCTTTTGCGTGTATCATCCAATTGGTGGTCCTGTGTAGAACATTTCCCCCCTAAGTTTCTCCATAATTTTTTTGACTGCTGTAGTTTTCTAGGCATTGCTTTCCTTCTTCGTCGATTATTGTAACCATTGTCTCTGAAGAGTTCCTTTACCTATCGTCATGAACTGAGACCATAGCTGACTTGTCAGTTCAATGGGGTGGAAGGGCATGCTAAATAGTAATTACACAATGCTCAAGGGAATAGCTTAGGCTACCAGACGGGAGGGGCCTAGCTCATTCTTATTTCATTCACGTGAAACCTGTCTATATCTGCAGTGCTGTCTCCTGTATAAGCTTGATCTTTTAGGTTTTAGTTCACACAGTGTTCCATAGTTATCTTCTACTGTTTCTCTAGGCCAGAAGGTTTGAGTAGATATATCGTATTCGCACTAGTCAGTCTTGGAGTATCAATCTGCTGTACTGCGGTGCCAATCCATGTGTGCAGATGGCAGACTCTCCCATTAGCTGCTAAATGCTAAGCCATTTAACTTTTGTCTTATTGTGTTAGAGACAACAGTATTATCCTAATACACCAGGTGATGGTTAGGAAACAAGATTGTTCACCTCACATTGCTATAGCTATAATCCACAGGCAATGTAATGAGGCACTGAATTAGTAACCATAATATGACAGTGCTTTCATACCTTTAAGCTAGTACGTGCTGAGGGTGTTCATACATTTGTTTGATCAGCCCTGTGTATTATTTGTTTGATCAGCTCCATGTATCATTTGTTTGATCAGTTCCATATATCATTTGTTTGATCAGCTCCATGTATCACTTGCAGGGATCTGAAGATGCATTCTGTGTCGGAGACATGGGTGATGTGATCAAGAAGTTTAACACATGGAAGGAACTATTGCCCCGCGTGGAGCCATTTTATGGTGAGTCTGCCTGTTATCACGATAATCAGTAAAAAAGTTATTTGCTAGTGTTAATATTTGTGATGCTTGCTGGATGTGTGATGTCAGCATTGGGTATATGGTGCTAATCTATTGTCTAGACTAGCCAGCACTGTATGGATGATGTGGCTGGTGTTAGCTGCATTTACTTACCCAAAATATTTTCTGGTACCCAGACTCAGGGGATTCAAACATGACTACCGGGCAAACATATCTGAGAACAGATGTATGCTGGTGTTAACATTATGGAACAGATACGCTCTGGTAACTTTAGGGGTGTTTGTTAATGCTAAAATTAGTTGTATTAGCTAGTTGTAAGATCGTGGTATGGATGTTTGTTAATGCTAACATTAGGTTTATTTGCTGGTTATAAGATTAAGGAACATAAGTGCTGGGCTAGTGCTAGAATTAGTGATAACTGCTTGTGTTAACATTAAGTTAGTTACATATCCTTTACAGGATGTTGCAGTTTTTTTTTGCTGCTTCCAATTTCTTGGCAAGTCTTACGTTCAGTAGTTTACCATTCTTTCTGAATGAGCGGTACTCGAACCGTTTTATAAAAACCAACACAAGGCTGCCAAATCGCCCACATCTGTATTTCGAATGCAGGAATACGAACTGTCTATACTCCTTTTGCCACAGAGCCAGCAGTGATAACGCTACGGAACAGGTATTTACAGACAGGGTGGTGCGTGTACAGTATACAGTATTCTGAGCTCTGAAAGGTAAACTGGTGTCAGAAATAGTTAAAAACTTGCCTGCAGGAGAAATATGTTAACCATACTGTTACTTAGTCTATTCTTAGTTATTTATAAGCAGTAATTTGAAAACCATTCATGGAATCTTTATTACTATATTGTAGGTGCCTTGTCTGGCTTAATTCAACATAGTGAATTTGTAATATTTCAGCCGTGAAGTGCAACTCTGACAACGTTGTTCTAAAAGTTCTGGCTGATCTGGGGGCTGGATTTGACTGCGCCAGCAAGGTCAGACTTTTTTGTGTTTTGTTCTGTTTCTTAGAGCGTTATCTATTGTTAATTTTCAATTATTTCTTGTCCAGCATTCTTAATAAACAAATTGTGAAGTAACTCTAAGATTCTTGTCATTATATTTAATTCATTGAAGATTGAGCACAACCCATCACTGGCATCACCAATCGTATTCTGGTACGAACCTTGGGCCTTGTCCACGTCAGATTGGAAGCACTAGACTCGAGTTTCTCTCTCGTTTGAATACTCGAGTCTAGTGCTTCCAATCTGATGTAGACAAGGCCCAAGGTTCTTACAGGTGCTTCAATCAGTGGTGCGTTGTGCTCAATCTTCAAACCTCAAATCCTGAATCAACCAAACAAAATCAATATAATTCATTCTTGTCTGCAAATAATGACTAGTTGTTAGATGTACCTTATTGACTTTACTCTTGTCACTATCTTCTTGAGTGCATGATATTTTCTGTCTTGCCCTGCCTGTTTTATGCAGTATTTTCTGTATAAAGTTAGTCCCTTGGCACATGTTGCTGTTGAGGTGTAGTCTTCTCACATTCTAAGCCATGACACAATGGCCTGGAATTGCCTGTCACCGTCTTCTTTCCTTTACAGACAATTCTTAAAATGGGACTGGGAAACTACACATCAGCACTGGTTGGGAACATTAAATATTCCTCTGCTGGAGACTGAACCAATACAACTGCCTTTGCTAGTGCACTGGCTACTGTCACTGTGGTGTTTTTGCTGTATATCTTAACGTACAGCATTGTGAAGTTTTCTCAGTGGAATATGCAATCTGTTACTGTTGCCAATATTCTGTACACAATAACAGGTCATGTGTTTGCCATGTATACACCCACACTTAATAATGACCCATTTACACACCATGAGGCATATTGGGTAATGTCTAAGTGTGTATTGTCTTTCTGTGGACGTTACTGATGTCACAGCGGTGTTTGTGTATTCTCTCTGTGGCACGTAACTGTTGCTTTATAGTAAGTCACAATGTTTTTTTATTTTCTGTGGCCGGTAATTGTTGCTTTATAGTGTTATTTCAAGTGTTCAACAAGTTGTATGGGGCAGAAGTTAAAAGTAGTGAAAATGGCAGACAGTGATTTTCTTTATACCAAAAGTTACTGCACCATAGAGAACAGTGAATCATATTGTTTCATTGTATTTGTGATCAGGGTGAAATTTCCGAAGTGATGAAGCTGGGCGTGGATGCATCTCGCATAATTTATGCCAACCCATGCAAGCAGAAGTCCTTCGTTCAGTATGCAGCAAAGCATCAAGTAGAGATGATGACTTTTGATAACGAGGCAGAGCTCATCAAGGTCAAGGAGATTTTCCCCACTGCCAAGTAAGTGCATGAGATACAATGCTAGAAGTTGTCTTATCGATTTGTTAGAAAAAAGAACTGATCTAGAGTTGTGAGAGCTAAAGATGGCCAGGTGATTTATTCTGGCCAAGGGATGGCCTGCAGATCTGAGAAAGCAGGCCATAGCTTTGTTTTTGGATGGCCTGGAACATTGAAAGCTGAGGATGGAATGTAATGCTGCCATTTTCCGCAACCTCTATTAAAACCTGTTATTATATGATTGGGAGTCTATACTAACATTGGAGAGTTGTAAAATTAAAACAGGCAATGGGTTGAACTATAGTTAGATCTATTTCCAGTGTAATGTATTGCAGCAGTTTAATTATACATTGACTAGCAAGACACATTTCCCTCCATGTTCCAGGCTTGTTCTGCGCATCCTGCCAATTGCACAAGTAAAAGTCCAGTGCCAGCTAGGCAATAAGTTTGGCTGCCACCCAACCAACGTCCACAAACTCTTGCAGAGAGCCAAAGAACTTGATGTGGATGTCATGGGCATCAGGTACTGGCCATTGGCTTTGTCTTTGTTTTGTTTAGACAGTGTATGGGACACCCATACATCTTTTACTTTGTTTTAATCCTTGATTTTAAATGTTTTGGTTGGCAGTTATATTCATTATCAAGACACATTAATTTTATTGTCAGTCCGCTGTCTGTAGTTACCATCAATATTTCCTGACATGTTGTGTTGAGGGTTCAAAACCAGCTGCAGGTAAAGCACTTGTCACTCATGTTGATAGTAAAAGCATTGTTTTACAGTGGTAAACAACTGAACATAAAATGTCCCAGTAAATCACTTTAAAAATCACGTAAATCACTGGGGTCTTATAAAGGATATGCAGCAGACATGTGTTAGTTAAAATGCCAGCCTCATTTTCTTAAGTCTCAACAGTATTTTTAAAAAAAACTACCACTTTCTTGTTTCCACAGCAGCCTGGCTGACATATTTCATTCTGAAATTGTTCGTCTGTTTTCCCTTCAGCTTCCATGTTGGCAGTGGTGTCGGTGAAGCCAAAGCTTTCTCTTACGCAGTGAAGCAGGCGTATGATGCCTGGCAGATTGCAACTGAGCTTGGATTCAGGATGACCCTTCTGGATATCGGAGGTGGATTTCCCGGACAGTCCAACGCACCCATCACATTCACTGAGGTGAGTCCAACGTAGATTTGTAATAGTTTCACTGCTGATCATATTCTTGTTTGGTTCTTTTGTCATTCCAGTTGTCTTGACTGCTGCAGTGTTCCTTTCCCTCTTTGATCTGCCCATCCTTCTTCCCTGTCATTCCACTTGTCTTGACTGCTGCAGTTTTCCTTTCCCTCTTTGATCTGCCCATCCTTCTGTTTCCCTGTCATTCCCCACATAATACAACTATGTTCACACTGCCATGAAGTATTGATACCACTTAGCCACAGTATATTGATACATTGTTCACACAGCTACGAAGTATTGATACAACTTTGTCCACGCAGTCACAAAGTATTGGTACCACTTAGCCAGTTGCTGGTCACGGTTCCATCATCACGGCAAAGGGTCACCCCATAATGCTCCATTCCTTTGCCAGAGAATATCACACAAAATGTTCCTTACTGTCCCATGTGAAAAGTGGGACAGACAGCAGTCCTTACAAACCAACAGCACACAAGGCATACATGCATAAGACTGAAGGCCAACATAAGTCTGCCACTAGAATTAGTTCAATGTCAATGGAAGCTACAGTCGCTAATAAACGAGCAGTTGCACACATTACTACATAAGGCAAACCGGCTAGTTCAGCAACCCGCCGTCCGCCATTTTCCTGAACATGCAGTTCACAATACAAACCACCGTGGACATGTAAAAGCATTCAACATGAAATCCACAGCTGACAGCAACGCGCCACGCACTTAGCAGGGCAACGGAACCATGTACTACCAATCTAGCAATGGTCATTACTTAAGCTAACTGTAGCCATAAGCAAAAAACACTCCATTAAGGCCTTAACAGCTTAACAAGGCTTCCGTCATATTGGAACTTCCTTCACACAGCCACATAGCGTTTACCGTCTGGTTATTTCGTATATACAAATATCAAACAGTATCATTTTCAAATTTTAATTTTTTATTTTGTTTGGGTTTTCAGATTGCTGCTGTTGTGAATGAAGCCCTGGACACATACTTTCCACCAAACGACAGTGTCCGCATCATTGCTGAACCTGGCAGATACATGGTTGCATCAGCATTTACTCTGGCTGTGAACATTATAGCCAAGAGGAGCATTGCCCCCGATGCCGAGGGAAACACACAGCCATCCCACATGTACTACGTCAACGACGGCGTTTACGGGTCATTCAACTGTATCATGTATGACCACGCTCACCCAGAAGCTCGAGTCATCTCGGTACGTTGTCTTTATATTAATACAGCGGATGGTATGGCAGTCCTTATATTAATACAACGGGTGGTATGGCACTCCTTATATTAATAAATGGCTGGTATGACAGTCCTTATATTAATACAGCGGGTGGAGTGACTGTCCTTATATTAATACAACAGGTGGTATGGCAGTCCTTACATTAATACAATTGGTGGTATGACAGTCCTTATATTAATAAACAGGTGGTAAGGCAGAAGTAGGGTCGAAGCTGCCGGAAATAGACATCCAGACATGTTCTGGGAAGTAGCAGTGGCTGACGTGATATTGGCACGTCACCCAGTCTATACAAATATGTGCTGCAGCTTACATTACTTTATTGTGCTACTTTACTTTATTGTGCTACTTTGTTACTTGTAATAGGTGTTACTTTATTATTTGTAATGTGTGCTGCTTTGTTATATGTAACAGATGCTGCTTTGTCATATGTAACAGGTGGCGCTTTGTTACAAGTATTGGGCATTACTTCAGTCACTACTGTCTTACATTACTTAAAGCAGGTGCTATTTTTGTTTTACATGGTATTTAACTATAAAATGTGCTTATTGCTCATATTACATATTTGTTACTCTTAATACTCATTTAAATTTAGTGCTTACAGAAAGTTTCCCTTCGCTTGTGTACCTGCCCATTTTGTATCTTTCATGTTCGTGTTTTTATTAATGCAGGACTCTCCAGACAGATTTGTCTCCTCCATTTGGGGCCCCACGTGTGATGGCCTTGACTGCATCGTGCCTGAGTGCAAACTGCCGGAGCTGGAAGTGGGCCAGTGGATGTACTTTGCTGACATGGGTGCCTACACAATTGCTGCTGGGTCAACCTTCAATGGGATGCCACGTCCGCACTTCTTTTACATCTGCAGTGATGACCTTTGGTGAGTATCATAAATATATTGTCAGTGTTGGAACAGACAATGCCCAGTATGGTTAACCGCTCAACAAATGCCTGAAGAAGTCTGATGTATCGGCCAAAAGGTGCAAATGTCGCAGCTCTGTACAGGCACACAACACAATTACGTCCCAAAAAAAAGAAAAAAAAACTTCAGGATGAACGCAGAAGAAAATGACTCTTTACATTACTAAGCTGATCATGTTTGGTTCTGGTTGATTCTTGTATACTCTGCATTTGTCAAGCTGCGACTATGTTATTAGTTAGTTAGTCGCAGTTCCAACTTCACGGCAACGGGTCATCCCCATTATGCTCCGTTACTGCCCAGTGTGAAAAGTGGAACAGGGTCTTGGCAAGCCAAGACTCTGCACAGGTACACTGTGCATAAAGCTGCACCCAGAATGCCAACACAAAAGTCCTCCATGAAAAATAGTTCATTGTCGATGGAATCGGCAGTCACCAGAAAGACTTCATTGACCCGGGTTCTACCACCAATGCTCGGTCTCTTTCTGCAGGACGACCCGCCAAAAGCGGCGCACAAAGCACGAACTCTATAGCTCCAGCGACGACTCCAAGGAGTCTCCTGAAAAATACACTTGTGAACCGAAAAGGCAAACCAGTCAATTCAGAGACAGCCGGCCATTGTTCTGAACATGCAGTTCATGCTACAAACAGCAGACAGATGTAAAAGCATTCCACATGAATCTCAAAACTCAGTGTCGCGTCACGCACTCACTCAGTAGAAGGGCGGCGGAACCATGCAATACCAGTCCAACATGAGGAAAATGCGAAATATGACCAATATTTCAGATATAAATGCCATCTACAGATTTAAAAAAAAAATGTTATGGCCATGTGTTAACTGAATGTTGGTTGCTAAAGTTTAATCCCTTGTCCCACGGTCATCTATAGAGGGCTTGCACTTTTCATTAGACTGGCATTGGGCTGCCAAGGACGACTCAGTAGTGTTAGGATCAACAAAGCAGTCCATGCTGTGTGGCATTGGTTGTCTGTCCACAGTATTGTCTTTTGTACTGCCAGTTATGTCTTGATGTTTTCTCCATGTCATGATGTCAGACTCCTTCTCCATGTCATGATATCAGACTGTTCAGCTTCTCATTCGATTTTCCCCCTTCTTCTCCACCCCTAAAAACTTTCCCTGTTGTCACAACATACTTCTGCTTTTCCCCTTTTCACGACTTAACGCAATGTGAGAGACTTAACTTTTTGTGTGTGGTGCACAATACTGCAGTTTCCACATAATTCCTGATT
Source organism: Cepaea nemoralis (assembly GCA_014155875.1). Classification (NCBI taxonomy): domain Eukaryota; kingdom Metazoa; phylum Mollusca; class Gastropoda; order Stylommatophora; family Helicidae; genus Cepaea; species Cepaea nemoralis. The sequence goes on from JACEFZ010028067.1 coordinate 773,635, forward strand.
GATCGGTTAATTGTCCATGATTGACACTTTCATACATCTCAGCACTTTCTTGGGTTAGTTAGCCAACGCATCATGTTATACATGCAACTATTATTCCACAATAATCTGTTTGTTCTTTGGCATATATTTATAATTTTTGTATGGTGTATACATCTATTTGTGACTGGTCATTAGACATTATGTAGCGAGCATGTTGGTGTAAGGGTTAGGGTGTTCTGACAATGGCATGATTAGTTTGACAAGGGTTCGATGTCAGCTCATTGTTAGCCACAGGAGGGCCAGCTCTTGTCATTAGCCACAGGAGGGCCAGACTGCTGCGACTCTGTGCACCCAGGCCTACAAACATGTGATGGTCCCAACACTTGACGCACTCAGGCAGGTTCCTATTGCATGATGTATTTGTGTTCATGAAGTGCCTCATGCATAAAATTGTTCATGCAGTTTTCTTACGCCGTCTTTTTTATGTGAAGTTTCTTTTCCTTGCTAACAGGAACCAGGTGCACCCAGAACATCGTGCGCCCAAGAGGCGATGTGAGAGCCTGTCTGCTGATGCTGACTACCCTCTGCTGATGGCTGGGCCCGACATGCGGTCCCTGAGGGAGGCAGCCCACTCAATGACTTGTTGCAACGATGAGGAAGTTGTCTTTGCTTAAAGCAAATTATGAAAACATCGACTGAAGTTCTTTTTAGTTTTCTGTTTGTGTTTACATTTAAGCTTTTCTTAAGACTGCCCCTGTGTTGTGTGCTTAGCTTTATTGTGTTGTCTCCGGTTTCCATTCAGCCTAGATTGATTTGTTTAGCCATGTTTTTCAGTTTTTGTGTTGTAAGTGATGCAGCCTAAGAAAGCAGAAATTCTTTGCTGTCTGAGCTATCTCTCGAGTTTCTGAGCTTTAAGCATTTCCAATTGTTACTTTTGTAACAAGTCTCGCCAGTTCAGTGTTGTCATGTGTGGTGATGCTGCTGTAAGGTCACGTTTTTTTTTTAAACAAAAAAAGGTACGAGTGACTTGCTAATCCATCTGGGACCAATTTTTATGACTAATTTCACTTGAGATCATTTCTTTGTTCAGTTGCTTGTAAAAGTGCATAGTTTACTAGCACAATTTTGTTTTGTTTTGTGTGTCATAAGTGTCGTATTTTGTGATCATTGTTAGTGCTGTAATATTGTGGTCTTTGGGGCATTTGTCTTACTTTTTAATTTTTTTCCCCCCTGATAAAATTTTTGTTTGTCGGTTTTGTGGTTTTATTGTTCTGGAATTATTTGTAATTGGTGTCATTCTTTAAGTGGTTTAAATGTTCAGATTTATTTGTTTTGTCTATTAGCGGATAGACAATCTGAAGTTTTGAGTATTCGACTACTAACAGTTTTGCAAGCACTTTACACTTAACACATTAAAGCTAATTCATCCAGACTTTATTGCTAGGGTAACATTGGAGTGGCAAAGGAGAACAAGTTGGGGTTGTACAATCCAAATGGATCACCTAATGGTGGCTGTTGTATTCCTCATTGTACATCTATCACATCAGTATTGTCACATTAAACATTGTAGATGTCACAGATCCCTTTGTTTTTTGTTTGTGTTACAGGAAAAACAATTGTATATACCTTTTCCTCACCTTACACAAGATTAGATGCCTGACGTGTCTCTCACTCAATATTGAAAGATGCTTTCGTGATTAAGACTGGTGTGTGTATGAGAGCGAGCATGTATACTCATTCACGCTCAGATGACAGCCTCTACAACACATTGAAGGTGGAACCAAATTTACAAATGTACTGACCAGTGGCTTTTGCAGATGCTGCTGCAATTATGAGACCCACTCTGAAGAAACCTACTATATCTGCATTCTCCAATGCTGGTTCTGAAAGACACAGATAATGGTACCAATAGTCATCAATCTTTGAGGATGTACAGCTGGAGGATTCACATGCTGAGTCTTCAGACTTCGACACAGGAGAATGGTCCATGGTAAAATACCACTAGAGAGCATCTGTGGGGAAACCCACCCAGGACCATGATGATGTGTGAAACTAGTAGGTACACAGATTAGCTGGGTCTGCACCCCACCTCCTTGGTGGGTTTATTATTACAAAAGAAAGTAAGATTTGGAAAGCTGTGGGAGGGAACAAAAGAAACTAAGATTTGGGAAGCTGAACTTGCCGACCAACAAATAAAAGCCACTATCATGTAGGGGTCCTTTTCATTGCAGCTCTAATTATGATCCCAGAGGTCAGCGTGGCTGAATGGATAAGACCACTCGTTCTTAAACATCCGGTATACTGGTGATGAAGTAGCAAATTCACCCCAACACGGGTCTATCATGTTGACTTGTCATCCTTGATGTGGGGACGTAGGTTACAAATACCTGGCTGTGGTTTGCCTGATGGCGAGGGACACCAGTAATAGGGAAAGTAGTAGCATGTGTGTGCACTACTACTGAGTTCAAAGTGAGAAAACCAAAATAAAATGTTGAAACCAAAAGTTTGGGTCGCTGAAAACTTCTTCACCAGAAAACAGGTCGTTATTTGCTGCCTTTCTATGACACCACTTGTGTACTGTCAGCCATCTGCTGCATGGGACTTCAAAAATAAACTTTAAAGTTGATTAGAATTTTATGTTCAGTTGTTTACCACACTCCAGAGATGCGATATGCTGATGATACAGTATTGCTATCCACAACACAGAATGGTATAGAAAACCTAATAAACTCAACCCAATTAAATAGTGAAAAAACCTGTTCAGTAAATGTGACCTAATTAATCACAGCATCAATAACCACTTAGGAAATCTTAACATAGCAAAAACAAAGATAATGCATGCAAATAAAACTACCATGGAGAAAGAAATATATATTAATGAGGAAAAATTTAAGGTGGTGGAAAATTTTGAATAATCTTGGGTCACTGATTACCAAGGATGGTGAAACAATGAAAAAAGTTAAAAGACATCTATTGCTCTTCAAAGACTAAAACAACTGAATAAATTGTGGAGAACAGATAGAACTACAAACATTAGATTTTTAAAAGCAACATATGCCTGTGAGACCTGGACACTTGCTAAACAAGTTGAACAGCACGTAAATGCCTTTGAATGTAAATGTTATAGACGAGTTCTACGAATATCATGGATAATAAAAGAACATGCATCCATAATTCAAGAGCAGAATATTGAAGAAGGTTGGCTATTAAAGATGATAAAACAAAAGAAATTGAAATGTCACGCAAGTTTGGAGAGAACAGGAGGGTCCATGGTAAAATAGAGAGGAAGAGGAAGGCCAAAGAGAAGATGGGTGCAAGATGTGGCGGATGATCTCCAGATGGGTGTATTGGATGCAGGCCAACTTGCTTATGATCTAAAGGTTTTCCGGAAGATTGTTATGGGAGCGAGGTTCTGCAAAGGACAAACTACTGAATGAACTGTTTACCCCTGCTTTCTGAACGTCTAACTATGTGGTCGGACTGACTGATGTAGGGGTTAAACCCCCTACCCCAGCGCAGTAAGCTCAAGCCCCTAAACTGGCTTTTGGCATCACATTTGAATTAAAGCAGTAGCTAAGGGCCTGAAATGGCTTGGCACACAGAAAATACTTAAAACACTTTTATACTGAATGACTCCACGTTCACGGAAGCTGCAAACTGGCCATGTATGACACAAGTGGCTTGCCACACATAGAGCGTATCACAATTAGTCTAATCTGTCTTTCATTGATATACTGGGCCAATCAGTATATATATATCAGTGGGACTGATCATATGACAGAGATTGTAGAGGTCAGGCATGAACCCCATGAGAGGTAGGACAAAGAGGTGACTTTCAAAACGTTAATTTTGCTTCACTTATCATGTGCCTTGGCAGCTGGCATAGGTTTTCATGTCTTTCCACAAATCTGTCCTTTGTTCTCTGAATCAACTGTGGTGATATGTCATTCTGTCCATCCAGCATAATTCATATTGGTCTGCCTATTTTACCACTGATATTTCCAGTTATAACAATATTCTCCAATGCCTCTCTCCACAACACATGATCACAAAATGCTGTTTTGTCTGTTTCTTATAGTTGTATATAATATTCTAGTTTCATTAGCCTCTTCCCAGCAATCGTTAGTTACTCAGGCATCCAAGGAATTCGCAACATTCATCTCATGAGCCAGACCTCTGTTGATTCAAAGCTGTTCCTAATTTGTTCATTCACGTTCCATGATACGCTGACATACAGCAAGACAAGTTCTAGTGATGTTTAGAGCCGCTGGATAGGAACATCTGTACAAGAGCTCAAGATGCCCCATGATCAACACAACTGCTATGACTTGTCGCTGTATGCTTGATATTGAGGAGCAGATCGGAGCATCTATGGACCAGTCCGTGGGGCAATGATGATCCTCAATCGCATCTCTCTAAATGTTATCCCATTAGCTGATTCTTCTTCTTCTTCTTCTGCGTTCATTCTGAGTTTTTTTTAGGACGTGGCTGCATTGTGCCTGTTTACAGCAAAGCTGTGTTTATGCGCCACTAGGCCGACACATTCATCTTCAGCAGGCATTTGTTGACCGGGTTAGCCTTCCCAGGTGTTTTGGAGGACATTCAACTCTCGCTTGGACGTAGTTGCGCTGTGCCTGTTTACAGTAGAGCTGCGTTCTTGCACTGTTAGGCCGACACATCCGACTTCTGTGGGCGTTTATTGACCGGGTTAGCCTTCCCAGGTACTGGATGATTCGTTTGGCAAAAGCCAAACAGATCATTGCATGAATCTGCCCGACACAGTCAGTTCAGTGTTTCTGGGTTAAAATTCCCAGTCAACTAGTATTCTGCCATGACCACTAGCTTACAGAGTCAACCCAGCTGTTTCTGAGTGCCAGAACATTCTAGGAGGTCAGGTGGTCTGTGCCTATACTACTAACCACATCACCTATCAAGTCACATTAAAAAAAAAAAAAAAACTGCACCAAAACCCCTTATAGGCATGTATATCTTTTATAGATAAATATCAATTAAGGAACCCTTTGAGGCCACTAAGACAGTTCATAAATAAATACACACACATTGTTTGATGCTGATAGAAGTAGGGGAAGGAATTAGAGGACATACTAGAGAGTGTAAAAATTGAAAGCTATAATTATCAACTGGGATTTGAACCTGTCACCTCAAGGTACTGTCATCACTTGGAGGTGACAGGTTCAAATCCTGGTCAGTAACTATAGCTTTAAATTTTTATGCTGTCCAGTGCATCCTCTAGTTTCTAATTCTTTCCCCTACTTCTATGAGTGGTAAACAAAATGTGTGTATTTATTTATGAACTATCTTTTATAGAACTCATCATCCTATTATAGATATGTTTTATTGGACAAACTTATTTGATATAAACAAACAACCAACTGACCACAATTACTTAGGGAAAAATTAGTAACAATTACAAGTATAAATCTCCCCTTTTAATAATTAACTGTCAAGTTTAATATTTTGTAATATACGGCTTGCTGACATGTAGGTACTGGCAAAAGCTGTATGTAATAAACACAGAGAAAAGAGAACATGAAAATAAGCACAATGTGCGAATGCAGCAAAGCAATTATCAGAACCAGTCATGTCATTAATGACTTTGTGTGGACATTTACTTCTACCGAAGTGATTATGTGGATTACTTCTCTTGCAAACTGAAAAACAGAAGTCACAAACAAAAGTTTGTACGATTTATTGCCTTGCATATTTGCTGCATGTCTTCAGGTGCACACTAGAATTATATATCACATGAAATGAATAATACTTTTGGCTGAAATACTTGAAGCACACAATTATAGATATTATTTGAACGTGTGTTATCCTAACGGTAATCACATTTTAAAACAGGTCTTGTTTGTGGCTTGTGGCCCTATTTGAGGCAGGGATCATCCAGATAAATGGAAACACCCCTAAGAGAAGATAAAGAACCAACATACCTTGGAGTAACATTTGATGCCAGGCTGACATGGAGAAAACACATCAAAACAGCAGTAACAAAAGCCAGAAGGAAAATAGCCATCCTGAGAAAGCTAAGTGGAACCACATGGGGAGCCAGTGGGAAAATACTTAGCAAAGTTTACCAACAGAGCATACAACCACAAAGGAATACGGGTCAACTGCGTGGTGTTCAGCATCAAAAACCTCACTACAAGAGCTGGACAGGGTGCAGAATCAAGCTCTTAAGCTGGACAGGGTGCAGAATCAAGCTCTTAGAGTCATTACAGGAGGGATTAGATCAACCTCTATAGAAGAAATGGAGAAAATGGAGAGGATTCAAGCACTGGGAGAGTGCAGATATGAAAACACTAATACAAGCAGAAAAGTTCCTAAGCTTGCCAGACCCCTCATGAAGAACTGATTTGAAAACTTAGCCTTGGGGCGGTTGAAAAGAAGTAGTTTTATCCACCAGGCGAAACGACTCTGCAGAGAAACCACCGATCTACCCACAGTTGGTATCGCCCTGAAAACTATTCCAGAGCGAACTCCATGGAAAGATACACATAGACTATCACTACAAATCCAGACTAAAGTGCGAGGAATATTTGACAAGGAAGAACAGAACAATGTACAGCTCAGAACAGCCACTCTCAGCTTCCTTGATGACGAATACCCACTGGACCTCAGGATTCGAGTCTACACAGATGGGTCAGCGCAAAATGCTGTTCGAAATGGAGGAGCAGGAGTGTACATAGAATACCCAAATAATACTAGGGACACGGCCAGAGTACTGACAGGAAAGTACTGCTATAACTATGGTGCTGAAATTGAGGCAATCAAGATAGCAACAGAGAAATTACTAAATACCAGCAATGGTACACAACCTGTGGTGCTGTTGACAGATGCAAAATCAGTACTCGAGGCGCTCCTGCCTGGGAAATTGCCAGTACTATGGACACTACTTTCTGAACTTAGCAGTCAGCATAAGGTCACCATACAGTGGATACCATCCCACTGTGGAGTACCCGGAAACGACAGAGCTGATCAATTAACTAAGGAAGAAGCCAAAGAAGAACAGCCTGATGTGCCCAGTTACATACCACCAAAAGAAAAGAATGATCAAATCAGTCAGAAAGCGACCAAAACCTGATCAAGATGACTACCACATTATGGACAGACCAGAACAAGTCATTATTCTGCACCTCAGAACAGGACACAATAGATTACTCAACCACATGTATACAAAATTCAAGATTGGTGAAACAGCCATGTGCACATGTGGATTGGCATCACAGACAGCAGAGCACATATGCCAAGACTGCCCAAAATATAACATATCTAGGCAAACCTTCTGGCCTAGAGAGACGACAGTGGAAGATAAACTCTATGGACCGCTGTGTGAACTAAAAAGACAGTTCAATTCATACAAGAGACAGCATTGCAGTTATAGACATATTTCAAGCGAATGAAAGAAGAAGAAGTCTAATCAAAATGTATTGTCGGTCAAAATCAAAACAAATTATCAGTCTAATCAAAATATCAGTCTAATCAAAATGTATTATCAGTCTAATCAAAACGTATTATCAGTCTAATCAAAATGTATTATCAGTCTAATCAAATGTATCATCAGTTTAATCAAAATTTATCATCAGTCTAATCAAAATGTATTATCAGTCTAATGAAAACGTATTATCAGTCTAATCAAATGTATTATCAGTTTCATCAAAATGTATCATCAGTTTAATCAAAATGTATTATCAGTCTAATCAAAATGTATTATCAGTCTAATGAAAACGTATTATCAGTCTAATAAAATGTATTATCAGTCTAATCAAAATGTATTGTCAGTTTAATCAAAATGATTTAGAAGAGTTCTCCCTACAGGAAAGTGTAATACTGACACAAACAAAGTGACTTCATGTTGTCTGTAGCAGAATTTATTCCAACCAAAGTGATTTGACGAATGACATATCTGCGACAACTTGTATTGCATCCAAAGTGAATCATGAATTACCTTGTGGCATAGTTTATTGGAACCAAAATATCATTAGTGACCATTTTCTGTAACAATTTTTATTGGCACCAAAGTGAAATGAATGACTGTGCGGCAGTTTATTGGAACCACAATAATTTCTGTGGGGGAAATAAATATAAAGTACTCTTTTTACAACACACTTTCATGTTGCTAGGTATGTGTGTATATATTTATGAAAAAATCTTTTATAGAAACCAACACCCTATTACTAGATATGTTTTATTGGATGCTATCTTTTATAGAAGCCATCATCTTATTGCTAGATAATGGGATCTATGTCACACTGGCCACATTTTTCTCCCAAAACATAATCTGGCACCCATTGTAGGCTGGGCCAACCTGGCAGCCTAGTTTTTTAGTTAGTTGCATATCCTTTACAGGATGTCGCAGTCAACCCCAGATTATTTTGGTTGTTGGTGACTTCTTGGCAAGTCTACGTTCAGTAGTTTGCCATTGCTTTCTGAACGAGCAGCACTCATACCTTTGTGTGGAAACCAACACAAAGTGGTGTAGAATAGATTACATTTATTAAAATCTCCAATTTCTTTGGCAAGGTACTCAAATGATTTGATGACTGACCATTCCGTAATGACATTTTTTCTTCTTCTTCTTCTTCTTCTGCGTTCATCCGGCGGTTTTTATTCGGACGTGATAGCGTTGTGCCTGTTTACAGCAGAGCTGCGTTCTTGCACCGTTAGGCAGACACATCAGACTTCTGCGGGCATTTGTTGACCGGATTAACCTTCCCGGGTAATGACATTTATTACACTAGAAATGATTTCATGAATGACAATCTGTAATGAAATTTATTACACGATAAATGATTTCATGGAAGGCAATCTGTAATTACATTTATTACGCGAGAAATGATTTTGTGAATGGCAATGTTTGATGCTGAATATTACAAGTGAAGTAATTATGTCAATAACGTGTGAGTGGCAAGACCTGATGCAAGCACAGAGGTTCCATTATTGGCAGTGCTATTCTAATGCTGATTTAACAGTTGGTCTCACGGAATAACTGTACAATGGTCACATTAAATCTGCTCCTGTCAATGAAACTACACATCTGGGAGGTTTTTCACTGCACAAGAACTGCACTGATTTATAACCGGGTTTGTGCAATGGTGAACATCTACAATAGTCTACAGTCAACAAAATGGAACAAAACTGAACCTTAACTGGTCAAACATTTCTGTTTTGTCCTCTAATATAAATATTGTAGGGTACTGAAATAATTGCAGGACACTGCTATCAACATTAGCTTGATTTTTTAAAGGCAATTTTAAGTTTAGTAGTTTGCCAATGCTTTCTGAACGTCAACGTTTAAGACAAACTGACCGGTGTAAGTAATGAACCACATACTCCACAATCAGTACATGGAAGATTAAGCGCTTTAATCCTTTCTGCCACATTGACCAGACCAGTTATGTTTCCCAATAACGTTAAAAACTAAAGGACCATTTTATTAGCATAGAGGCAGGTCCACATGGCTGAATGGGATTAAGAACGCATATTCTTAAACATCCGGTGTGCTGATGCCGAGGTTAGGGGTTCAACCCCCACACTAGACAGCTGGACTAAAATTTTGACCTGTCGTCGATGACTTGGGGACGTAAATTACTAGTACCTCTGAAGTTGGAGTGGGTTCGCCTGATGGCGAGGGATACTGTTAATAGGGAAAGCTAATCCACACGCAAAATTCAGTTCATCACTACTATAAATAGTGTGTATAGGCTACGCTTGAGTTCAAAGTGAGCGAGTGCCAAAAAAAAAATCAACCTATTGGTGTAATGGGTATATGTTGCTAGCCCTATACTTTCTACAGACCAAGTGGCGCTAGATTGGTGATGTGTTCATACCACTATAGCCTTGAGGTGATGTGTTCATACCACTATGGCCTTGACTTCCTAGTGATGTGTTCATACCACTATGGCCTTGACTTCCTGTGACATTGCCTGGCAGCTTTTTGAGGCTGAGTTCACCTGGGAGCTCAGGTCAATTTGATGCACCTGACTGGCTTATTTGAACACACGACCACCAGGATTGCCGGTTGCCGCGACTGACATCCGTCTATCAATGATCAATAATGGGTTGTGTTCAATCTGTAAATTCGGGGCCACATCGATTGACGGTCAGTCGTGGCGATCGGGAAATTTTTGAGCTACAGCCTACAATGGGTGAGCTCAAACTAGTGCTTCCAATTTGATGTGGACAAGGCTTAAGGTTCATGCCGGAATATGATCAGCTTTGCCAGTAGTGGGTTGTGCTCAATCTTTAAACCTAAAATCCCGAAACAACCAACTAAAACAATATAAATAGATACAAACGCACATAAACATACACTCACACTTATATTCACATATTGCCAAGAATGAGCTTGTGAACATGTCACAAACTTGGAGCGGTGGCTTGTTTGGACACTGTATAAAGATTCTGGACAGAAAAACCTGGCACGAAATAACATGGTATATCCATACACACATATGTGCATCATTAAAATTAAATATCTTATGTACAATAGTTACTCATATTTGAAGTTCTCCATACTCTCCATACACATATTTTCTATCTTGCTGGTGTGCATAGAGTACATTTAAGTATGTATATATTTCATATATAGTGTTGGGGGGGTTGTTTTTCCAAAGCATCCCTGATAAAAAAATATTTGCTCAGAAAATGGAAGTTATCCATTTATTCATTCTGACTCAACATATACACATGATTTATTATATAGGTTACTGTAATAAATTGCGTACCTGATTTGTGAAAATGGGGCCAATATTTACATGAGTTTCCCCCATTCTTCTTCTTCAGTCCTGCATCCTTCACTGGAGCATAGGAACCAATTCAATCAAGCCGTCCTAACCTTGCTCCTGTTGCTCCCGCATCCTCTCCATATTATTCATCACTGTCTCTAACTCCCTTCTCCGTGTGTTTTTAGGACCCCCTTTATTTCTACTGTCCTGTGGGTTCCAGACAATGAACTTTCTAGTTGTGCTATTATTAGGTTTTCTCAGTGTGCAGCCTATCCAGTGCCAGCACCTTTCCCTCACCACTGATTCCCTGGAATTTGTCTAGTTCTCTGTCTAAGTTCAGCAGGATGATTCTGTCATCCTATTTCAGTTCTTCTATTCTGTCATCCCATTTCAGTTCTTCTATTCTGTCATCCCATTTCAGTTCTTCTATTGTCATCCCATTTCAGTTCTTCTATTCTGTCATCCCATTTCAGTTCTTCTATTCTGTCATCCCATTTCAGTTCTTCTATTCTGTCATCCCATTTCAGTTCTTCTATTCTGTCATCCCATTTCAGTTCTTCTATTCTGTCATCCCATTTCAGTTCTTCTATTCTGTCATCCCATTTCAGTTCTTCTATTCTGTCATCCCATTTCAGTTCTTCTATTCTGTCATCCCATTTCAGTTCTTCTATTCTGTCATCCCATTTCAGTTCTGCTATTCTGTCATCCCATTTCAGTTCTTCTATTCTGTCATCCTATTTCAGTTCTTCTATTCTGTCATTCTTCTTCTTTTCGTTCATCCGGAGTGTTTTTTCAGATGTGATTGCGGTGTGTCTGTTATGCGAAACCTGTAGGCCAACACATCCGTCGATAGCGTGCTTTTGTGTGTGACCAGGTAGCATTCCTGGGAGACTCTCACTTTTGTGGTGCCATCTACAACCCAGCTGGCCAAGTTGGAACGGTTGAAGACAACGGTCATCCCTCAAAGGAAGGCAGGGACAGTCCATAGCATTTTCCGCCATCCAAGGTTGCTTCCATATTTGCAGGGCCGACACATAGCGCCCTGGTCCTGGGCTCACCGAGGGAAATCATCACGTCCTGCTCATGGCTGCTTTAAATCCTCACTTCAATATATTGGGCGTTCCTTCACCACAGGCCGCTCCCGCACAAACCAGGCCAATCTGCAGACGGTATCCACTCAGCGAGTTTTCGGTTCGGACATGTGCTTGTCTCTGTGCCCTTCAGAGCTGTTCCAGGCACGAAGGACATTAGGAGAACTACCTAGTCAGAGCTGTTCCGAGCAAGAGCGGCATTCGGAAACAAGGTAGATTTTCCTAGCACGAGGGAAGACTAGTTAGAGCTTTTCCGGTCACGAAAGACATTTCACTCGGCTATTCTGTCATTCTATTTCAGTTCTTCTATTCTGTCATCCTATTTCAGTTCTTCTATTCTGTCATCCCATTTCAGTTCTTCTATTCTGTCATCCCATTTCAGTTCTTCTATTCTGTCATCCCATTTCAGTTCTTCTATTCTGTCATCCCATTTCAGTTCTTCTATTCTGCTCAGACATCAGTTCATGAATGTTTGTAGTTTATTAATAATTATTTTAGCCGATGTCCGTGTTTTATTCTGCTCCATACCGCATACCCATTTAACATTAGAGTTAAATATTCTGTGTTTGGTACTAGGCTTAATTAGACTTTTACAAATTTCCTGGTGACATGAAAGAGGTCCTCTTGTTTTCTTTATTCTTAGTTATCTCCGTCTGTTCCCCCATCTTGATCTACATTGCTACCTAAATGGTGTATGGTTCCACTACTGCAGTGAGTTTTCTCCTAGGGAGAACAGGTTATCATCCACCTGATTTATTCTTGTTGTCTTTGCCTTTCCATTACACAATACAGAGAAAAGCAGGCAATTTACATATAGCAATAAATAGCTGTCTCCAATGTATACATGTATCATTTTACAGCCGTCCAGCTGATAGCGCCTCTGTGGTAGTCTGTCAACATGTTATTACAAACAATGAGCTATAATTAAATTCTACATATGCAGAACAGAGAAAATCGCTTTGGCCTACACCTGTTCTGTGATGTCAACAAGCTCAAGTTGACTGCTGCCTTCTTTAATTATATTCAGGTTGACACTTGAAAGTGTATGGTGATGTAGAAAAAGAATTCTTAGAAAAGAATTCTTAACGGCAGAGACAGAAAGGGTGGGAAATGTTCACTAAACAAGCGTGCTATGTTTCTTTAAGTTGTGTAGTTGATTGGAGCAATGAAAAACATTGAGTTCAAAGGGTTAAGGCTCCAGTAAGTGGAGAAGGCAGTTCTGCATGACTGGCCATATTCTAGGCATCTGACCCCAGTCAAGAGCCCAGAATGTTGACAGCTGGCTCTACAGCTTTCAGCCAACAATGACAGTGTGATGGCAGTTACCAGTGTTCTGGGATATTCCAAGGTATGCACACAATGTGTACAGTGAGGATAGCTGTGTGAACAGGAAACAAGCTCTACAGGCAAAACCTGCGTGTCCTTTTGTTGAGAAATGAAATAAATTTTCATGCAGATTTTTTAATGTAGGTGTATCGGTAATGAATTGCTTAGTACAGAATGAGTTAATGACACTCTTCCTGGTAAAAGTGTACTTGTAGTGAGAACCAGTATGTGATATTATAGTGAGAATCAGTATGTGATATCATAGTGAGAACCAGTACATGATATTACAGTGAGAACCAGTATGTGATATTACATTGAGAACCAGTATGTGATATAGTGAGAACCAGTACATGATATTACAGTGAGAACCAGTATGTGATATTATAGTGAGAACCAGTATGTGATGTGATATAGTGAGAACCAGTACATGATATTACAGTGAGAACCAGTATGTGATATTACATTGAGAGCCATTATGTAATATAGTGAGAACCAGAATGTGATATTACAGTGAGAATCAGTATGTGATATTATAGTGAGAACCAGTATGTGATATTATAGTGAGAACCAGAATGTGATATTATAGTGAGGACCAGTATGTGATATTATAGTGAGGACCAGTATGTGATATTATAGTGGGAACCAGAATGTGATATTACAGTGAGAACCAGTATGTCATATTATAGTGAGAACCAGTATGTGATATTATAGTGAGAACAAGGGTGTGAATTTTGAGTGAGAACAAGTATGTTAACTCCCGAAGGGTGGGAGAGTTTTCATATGTGATCTCCCTGTGAACTCTCACTTACTGTTCAAGTTTCACATGGTTATAAAATCAACTATTTAAAAAATTTAAATCAGCACAAAGCAAAACAAAGTTTGGTAAAACTGACCGGCCATGAATATTGACCCTCCTTCACGATTACTTGCAAATATTGACCCCAAACATGATAACTTCCTGACCTGTATAACTTAAAATTGTTTATTGCACTGGACTGCAGTTCTATTTTCCAGCACTACTTCAATATTTACACATTTTTAGTTCAGATCTATCTTTGTGATTGAACATAGAAGTGCTGTTCTGGTACACATCCTCCATTTGTGGTCCCAAGAGGGTTGAGAAAAGCATTCAGTACACAAACAGCTTAGAGCAATGCTGTTTTGGTACACACCCTCCATTTGTGGTCCCAAGAGGAGGATTCAGTACACAAACAACTTGGGGAACACCATTTCTTGAGGGGACTCTGCTGGCAGTCTGTCATGTGAGACCATCTCCAGGATTTCCGTTAGCTTGTTGTGGAAATGGTTTGACTTGAAAGAAAAATGTATTTCTTTGTTAATCCACTGCCAATTAAACTACAGTTCAAATAAAATAATCCTGAGATTACGACCAGGAACATCATAGTTTGTTATAGAAGAAGCTAACTGTGCTGAATGTCAGAAACATGATAATAAATATTACTTTTTAAAGAGCCATGCAAAATATGAAGTGACAGAATCAAGAACAACCTTAGAGCAATGAATACCATCTCCAGGAAGGTTAACACAGGCAACAAATGTCTGAAGTAGTCAATGTGTCAGAATACCATCTTACAAACAGCATTAGAAAGAGCACATAAAAGAGCATTACATCTTCCCCCAACACTTGACAAACAGCATTAGAAAGAGCACATAAAAGAGCTTTACATTTTCTCCCAACACTTGACAAACAGCTTTAGAAAGAGCACATAAAAGAGCTTTAAATCTTCCCCCAACACTTGACAAACAGCATTAGAAAGAGCACATAAAAGAGCTTTACATCTTCCCCCAACACTTGACAAACAGCATTAGAAAGAGCACATAAAAGAGCTTTAAATCTTCCCCCAACACTTGACAAACAGCATTAGAAAGAGCACATGAAAGATTTTTACATCTTCCCCCAACACTTCTCTGAGGTAAAAGAAAGTCAACATGGAACCGAATGGATAAGAACGCTCTCTGGACTACAATCCACTTCAAATTCATATCCAAACTGTGGCTGACTTCGTCACAGGATTATTAATGCCAGCGTGGAGATGGACCCAAATATAACTTCTCTTTTGAGGATGAACAGGGTAGGTGTAATGATAGAATGGAATGGAATTCAATGTTCCACAGAAGTGGGATGTGTCGACCTAAGGGCGCAAATAAACTTGGCACAACATAATTACATCTGAAAATACACTCTGGATGAATGCAGAAGAAGAAGAATTCAATATTGAGTTGCATGATAAAGAATGAGTGAATCCTCTAATCAGTTTTCACTTTAATACCTTCTGTCAAGATAGTGAAGGCAATGCTGAGATGCTGTTGTGTGAAGGCTAAGCCTCATGCCAAGACCTTCCTGCAAGGCATCCTAGGAAACAGGCACTAGTCCTCTAAAAGTAGCACTCCAAGTACTATGTTAGAAATTTAAAAGGGTTGAATATAATGGATCCTATTGGATTACAAAACCCGACACCCCACATTGTGCCAACGGCTTCGGGCGGAAGAGCGCAATTGGGAGGGTACAAGCCTTACCCTGGTGCGAGGAAATGCAAGCTAAAGACAAAATTGTCATGGCAGGGCAGACCAGGCCCTAAGCCTTGGTTGGCGACTGGTCTAGGATCGAAGCTCCGACAGGTGGACAGTTAGAGCATTGCTTTGCTGATCCGGCAGCTTCTGCAGCTTGTCTTGTTCCAGATGTAGGGGTGTTACCTTTCCTCTGGAGTGAACTAGGCAGGCCGAGAGAGGGATCATGCTGCATGGGCAACACATGATCTCTATATTTTAGCCCAGGCTTTGTGCTATGGAGAGGCAATAACTCCATCCCTGGTCTTAACTGGTCTCGGAATCAAAGCGAGAGGCAACTGTTACGGGTTATAAGTCCTCTACAAAATCTGAATCGCAGGCTGTAAAACCAATGCACCAGGTACAAACAAAAATAAAAATAGAAACCTCAAGCTACGGCTTGCAACCTGGAACGTGAGAACCATGTGTCCAGGATTTTCCACTGACTTGACCAATACTGACGATGTGAGAAAAACAGCTGTGATTGATGCCGAACTCAATCGTCTTAACATTGATATTGCTGGCCTGCAGGAGACTCGCCTCGCTGAGGAAGGGTCACTCAGGGAAAACAACTACACCTTTTTTCTGGAAGGGTAGAGGGCAGGCAGAAAAAAAGGCAACACGGTGTGGGCTTTGCAGTGAAGAATTCGCTACTGGGAATGATTGAAATTCCAGCAGGAGGAAATGAAAGACTATTATCCCTGCGCTTGGCAACCTCTTGTGGGTTTGCCACCATTATTACTGCATATGCACCGACACTCGATTCCTCTGATGATGTGAAGGATTTGTTCTATGAGGAGTTAGACTCCGTGATCAAGGCAGTTCCAAAATCTGACTACATCTATATGCTCGGTGATTTCAATGCTCGTGTGGGCAAGGACTCGAGTTCATGGTCAGTGTCCCTTGGAAAATACAACATCGGTCGCATGAATGAAAATGGGCAAAGGCTGCTGGAGCATTGCACCAGTAATGACCTATGTATTACAAACTCTTTTTTTAAAACAAAAGAGATGCATAAGGTCACATGGAAACATCCAAGATCTGGCCATTGGCACCAGCTGGACTTCATCATCACACGGAGACAACATCTGAACCATATATCATTGACTCGTAGTTACCACAGTGCTGACTGTGATACAGATCATTCTTTGGTTGTTGCAAGAGTTACACTGAGATCAAAGAGAATCTACACAGCTAAACACAAATCTAGCCCCAGGATTAATATTATTAACACTCATGATCCTGAAAAGTGCTTTCAGTTTGAACAGCAACTTGAAGATGCTTTCACTGATACACCAGAAAATTGTACAGTAAATGAAAAGTGGGGTCAAATTAAGGAAACTCTTTATAAAACTGCCGTAGGGGTTTACGGCACTGTGGATCATAAGAGGCAGGACTGGTTTGCGGCCAACAGCGAGACTCTGCAGCCCTTGATTGATAAGAAGAAGAAAGCTCTCTTAAGAAACAAGGAAAGACCAATGCGTAACACTCTGAGTGAGCTAAGGCAAGCTAGGAAGGATGTGCAAAAGGCTGCCAGGCAGTGTGCAAATGATTATTGGATCAAGTTATGTGAGTCCATTCAAATCGCAAGTGATAAGGGAGACATAAGAAGCATGTATGAAGGAATAAAGAAAGCCTGTGGTCTAGTGATCAAAAGAAGTGCACCGCTGAAAACCTTGACTGGAGAAGTCATCACTGATAAGAAACAGCAGATGGACAGATGGGTAGAGCACTATTTGGAGCTTTACTCAAGTGAGACCAAACTAGCGGATGATGCCCTTAACGCCATAGAGGCTCTACCAACTCTTGACCACCTGGACACACTTCCCACCATAACAGAAGTTAAGTGTGCTATAAATGAACTTGCATCTGGCAAGGCTCCAGGTAAGGATGGGATTCCAATAGAGGTTATCAGGAGTGGGCAAGACACACTCACTCTACAGATCCACCAGCTAATAGAGCTATGCTGGCGTGAAGGACAAGTCCCACAGGATTTCAAAGATTCAAGCATCATAACACTGTACAAGAACAAGGGCGATCGGAGCGACTGCAACAACTATAGGGGTATCTCACTTCTGTGTATTGTTGGAAAAGTATTTGCCAGAATTGTTCTGCGCAGACTTCAAGTCCTAGGAGATCAAGTCTACCCCGAATCACAGTGTGGCTTTCGACAGAACCGGTCTACCACTGATATGATATTCTCATTGCGACAAATGCAAGAAAAATGCCTGTGAACAGAATCAACCACTGTTTATTGCCTTCATCGACCTCACAAAGGCATTTGATTTGGTCAGTCGTGAGGGTCTGTTCAAGGCACTAAAGAAGATTGGCTGCCCACCAACTCTTCTGTCCATTGTGGAATCGTTCCACACAGGCATGAAGGGTATAATCAAGTTTGATGGTGCAACTTCTGAAGAATTTGAAATCAAGAGTGGAGTTAAGCAAGGTTGTGAACTAGCTCCCACCCTCTTTGGAATATACTTTTCACTTCTACTGAAATATGCATTTCGTGATCAGGATGGTGGTATATACATTCACTCACGCTCAGATGGCGGCCTCTACAATGCTCAGAGATTGAAGGCTAAGACCAAAATTAGGAGGGTACTGATCAGAGAGTTGCTGTTTGCAGATGATGCTGCAGTTACGACCCACTCTGAGGAAGAATTGCAATGTCTACTATCTGCATTCTCCAATGCTTGTTCTTAATTTGGTTTAACAATTAGCAAAAAGAAGACACAGATTATGTCACAAGGTGCACAAGGGGTACCATCAATCTTTATTGACGACGCCGAACTAGAGATAGTAGACCATTTTACATATCTAGGATCAGTGGTAAATAGCAAATTATCCCTAGATCAGGAAACCAACATCCGGATTGGTAAGGCAGCAACAACAATGAACAGGTTAAGAAAAAGAGTCTGGGAGAACAGGAAGCTTACTGCCAAAACAAAAGTCCTTGTCTATCAAGCCTGTGTCCTTAGTACTCTTCTCTATGGCAGTGAAACCTGGACAACTTACTCACACCAAGAGAACAATTTAAACAGCTTTCATATGCGGTGTCTGCGAAGAATTCTTGGTATTAAGTGGCAAGACAAAATCACAAATACTGAAGTATTGGAAAGATCAGGTTGTGTGACAGTTTATTCCATGCTCAGTCTTCGTAGACTTAGATGGATAGGACATCTTAGGAGGATGGATGATGGTAGAATACCAAAGGATATCTTTTTTAGGTGAATTACAGATGGGTAAGAGATCTCAGGGTCGGCCTCTACTACGATACAAAGATGTGTGTAAGCGGGACATGATTGATACAGGCATTGATAATGCACATTGGGAGCAAGTCGCCGCTGAACGTGTTGCATGGAGGGCAAATATCAGAAATGGAATAAAGTCAAAGGAGAAAATTATTGCAGAAAAGTCACACACCAAGCGTTTGAGACGTAAGATGGTGCATGATGGTGGAAATGACCACGTGTTCACATGCACCCACTGTGAACGGACATTTACAGCGCAAATTGGCCTTATCAGTCACACTCGCTACCGCCATAGTTAAAAGTTATTATGCCTTTTTAGAGCACAAACTATCGTCTGTCAAGACGGCAAGGTGCCAATGGATTACAACATACATGGTAATGAAGAGGTTGACACATTGGTAAAGGAAGATGGAAGTCTACCCCAGCCTGATAGAGACAAAACATATGAAAAAGCCAAGAGGTTTACAAGAAGCATTTATAGAACCTAGTGAAAATCACAGCATTCAGGTCACAAAAAGATGATGCATATTACCAACTCCACCGAAGTGAACAGGTAGCAATCTTCAGACTCTGTACAGGACATAACAGGCTGAAATACCACTTGTTCAACAAACTAAAGCTAGATAATACCCATGAATTAATTGTGGAATTGGTAAAATGAAGAGTAAACATTTGCTGCTAGTGTGTCCAAAATATACAGAACATAGAACAGTAATTTGACACACAATCGTACCATTTGAGGACAAATTCTACGGAGCTGTCTACAAGCTCAAAGTTGACTGCTGCTTTCTTTCAATAAAATCTGGATGCTAACTAAAGCTGAAAGAATTAAAAGAAGACAAAGGAGAAGAAGAAGAGATGGATGAGAAAAAAAGCAGAAGGAAAAGAAGAAGAAGCAGATGAAGAAGAAGACACCAGTCTGGCCAAAGATGTGAAGATCGAATATAATCTCCACTGTGATGGAGCCTGCTGGGGGTTTACAACCTTTGTGCACGGCAAGATTGTAAGAGAATCATAGCAATTCAGTAGAAAAGCAGCAGCCATGTCTCTCACATGGAGAGCTCATGCTCACACTTGAATGAGTGTGTTGCTTGCCTACTGGGATGGAACTAAATCACCACCAGTCCACAACTCTTTATGTCACAGTTTTTGGTCTTGGTCTCTAAGAACTGACATCACAGCATTTCAGGCAAACCCACAGACGCTCCAACCACATTCAGAAAATATCCTAAAGTGTGGATGCTTGTTAGAGCATTGCTTTGCTGATCCAGCAGTTTCTGCAGCTTGTCTTGTGTGACCTTTCCCCTGGAGTAAACTAGGCAGGCCGAGTGAGGGATCATGCTGCATAGGCAACACATGCTTTCTACAAATTCAGTCCAAGCTTTGTGCTATAGAGGTGTAACTCCACCCATGGTCACCGCCATGGACTAGTTATTATACCTTTTTTAAAACACAAATATCGTCTGTCAAGACGGAAATGTGCCAGTGAGTGAAATGCTGGTCATTCCAGTAACACATTCATCCTCTGATATATTCCTCCTCGTTGGAATCAAACTTCAAAATCCAAATTCAAGCATCCTTTTGCTCCATCCGTTACTGTATCATCAACTAGCAGTCGTTTATAGACAGTCTCCGGAATGTCAGTCTTGTCCATCATGAGTATTCCATCTACTGGAGCTTCTGAAGCAAACAGACCCGCTCACTCTTGACCTCACACTCCAGCATGACTTGGACAGTCCTCCCATGTAGAAGCCCACAGACCCGCTCACTCTTGACCTCACACTCCAGCATGACTTGGACAGTCCTCCCATATAGAAGCCCACAGACCTCCAGGAAGGTTAACCCGGTCAACAAATGCCTGTAGAAGTCGGATGTGTCAGCCTAATAGCGCAAGAATGCAGCTCTGCTGTAAACAGGCACAAAACAATCACGTCTGGGAAAAAAACTCTCAGGATGAATGAAGAAGAAGAAGAAGAAGAAGAAGAAGAAGAAGAAGAAGATGAAGAAGAAGAAGAAGAAGAAGAAGAAGAAGAAGAAGAAGAAGAAGAAGAACGAACGAACAAACGAACAAACAAACTTTATTTTAAAAGGGTAACAAATTGGGCACGCAGGCCTGTCTTACATTCGGCCCTTTCGATCACTCATCTTTCATTCATCAAATGTGCATGTTACATTTACATAGGGAAAAAATACATTGTCAAATTGATTTTGTAAGCATAAACAATGCATATTACGCATGGTACATTCACATGGGGAAAAAAAACATTGTCAAATGAAAGTTGTAAACATAAACAGTGCATATTGCAATGTTGTGAGACACATCCCGGACGAAAAAAAAGAAGAAGAAGAAGCCCACAGACTTGCTCACTCTTGACCTCACACTCCAGCATGACTTGGACAGTACTCCCATGTAGAAGCCTCAGACCCGCTCACTCTTGACCTCACACTCCAGCATGACTTAGACATCCTCCCATGTAGAAGCTCACAGACCTGCTCACTCTTGACCTCACACTCCAGCATGACTTGGACAGTACTCCCATGTAGAAGCTCACAGACCCACTCACTATTGACCTCACACTCCAGCATGACTTGGACAGTACTCCCATGTAGAAGCTCACAGACCCGCTCTCTCTTGACCTCACACTCCAGCATGACTTGGACATCCTCCCATGTAGAAGCTCACTGACCCACTCACTCTTGACCTCACACTCCAGCATGACTTGGACAGTACTCCCATGTAGAAGCTCACAGACCCGCTCACTCTTGACCTCACACTCCAGCATGACTTGGACAGTCCTCCCATTAGAAGCTCACAGACCCGCTCACTCTTGACCTCACACTCCAGCATGACTTGGACAGTACTCCCATGAAGAAGCTCACAGACCTGCTCACTCTTGACCTCACACTCCAGCATGACTTGGACAGTACTCCCATGTAGAAGCTCACAGACCCGCTCACTCTTGATCTCACACTCCAGCATGACTTGGATAGTACTCCCATGTAGAAGCTAACAGACCCGCTCACTCTTGACCTCACACTCCAGCATGACTTGGACAGTACTCCCATGTAGAAGCTAACAGACCTGCTCACTCTTGACCTCACACTCCAGCATGACTTGGACAGTACTCCCATTAGAAGCCAACAGACCCGCTCACTCTTGACCTCACACTCCAGCATGACTTGGACAGTACTCCTATTTAAGTCGTTGTCAGAAAGAAATCAATGTTTGGTATCCACCCATGATACACTATATAATTGTTTCTTTCACCCACTCTGAGCTTGCTGTCTCTTTAAATCCGTTAGTTAAGACTGCTTTGACCCCTGAATCAAACAGTTGAACACCAAAAATATGTGCACAGAAAATGATACAATTAATTCAGAGACCAGGACAAAATGTGATAGATTACAAATAATATCATATTTAAATACCTTAGCCTCTGAACGAGCAACTATTTCTTCAAAAGGTGCAGAGCGGAACATGTTGACTACCTCCCGTCTGTGACGCTCCTCTTCCACTTTAACAAATGTGTTGTCTTCAGCTGTGTTGAGAAATGAACATCTGCTGAGATATAGGCGGCCATTTTGAAAACTAGCATGCTGTATTAATTTTTCCTGTCTCAAGCAAAAACAATATTAAAATACCACCATACTAACTATGTCAGAAGAAGTTAAAGTAATAACTATTTGGGAGAGAAGAAGTTGAAATAACAACTATAATAGAAACAAGTAAAAGAAAGGAGATAAAGAGAAATTGAAATAAGAATATAACAGGCATGCAGAGCTTCAAAGCACTAGGACATTTGTAGAAGATAAATGAAACTCAATAACAATATTTGCATATTTAAAACATCAAATGGATGGGTGATTAATATGGAACATGACACAAGAAAGTTATTAATAAATTACAAACATTCATTAATTTGTGTTTGCACAGAATTGAAGAACAAGGATGATATGACAGAATCAACAATGTGAAATCACGGAGATAATCAAAACTTCTGTCTGTCAAGAGGTGAGGAAAAGACCTAGAGCTGGACAGGACAAACATTGAGAAAACCTGTGAAGTTTACAACTTTGAAAGCCACAAGACATAAGTAATATAAGGAGACATGAAAGCATATGGCAATGCCTGCCAGCCTGGTCGTCATGTGTTAAAATCCCTGTTTGAAAAAGTGTTCATCAAAAGTACCACTTGATTCCATGAGTCTGGCATCTTATGAGAGATGCACATAGATCCCACTTGCCCTGGACCTTGGAGCCATCTGTTAACACCACTGCACCAACCTCTGCACTGCTTTCTTTTTTGTTTTGTTTTATTTAACCATTCGCTACACATGTGATTGATTGATTGATTGATTGAATTAGGAACCGACATCACAGCATTCGGGGCATTCCCATAAGCGCTCCGTCCCCATCCTCAGCAGCCAGCGAAGAGTTCCAACACTAATAGTACCAGTAGCAATCTGATTATATGTGCGTCTCGCCTTTCCTCTGAGCGTCGATCGTCGGCCAGATCCCCTCGTCACCCCTCGCTGTCGCATTCTTGCCAGACCATGGTGATCCATTTGCTCCTCCGAGGTGTACACATGCTCCCACAAGGCCGCAACCACGTCTGCTTTGTCATGTATCAATACTCCACCAAGTTTTGCCGAGCCAGCCAATCTGTCCGCCTGTTCATTCCCCAGCACACCAGCATGCCCTGGAGAAAAGATCCAGACGATGCTTGTCACCCGTGACTTCCGAAGCGAAGCAAGCCACTCTGCACGAAGCCTGCCTGTCCTCACCCTACTCAGCATGCTTTCTGAGTCAGTTACAATCACGATGTGTGTGTGTATCGTATTCTCCATCCAGCGGAAAGCTGCACTGACCGCCTCCACCTCCATTCTTAAGCTAGATGTTGTGGTATCATATGCCAGGCTCTCCTGCACCAAACGTCGACCATTAGCTTTTGCCAAGAACCCCCAGGCACTTCTCCTACCTCTCAACACCGACCCATCTGTGTAGATAATCACATCACCCGAGCGAGCATTATCCTGAATTAGTTGCTGGATTTCCACTTCCGTGGCCCCTGCTGGCCACTCCCTGCACTCCCGGCTTAATGTGATTATAACTCTGCACAAGTCTGACTGCTCTGCTGGCACTCTGACCCACTCCTCTCCTCTCCTAATGTTCTCCAAGGGGCACACCTGTCTGATCATATCCTCCGCCTGAGCCATCCATGATTTCCCTCTTATCAGTCGCTGACCCTTAACTGCGTCCAGCGCCTCATGCAACGGGTGATCTGTGTCTGCAGCTACTCTGAGGTATGCCTTCGCCTGCATCACCTTGAGCCTACCTGCAACAGTCAGCAAACCAAGGATTTAACGCATACACAACTGGGGTGTCTCTGGTGCATCCCAGAATGACTCGCATAGCTTCGTTCTGTATGTGCTCTAATTTCACCAGCTGACTCTTTGAGACAGTGAGCAGTCCTAGTCCATAATCAATCACTGAGAGGATCAAGTGCTGGTATAGTGTGAAAAGCATTCTCTGCTCTGTGTCCATTGCAGCCATAGTTTTAAGTGCATTGAGTCCCTTTTGAGACCTTGTCACAACCGTCTCCACATGGTCCTTGAAGGACAGGCTCCTGTCAAATGTGATTCCCAGATACTTCAGTTTGTTCTCTCTGTTGACGCTTCTACCATCTATCGTGAGGCTTGGGACATCACCTCTCACAATCCTGTTGTCCCTAACTCAAGACATCTCATACCTAGCTATGTTCCTCCCTAACTCAAGACATCTCATACCTAGCTATGTTCCTCCCTAACTCAAGACGTCTCATACCTAGCTATGTTCCTTCCCTAACTCAAGATGTCTCATACCTAGCTATGTTCCTCCCTAACTCAAGACATCTCATACCTAGCTATGTTCCTCCCTAACTCAAGACATCTCATACCTAGCTATGTTCCTTCCCTAACTCAAGACATCTCATACCTAGCTATGTTCCTTCCCTAACTCAAGACATCTCATACCTAGCTATGTTCCTTCCCTAACTCAAGACATCTCATACCTAGCTATGTTCCTTCCCTAACTCAAGACATCTCATACCTAGCTATGTTCCTTCCCTAACTCAAGACATCTCATACCTAGCTATGTTCCTTCCCTAACTCAAGACATCTCATACCTAGCTATGTTCCTTCCCTAACTCAAGACATCTCATACCTAGCTATGTTCCTTCCCTAACTCAAGACATCTCATACCTAGCTATGTTCCTTCCCTAACTCAAGACATCTCATACCTAGCTATGTTCCTCCCTAACTCAAGACATCTCATACCTAGCTATGTTCCTTCCCTAACTCAAGACGTCTCATACCTAGCTATGTTCCTCCCTAACTCAAGACATCTCATACCTAGCAATGTTCCTTCCCTAACTCAAGACATCTCATACCTAGCTATGTTCCTCCCTAACTCAAGACGCCTCATACCTAGCTATGTTCCTCCCTAACTCAAGACATCTCATACCTAGCTATGTTCCTTCCCTAACTCAAGACATCTCATACCTAGCTATGTTCCTCTCTAACTCAAGACATCTCATACCTAGCTATGTTCCTCCCTAACTCAAGACATCTCATACCTAGCTATGTTCCTCCCTAACTCAAGACGTATCATACCTAGCTATGTTCCTTCCCTAACTCAAGACATCTCATACCTAGCTATGTTCCTCCCTAACTCAAGACATCTGTCCGCCTGTTCATTCGCCAGCACACCAGCATGCCCTGGAGAAAAGATCCAGACGATGCTTGTCACCCGTGACTTCCGAAGCGAAGCAAGCCACTCTGCACGAAGCCTGCCTGTCCTCACCCTACTCAGCATGCTTTCTGAGTCAGTTACAATCACGATGTGTGTGTGCATCGTATTCTCCATCCAGCGGAAAGCTGCACTGACCGCCTCCACCTCCATTCTTAAGCTAGATGTTGTGGTATCATATGCCAGGCTCTCCTGCACCAAACGTCGACCATTAGCTTTTGCCAAGAACCCCCAGGCACTTCTCCTACCTCTCAACACCGACCCATCTGTGTAGATAATCACATCACCCGAGCGAGCATTATCCTGAATTAGTTGCTGGATTTCCACTTCCATGGCCCCTGCTGGCCACTCCCTGCACTCACGGCTTAATGTGATTATAACTCTGCACAGGTCTGACTGCTCCGCTGGCACTCTGACCCACTCCTCTCCTCTCCTAATGTTCTCCAAGGGGCACACCTGTCTGATCATATCCTCTGCCTGAGCCATCCATGATTTCCCTCTTATCAGTCGCTGACCCTTAACGGCGTCCAGCGCCTCATGCAACGGGTTATCTGTGTCTGCAGCTACTCTGAGGTATGCCTTCGCCTGCATCACCTTGAGCCTACCTGCGACAGTCAGCAAACCGAGGATGTAACGCATACACACAACTGGGGTGTCTCTGGTGCATCCCAGAATGACTCGCATAGCTTCGTTCTGTATGTGCTCTAATTTCACCAGCTGACTCTTTGAGACAGTGAGCAGTCCTAGTCCATAATCAATCACTGAGAGGATCAAGTGCTGGTATAGTGTGAAAAGCATTCTCTGCTCTGTGTCCATTGCAGCCATAGTTTTAAGTGCATTGAGTCCCTTTTGAGACCTTGTCACAACCGTCTCCACATGGTCCTTGAAGGACAAGCTCCTGTCAAATGTGATTCCCAGATACTTCAATTTGTTCTCTCTGTTGACACTTCTACCATCTATCGTGAGGCTTGGGACATCACCTCTCACAATCCTGTTGTCCAGAGAGCACCACAAAACAGCCGCCTTTTCCGAGTGGATGACATCACTCATTTCGGTGCACCAGTCTATCACTGTAGCTCCTGGGCTGTTTGCTCCCTATCTCTCCCCCGCCTATATGCAAGAATAATCTATTGCACTGTACTTATTTGTGCATGTCGCATTAGCTTTCCCTATTACCAGTGTCCCTCAACATCTGGCCAACCCACTCCAACTTCAGAGGTACTTGTAATTTACGTCCATAAGTCAAGGACGATAAGTCAACAGTTTAGTCCAACTGATTGGTGTAAGGGTCGAGCTCTCTACCTCAGCATCAGTACACAAAAAGCTTAAGAACCAGCACTCTTATCCATTCATCCACGCTGACCTCCAACATACCACATGACAGAGAGGAGTGGAGAGTTACGGTCCCCAATGTCTGTTCCACCAGGCACGAAGAAGGAAGGACATTTCTGCAGTGCAGGATTCTACATAACGTTACAGCTCGCTGTTTTGTGTAAAATATTACAAAACATAAAGGCAAACATACACAATGAACTAAAGATAGATAAATCCATGAACGAAAACTAGTGACAACTGAATACCAACCCAACATTTTCTTCAGGGAATCAACTGTTATTTCTTCTGTCTTTCTCTGAAAGAAAATAAAAAAAGAAACCCGCATTAACTTTCTTGTGAAAATGCATAAAAACTACACTTGAAGACATTACCACACGTGAAATGCTGCTTGTGGCAGCTGTAGCTTAGTTTGATACATCTGATCTGCTTGTCAACTGTGTGATCTAGGCTCCTTCTCTTCCTTCGGCTTCTTCACACCCCAACTGGCTTCTTCTTCATTTCACTTCTGAGGGAAGTGTGTCATACCTAGCTATGTTCCTGCCTAACTCAAGACGTGTCATACCCAGCAATGTTCCTCCCTAACTCAAGACGTGTCATACTCAGCAATGTTCCTCCCTAACTCAAGACGTGTCACACCTAGCTATGTTCCTCCCTAGACGTCTCATACCTAGCTGTGTTCCTTCCCTAACTCAAGATGTGTCATACCTAGCTGTGTTCCTTCCCTAACTCAAGATGTGTCATACCTAGCTGTGTTCCTTCCCTAACTCAAGATGTGTCATACCTAGCTGTGTTCCTTCCCTAACTCAAGATGTGTCATACCTAGCTGTGTTCCTTCCCTAACTCAAGATGTCTCATACCTAGCTGTGTTCCTTCCCTAACTCAAGATGTGTCATACCTAGCTGTGTTCCTTCCCTAACTCAAGATGTGTCATACCTAGCTGTGTTCCTTCCCTAACTCAAGATGTGTCATACCTAGCTATGTTCCTTCCCTAACTCAAGATGTCTCATACCTAGCTGTGTTCCTTCCCTAACTCAAGATGTGTCATACCTAGCTGTGTTCCTTCCCTAACTCAAGATGTCTCATACCTAGCTGTGTTCCTTCCCTAACTCAAGATGTGTCATACTAGCTGTGTTCCTTCCCTAACTCAAGATGTGTCATACCTAGCTGTGTTCCTTCCCTAACTCAAGATGTGTCATACCTAGCTGTGTTCCTTCCCTAACTCAAGATGTGTCATACCTAGCTGTGTTCCTTCCCTAACTCAAGATGTGTCATACCTAGCTGTGTTCCTTCCCTAACTCAAGATGTCTCATACCTAGCTGTGTTCCTTCCCTAACTCAAGATGTGTCATACCTAGCTGTGTTCCTTCCCTAACTCAAGACGTGTCATACCTAGCTGTGTTCCTTCCCTAACTCAAGACGTCTCATACCTAGCTGTGTTCCTTCCCTAACTCAAGACGTCACATACCTAGCTGTGTTCCTTCCCTAACTCAAGACATCACATACCTAGCTGTGTTCCTTTGCTAACTCAAGAATCTCATACCTAGCTATGTTCCTTCCCTAACTCAAGACATCACATACCTAGCTGTGTTCCTTCCCTAACTCAAGACATCACATACCTAGCTGTGTTCCTTCCCTAACTCAAGACATCTCATACCTAGCTGTGTTCCTTCCCTAACTCAAGACATCACATACCTAGCTGTGTTCCTTCCCTAACTCAAGACATCACATACCTAGCTGTGTTCCTTCCCTAACTCAAGACATCACATACCTAGCTGTGTTCCTTCCCTAACTCAAGACATCACATACCTAGCTGTGTTCCTTCCCTAACTCAAGACATCTCATACCTAGCTGTGTTCCTTCCCTAACTCAAGACATCACATACCTAGCTGTGTTCCTTCCCTAACTCAAGACATCTCATACCTAGCTGTGTTCCTTCCCTAACTCAAGACATCACATACCTAGCTGTGTTCCTTCCCTAACTCAAGACATCACATACCTAGCTGTTTTCCTTCCCTAACTCAAGACATCACATACCTAGCTGTGTTCCTTCCCTAACTCAAGACGTCTCATACCTAGCTGTGTTCCTTCCCTAACTCAAGACATCACATACCTAGCTATGTTCCTCCCTAACTCAAGACATCTAATACCTAGCTATGTTCCTCCCTAACTCAAGATGTGTCATACCTAGCTATGTTCCTCCCTAACTCAAGATGTGTCATACCTAGCTGTGTTCCTTCCCTAACTCAAGACATCACATACCTAGCTATGTTCCTCCCTAACTCAAGACGTCTCATACCTAGCTATGTTCCTCCCTAACTCAAGACATCACATACCTAGCTATGTTCCTCCCTAACTCAAGACATCAATCACATACCTAGCTGTGTTCCTTCCCTAACTCAAGATGTCTCATACCTAGCTGTGTTCCTTCCCTAACTCAAGACATCACATACCTAGCTATGTTCCTCAATAACTCAAGACATCTCATACATAGCTATGTTCCTCCCTAACTCAAGACATCACATACCTAGCTATGTTCCTCCCTAACTCAAGACATCACATACCTAGCTATGTTCCTCCCTAACTCAAGACGTCTCATACCTAGCTATGTTCCTCCCTAACTCAAGACGTCTCATACCTAGCTATGTTCCTCCCTAACTCAAGACATCACATACCTAGCTGTGTTCCTTCCCTAACTCAAGACGTCTCATCCCTAGCTGTGTTCCTTCCCTAACTCAAGACATCACATACCTAGCTATGTTCCTCCCTAACTCAAGACATCTCATACCTAGCTATGTTCCTCCCTAACTCAAGATGTGTCATACCTAGCTATGTTCCTCCCTAACTCAAGATGTGTCATACCTAGCTATGTTCCTCCCTAACTCAAGACATCACATACCTAGCTATGTTCCTCCCTAACTCAAGACGTCTCATACCTAGCTATGTTCCTCCCTAACTCAAGACATCACATACCTAGCTATGTTCCTCCCTAACTCAAGACATCACATACCTAGCTATGTTCCTCCCTAACTCAAGATGTGTCATACCTAGCTATGTTCCTTCCCTAACTCAAGACATCACATACCTAGCTATGTTCCTCCCTAACTCAAGACATCCATACCTAGCTATGTTCCTCCCTAACTCAAGATGTGTCATACCTAGCTATGTTCCTCCCTAACTCAAGATGTGTCATACCTAGCTATGTTCCTCCCTAACTCAAGACATCACATACCTAGCTATGTTCCTCCCTAACTCAAGACGTCTCATACCTAGCTATGTTCCTCCCTAACTCAAGACATCATCATACCTAGCTATGTTCCTCCCTAACTCAAGACATCACATACCTAGCTATGTTCCTCCCTAACTCAAGAATTCATACCTAGCTATGTTCCTCCCTAACTCAAGATGTGTCATACCTAGCTATGTTCCTCCCTAACTCAAGATGTGTCATACCTAGCTATGTTCCTCCCTAACTCAAGACATCACATACCTAGCTATGTTCCTCCCTAACTCAAGACGTCTCATACCTAGCTATGTTCCTCCCTAACTCAAGACATCACATACCTAGCTATGTTCCTCCCTAACTCAAGACATCACATACCTAGCTATGTTCCTCCCTAACTCAAGATGTGTCATACCTAGCTATGTTCCTTCCCTAACTCAAGATGTGTCATACCTAGCTATGTTCCTCCCTAACTCAAGACTCACATACCTAGCTATGTTCCTCCCTAAACTCAAGATGTGTCATACCTAGCTATGTTCCTCCCTAACTCAAGATGTGTCATACCTAGCTATGTTCCTCCCTAACTCAAGACATCACATACCTAGCTATGTTCCTCCCTAACTCAAGACATCTCATACCTAGCTATGTTCCTCCCTAACTCAAGATGTGTCATACCTAGCTATGTTCCTCCCTAACTCAAGATGTGTCATACCTAGCTATGTTCCTCCCTAACTCAAGACATCACATACCTAGCTATGTTCCTCCCTAACTCAAGATGTCTCATACCTAGCTATGTTCCTCCCTAACTCAAGATGTCTCATACTCAGCTATGTTCCTCCCTAACTCAAGACGTCTCATACCCAGCTATGTTCCTCCCTAACTCAAGACGTGTCATACCAGCTATGTTCCTCCCTAACTCAAGACGTCTCATACTAGCAATGTTCCCCCTAACTCAAGACGTCTCATACCTAGCTATGTTCCTCCCTAACTCAAGATGTTCATACCCTAGCTATGTTCCTCCCCTAACTCAAGATGTTCATACCTAGCTATGTTCCTCCCTAACTCAAGACGTCTCATACCAGCAATGTTCCTCCCTAACTCAAGAGTTCATACTAGCAATGTTCCTCCCTAACTCAAGAGTCTCATACCAGCATGTTCTCTCCCTAACTCAAGACTCCATACCTAGCTATGTTCCTCCCTAACTCAAACGTCTCATACCTAGCTATGTTCTCCCTAACTCAAGACGTTCATACCAGCAATGTTCCCCCTAACTCAAGACGTCTCATACCCAGCAATGTTCCCCCTAACTCAAGACGTCTCATACCCAGCAATGTTCCCCCTAACTCAAGACGTCTCATACCCAGCTATGTTCCTCCCTAACTCAAGACGTCTCATACCCAGCTATGTTCCTCCCTAACTCAAGACGTCTCATACCTAGCTATGTTCCTCCCTAACTCAAGACGTCTCATACCTAGCTATGTTCCTCCCTAACTCAAGACGTCTCATACCTAGCTATGTTCCTCCCTAACTCAAGACGTCTCATACCTAGCTATGTTCCTCCCTAACTCAAGACGTCTCATACCTAGCTGTGTTCCTTCCCTAACTCAAGACGTCTCATACCTAGCTATGTTCCTCCCTAACTCAAGATGTGTCATACCTAGCTATGTTCCTCCCTAACTCAAGACATCTCATACCTAGCTATGTTCCTCCCTAACTCAAGATGTGTCATACCTAGCTATGTTCCTCCCTAACTCAAGACGTCTCATACTTAGCTATGTTCCTCCCTAACTCAAGATGTGTCATACCCAGCTATGTTCCTCCCTAACTCAAGACGTGTCATACTCAGCAATGTTCCCCCCTAACTCAAGACGTCTCATACCTAGCTATGTTCCTCCCTAACTCAAGATGTCTCATACCCAGCAATGTTCCCCCCTAACTCAAGACGTCTCATACCTAGCTATGTTCCTCCCTAATTCAAGACGTCTCATACCCAGCAATGTTCCTTCCTAACTCAAGACGTGTCATACTCAGCAATGTTCCCCCCTAACTCAAGACGTCTCATACCCAGCAATGTTCTCCCCTAACTCAAGACGTCTCATACCTAGCTATGTTCCTCCCTAATTCAACACGTCTCATACCCAGCAATGTTCCTTCCTAACTCAAGACGTGTCATACTCAGCAATGTTCCCCCCTAACTCAAGACGTCTCATACCCAGCAATGTTCTCCCCTAACTCAAGACGTCTCATACCCAGCAATGTTATCCCCTAACTCAAGACGTCTCATACCCAGCAATGTTCTCCCCTAACTCAAGACGTCTCATACCCAGCTATTTTCCTCCCTAACTCAAGACGTCTCATACCTAGCTATGTTCCTCCCTAACTCAAGACGTCTCATACCTAGCTATGTTCCTCCCTAACTCAAGACGTCTCATACCCAGCAATGTTCTCCCCTAACTCAAGACGTCTCATACCCAGCTAATGTTCCCCCTAACTCAAGACGTCTCATACCCTAGCTAATGTTCCTCCCTAACTCAAGACGTCTCATACCAGCTATGTTCCTCCCTAACTCAAGACGTCTCATACCCTAGCTATGTTCCTCCCTAACTCAAGACGTCTCATACCTAGCTATGTTCCTCCCTAACTCAAGACGTCTCATACCTAGCTATGTTCCTCCCTAACTCAAGACGTCTCATACCTAGCTATGTTCCTCCCTAACTCAAGACATCTCATACCTAGCTATGTTCCTTCCCTAACTCAAGACATCTCATACCTAGCTATGTTCCTCTCTAACTCAAGACGCCTCATACCTAGCTATGTTCCTCCCTAACTCAAGACATCTCATACCTAGCTATGTTCCTTCCCTAACTCAAGACATCTCATACCTAGCTATGTTCCTCCCTAACTCAAGACAGTCTCATACCTAGCTATGTTCCTCCCTAACTCAAGACAGTCTCATACCTAGCTATGTTCCTCCCTAACTCAAGACGTCTCATACCTAGCTATGTTCCTCCCTAACTCAAGACGTCTCATACCTAGCTATGTTCCTTCCCTAACTCAAGACGTATCATACCTAGCTATGTTCCTCCCTAACTCAAGACGTCTCATACCTAGCTATGTTCCTTCCCTAACTCAAGACATCTCATACCTAGCTATGTTCCTCCCTAACTCAAGACGTCTCATACCTAGCTATGTTCCTTCCCTAACTCAAGATGTCTCATACCTAGCTATGTTCCTTCCAGATGTGTCTAACTCAAGACAGAGACATCTCATACCTAGCTATGTTCCTCCCTAACTCAAGACGTATCATACCTAGCTATGTTCCTCCCTAACTCAAGACGTCTCATACCTAGCTATGTTCCTTCCCTAACTCAAGACGATCTCATACCTAGCTATGTTCCTCCCTAACTCAAGACGTATCATACCTAGCTATGTTCCTTCCCTAACTCAAGATGTCTCATACCTAGCTATGTTCCTTCCCTAACTCAAGACGTCTCATACCTAGCTATGTTCCTCCCTAACTCAAGACATATCATACCTAGCTATGTTCCTCCCTAACTCAAGACGTCTCATACCTAGCTATGTTCCTTCCCTAACTCAAGACATCTCATACCTAGCTATGTTCCTCCCTAACTCAAGACGTCTCATACCTAGCTATGTTCCTCCCTAACTCAAGACGTCTCATACCTAGCTATGTTCCTTCCCTAACTCAAGACAGTCTCATACCTAGCTATGTTCCTCCCTAACTCAAGATGTCTCATACCTAGCTATGTTCCTCCCTAACTCAAGATGTCTCATACCTAGCTATGTTCCTTCCCTAACTCAAGACATCTCATACCTAGCTATGTTCCTCCCTAACTCAAGACGTATCATACCTAGCTATGTTCCTCCCTAACTCAAGACGTCTCATACCTAGCTATGTTCCTTCCCTAACTCAAGACATCTCATACCTAGCTATGTTCCTCCCTAACTCAAGATGTCTCATACCAAGCTATGTTCCTTCTCTAACTCAAGACGTCTCATACCTAGCTACGTTCCTTCCCTAACTCAAGATGTCTCATACCTAGCTATGTTCCATCCCTAACTCAAGACGTATCATACCTAGCTATGTTCCTTCCCTAACTCAAGACATCTCATACCTAGCTATGTTCCTCCCTAACTCAAGACGTCTCATACCTAGCTATGTTCCTCCCTAACTCAAGACATCTCATACCTAGCTATGTTCCTTCCCTAACTCAAGACATTCTCATACCTAGCTATGTTCCTTCCCTAACTCAAGACGCCTCATACCTAGCTATGTTCCTCCCTAACTCAAGACATCTCATACCTAGCTATGTTCCTTCCCTAACTCAAGACATCTCATACCTAGCTATGTTCCTCC
Source organism: Cepaea nemoralis (assembly GCA_014155875.1). Lineage (NCBI taxonomy): Eukaryota > Metazoa > Mollusca > Gastropoda > Stylommatophora > Helicidae > Cepaea > Cepaea nemoralis. The sequence goes on from JACEFZ010028067.1 coordinate 808,319, forward strand.
CTAACTCAAGACATCTCATACCTAGCTATGTTCCTCCCTAACTCAAGACGTCTCATACCTAGCTATGTTCCTCCCTAACTCAAGACGTCTCATACCTAGCTATGTTCCTTCCCTAACTCAAGACATCTCATACCTAGCTATGTTCCTCCCTAACTCAAGACGTCTCATACCTAGCTATGTTCCTCCCTAACTCAAGACGTCTCATACCTAGCTATGTTCCTCCCTAACTCAAGACATCTCATACCTAGCTATGTTCCTCCCTAACTCAAGACGTATCATACCTAGCTATGTTCCTCCCTAACTCAAGACGTCTCATACCTAGCTATGTTCCTTCCCTAACTCAAGACATCTCATACCTAGCTATGTTCCTCCCTAACTCAAGACGTCTCATACCTAGCTATGTTCCTCCCTAACTCAAGACATCTCATACCTAGCTAAGTTCCTCCCTAACTCAAGACATCTCATACCTAGCTATGTTCCTCCCTAACTCAAGACATCTCATACCTAGCTATGTTCCTCCCTAACTCAAGACGTCTCATACCTAGCTATGTTCCTTCCCTAACTCAAGACATCTCATACCTAGCTATGTTCCTCCCTAACTCAAGACGTATCATACCTAGCTATGTTCCTCCCTAACTCAAGACGTCTCATACCTAGCTATGTTCCTTCCCTAACTCAAGACATCTCATACCTAGCTATGTTCCTCCCTAACTCAAGACGTCTCATACCTAGCTATGTTCCTCCCTAACTCAAGACATCTCATACCTAGCTAAGTTCCTCCCTAACTCAAGACATCTCATACCTAGCTATGTTCCTCCCTAACTCAAGACATCTCATACCTAGCTATGTTCCTTCCCTAACTCAAGACATCTCATACCTAGCTATGTTCCCCCCTAACTCAAGACGCCTCATACCTAGCTATGTTCCTCCCTAACTCAAGACGTCAGTATCTTTAACTCTGGCATGCAATTGTGCAAGGTTTACTTCCTTTAGATAGTCTCTAGCAAAGGCAATGGACTATCTCTACCAATGGGCATGTTAGTCTGCTAACAACTTTACCTGGGCAATGCCCTAACAGCCTAGTCTTTACATGTCCAGCTGCCATGAAATATACAAGTGTATGTAATTTGCCTGTAGTTTTCCATACTTGTCCAAGAAGGAAGTATCTGATTCAACTACCCAAGAGGTGGTGACGCATATGATGTCATTAGAAATATCTTTGTAAAAGTTACCAACCCTAAACTGGGATAATATATAAATAACTTACATTATGCTCATGACTCTGTCTTGATAGCAACATTGGTGATATCAAAGATAGATATCATGCCTAAATGTACAATTTAAGTTAAGTTAATTGCATATCCTTTACAGGACGTTTGCAATCACACCAGTATTTTTTGCTGTTGTTGATGTCTTGATAAGTTTACGTTCTGTAGTTTGCCATTGCTTTCTGAACGACCGGTACCTATACTATTTTGAAAACAAACCAGCGCAACACGGTCTGCTGCCAAATCACTTTTTCGAAACGCAGGTATACGGGATCACAAACTGCGTCCGTAACACCTTTGCCACGGAGACCGGCACAATTAAAGTAAATGATGTTAATCCGGAGCAAGTGCAGAAATTCAAATATCTAGACACATGGATAACATTAGATAGAAGATCTAGAACAGATATAGAATAGGACAAACAAAAACTGCATTTTATAAAATGAAAGCATCTTATGCTATAAAACATTGTCACTGGAGGTTAGTCAATTAATTATTTCACGTTGCATACAATCAGTTTTAACATATGGCTGTGAATCGTGGACAATTAGTAAACAAGCAAAGAAATCACTAGAAGCTTTAGAGACGTGGTTCTACATACAAATGCAGACAATTTTCTGGACAGTCAAAATAAGAAACCTAAACGTTTTGAAAGAGGCTTAGACACAAAGACAACTACCACATGAGAAAGAGGCAGGCATATTTTGTTGGCCACATTATGAGAAGACAGAAGCTACAAAAAGGCATTTGATAGAGTAGATAGAAACAAGATTACGCTCAGTAGTTTGCCATTGCTTTCTGAGCGACATGCTCACATACCCCGTAAGTAACCGAAGCGACACGATCCGCTGCTGAATTTTGCGCAGCTGTGTTCCTCAAGCGGATATACAGGATTATGGAGAACAACGTTAAATTCTTAGCCAGGGAGAGCAGCTGTGAGCATGTATGTGTATGCAGTCCAAAAGAAATCAGGAGCCTTGGAATGTGATCAACATCGAACAATTAGCATAATGAGTCACATCACAAAGATTTTGCAAAGAATTATCATGCAAAGAGTTAGGAAGAAAATACAACCCAAAATAGGAGATGAACAATGTGGATTTGTAGAAGGCAAGGGCACAGTAAATGCTGTGTATATACTGAGAACAATAATGGAACGTTCTATAGAAGTAAACATGTGCTGGGGAATGAACAGGCAGACAGATTGGCTGGCTCTGCAAAACTTGGTGGAGTATTGATGCATGATAAGGCAGACATGGTTGCGGCCTTGTGGGAGCACGTGTACACCTCCGAGGAGCAAATGGATTACCATAGTCTGGCAAGAAAGCGACAGCGAGGAGTGACAAGAGGATCTGGCTGATGCTCGACGCTTAGAGGAAAGGCGAGACGCACATATAATCAGATTGCTGCTGGTACTATTGGGGTTGGAACTCTTCGCTGGCTTCTGAGGATGGGGACGGAGCGTTTATGGGAATGCCCCGAATGCTGTGATGTTGGTTCTTAAATCAATCAATCAATCAATCAATCAATAGAAGTAAACAAAGACTTATATCCTTGCTTTATTGACTACACTAAGGCTTTGATAAAATAAGACATGTCAACATAATGGAGATGCTTACAGATCTACAAATTGATGGGAAAGATCTTAGACTCATAAAAAACATATATTGGAAACAATAAGCGGCCATAAAGATTGATAATGAAGTAGATCAATATCAGCCTATTAAGAGAGGTGTGAGACAGGGATGTGTAATGTTTCCAGATCTTTTTTCCATATGCAGTGAAAATATTTTCAGAAATGTTGACAATATGAAAGGAACCATCATTGGGGGAAATAATAATAATAATATCAATAACATTAGATATGCAGATGATACAGTATTGATTGCAGACAATAAGCAGGATCTGCAACATTTAGTAGATGCGATTGTTGCACACCATGAACAACTTGGGTTATAATTAAATTGTAAGAATACACAGATTATGGTCATCACTAGGAAGAACGAAATACCACAACGTAATATACAAGTAAATGGGGAAATTCTTAAACAAGTGAATCGTTACAATTATCTCGGAACAGTCATAACATCTGATGGGAGATGCCTTGAAGAGCCTCATGTTACGTTCCCTACACATTTCATTTAGACTTTTCATGTGGTCTTGTAATTCAGCTTCTGATTTTGCTATTAGTGCTTGGCATCAGCAAACAGTTCTATAATGGTGTAATTTGCAGATGGTTCTTCTTATATGTTCTCGTCATGCAGTGTTCTTGCTGTCTCTATTTGGCTGGTTTCTTTATATTTGTTGTCTATATATGTTATGAATAAGCGAGAGGACAGGAGAGGGTGTGTGTGATTAATTTCCTGTTCACTTTTTGTGGCCCTAGGAGGCCAGTAAAAAAATGTTATACCCCTGTATTCTGAAAACTACATTGAAAGTATACAAATAATGTTTAAGAAATAAATATATAAATATAAAGTAGATTATAAAATGTAAGTATTAAAAAAATAACAACATTTTCTGTAAGAAATCTAAAAGTATTATAATTGTCGTTAAAGTATTTTACTTCTGTACTGATTGTTTTATTTCTAAAAGAAAATCAGAGAAGATAAACGTTAGCTATTAATATTATCACTAGTATATTAGTTATTCTTTTGAAATTCAAGTAATCTCCCTTGTAAAAATATTAGATGTTTATGTCCCCTACTCATTGCTTATTTAAGTTGATTTATTTGGTTGCTTCGGGATTTAAGATTTAAATATTGAGCACAACCCACTACTGGCAATGCTGATCGTATCCTGGTATGAACCTAAGGCCTATCCATGTCAATGTGGAAGCACTAGACTCGAGTTTCGCTCTCGTTTGAGCTCGTCAGTAGTGCATATCCTTGACCGGACTCCAAAACAAGAAAACAAACCCCGGATCACTGGCGTGTGAAGCGGGTGTGTAACCACTAGACCACGCGGCACACGCTGGACACGGCCAAATTATCATAACTAGCTTATTTAAGTGTTTTTCTTTTAGATATCTTGTAATTCTGCAGAATGCTTGAACATATTTATTAAGTGTAGCCATCAATCAAGGCATTACTATCATGATATTATGATCTTTTAAAGATCTAAGCAACTAGGGAAATGCATGCGCAGTTGAATTGTGTGATTTATTATTATATATTGGAAGATATCAACACTGTTGGGAAAGATTTGAAAATGATAAAAATATTTACTGGAACCAAGTAGCAGCAATTAAAATGGGAAATAAAGAGAGAAGTTACGAACAGATAAAGCTAGGAGTACGACAGGGGTGTGTCTTGTCACCGAATCTCTTCTCCCTATATAGCGAAGTAATAATGAGAGAGATCAAAGAGAAGAGACGGCAGGAATACTAATCGGAGGTTATAATACAAATGATATACGCCATGCAGATGATAAAGTATTGGTGGCGGATAATTCAACAGACCTACAACAATTGTTAGACATTGTGATAACAGAGAGTGCAAAAAAGGACTCTTCTTGAATATCAAGAAAACAGTAACAATGGTGATATCAAAGAAAATGGTGATGCCAAAATGTGACATAGAAATAGAAGGGATAATTCTTAACCAAATGGATAATTTTAAATACCTAGGGGCATTTATATCATCAGATGGAAGATGTACAACAGAGATTAAGAGCAGAATAGGGCAAGCAAAAGCCGCATTTCAGAAAATGAAGAGTGTTATGTTGTTTGTCCATCAAGAATGATGATGACCATTCATTTCATGCAGTGGGGTTGAAAGTATGGAGCCGTGAGTTCTGTTTCAGGCAGTCGTTGTTAGTTACTCTGACAGTCCAAGTAATTCATAACATTCGTCTCAGGAAATACATCTCAGTTGCTTCTAATTTCTTCTTAGTTTGTCCATTTACATTTCAAAATTTCACTGCCATACAGCAAAACTGGTTCTATATAGCATTTCAGCACTCTCTTTCTTACATTCAATGATAGTGACTTATTGCTTAAGATATTCTTCATTTTCTCTTTCGGTGGCATGGAGGAATATCATCAGCAGAGTTGATCCAGAACACCAAAGACCGAGATCTGGGGAGAGCCATGAACGCCTATGCCAGCTGGCAGAGCACTTGATGATGATTATTGTTATATGAGTTATATATGTTAAAGAAATAGGATGTGTGTGTGTGTATGTGGGGGGGGGGGGGGTGTTGGTTAGAAAGCAATGCACCATTTGGCAGAGAGAGAGAGACAGAGAGAGAGAGAGAGACAGAGAGAGAGAGACAGAGAGAGAGAGAGAGGGGGGGAGAGGGGGAGGGGGTGAGAGAGAGTGAGAACGAACGAACATACTTTATTTTCAAAGGGTTAAGAATTGGGCACGCAGGCCCGTCTAACATTCTGCCCTTCTATCACTCTCTTTCATACATTATTTCCTTCACACATAATTCAAGGCTAACTGAGAACAGCAACATTATAAAATATATGCATTATAAAGGCATGGGCAAAATGCAAACATAAATACTACACGACTCAGTAATATTAAATAATGGTGTGGCACTTGTTATTAGCTATTTGGAATATACTGGTCTAATAAAAGGGGGCTGGCTGTTATACTAGGGCAGTGGTTCTCAACCGGTGGGGAATTCCCCCCCAGGGGGGAATTTCAGGGTTTCCAGGGGGGGAATGAAGACCATTTCAAAATCGTGTTAATACAAGAACCGATTACTTGACATAGTTTTTCCTATCATACTTTACAGTTATGTATGTCTCGTCCTTCTAAAATTCATTTTATAAAGTAAATAGATCCACAAATCATGTTTTATGTGGATGTCTAGACTTGTTTTAGTTTATACTATTACATTTGCCTTCCACTTTTACGTATACTGTTTAGGGGTGAGGGGATTTTTAGATAGGAAATATGAAAGGGGGGAATGACGTTCTGAAAATACGGTGAAGGGGGGAACGGGCCAAATTTTTGATAGTAAGGGGGGGGGGGGGGGGGGAAATGGCGTTCTGAAAATATGGTGAAGGGGGGAATGGGCCAAAAAAGGTTGAGAACCACTGTACTAGGGTTTTATTATTATTATTTTTATTATTAATGGGGAAGTTAATCCGTACTGAGATAATGTTCGAATAATTTGCGATTATATGTATAGGCAGGGTTGTCCATGGGACATAATTTATATTGCGCAGTAATATATGCATGTCCCATCCCGTCCCATGGGACTTTCCCATGGGAATAACATTCCCATGGCCAAGCCTGCCAGGCTTGTCCATGGGACATGTTTTCATGTCCCATCCAATGGTAATTTATGCCTGTCCCATCCCATCCCTACACAATTAAGAAAATCCCCCTTTTTTCCCCATGGAATTCCCATGGCCAAGCCTGTGTCTAGGGATTGGTGATGTCTTTGATTTCTTGTGGAAGATTATTCCACAGCTGAGCTGCAGAGTACATTAAGCTTGTTTTGTATAAGTCAATCCTAGGCTTCGGAATGTGTAGTATATTTAATCCTTTACTGTGTCTAGCATTATATTTAAACAATGGCGAAAGGTAATTTGGGACATTCCGATGTAGGAATTTGTGAATTAGTTTAGCATTATTGAAAAGCAGGTGTTTGTAGAGTGGTAGTAACTGAAGGCATTTATGCAGGCTAAGATTGTCAGATAAATGTTTGCTATAAATTAAACTCATGGCCCGTTTCTGGAGTGAATAAAGTCGCTTGGTGCTTGAATTGGAACAACCATCCCAGATTGTAGAGCAGTAGTCAAAATGTGTCTGTATGTGAGAAGTATAGAATATTTGCCCCATGTCCTCATCAAGGAAATTTTTAATTTTGTGGCGAGTTTGTAGACTTTTTTCACTGTTTGTTTAACAAGCGCTTGAAAGTGGGAATTAAAGGTTAGGTTACTATCAATGATCAGGCCTAAGGTTTTGTTCTTCACATATTCGGCACAGTGTGATTATTCCCTGGAGCTGGCTGGTACATAAGTACAGTCTTCTCCAAGTTGATATTGAGCTCAAAGTTGGCACAGACATGTGAGAAAGCTGAAACATTGTGTTGCATGTCTTCCTCTGAGTTGACGTATAGAGCGCAATCATCAGCAAACAGGAGCTCTCTGACAGTGTTGCTGTTAATTTTGGTTTCTTCTTCTTCTTCGTTCATCCGGAGTTTTTTTCCGGATGTGATTGCGTTGTGCCTGTTTACAGCAGAGCTGCGTTCTTGCGCCGTTAGGCCGACACATCCGACTTCTGCGGGCATTTGTTGACCGGGTTAACCTTCCCGGGATTTTGGTTTTAGCTTTCAGCCTTCTGAGATTGAATAACTTTCCATCCATGCAGTAGTTGATGTCTATTCCAATGTCGTTGTTCTTGAAGGCATTCATCAGCATGGCTGAAAACATGAGGCTGAACAGTGTTGGTGCCAGGACACATCCTTGCTTCACCCCATTGGTGACAGGAAAGGGTTCAGACAGTTCACCATTTTCCTGTACTCTTGCCTGCATACCATCATGAAATAGCCGCACTATTTGGACAAACTTTCGTGGACCGCCATATTTTGCCATAATCTTCCACAGTCCTTCTCTGCTGACTATATCAACAGCATTGGTGAGGTCAATGAAAGTGGAGAACATTTCGCAGTTCTGTTCCTGACATTTCTCTTGCAGCTGCCTTGCAGCGAAAATCATGTCAACAGTTCCTCGTTCTTTTCTGAAGCCACATTGACTCTCAGGAAGAAGACCTTGATAGAGATGGGCCGTGAGGCGACTGAGAAGAATTCTGGCGAGTATCTTCCCTGCAATTGAAAGCAAAGAGATGCCTCGGTGGTTGTCACAGGATTAGCGGTTTCCTTTACGTTTGTAAAGGTGGACTAGTGACGTGTCCTTGGAATCTTGTGGCATGGTCTTGTTCACCCATATGTTTGTAAAGAATTGGTGAAGCTGCTCTGTTAGGACCGGCCCACCTGCTTTGTATATCTTTGCTGGGATGGAGTCAGGACCAGGTGTCTTGGCGCTGGAGAGTTGCTGGATGGCTTTGTTTACTTCCACTATGGTTGGCAGGTCATCAAGTGTATCATTAGTGGGAACTTGAGGAAGGCAGTTGATGGTTTCATCATCGAAGAAGGAAGTTGCATTTAAGATGCTGCTGAAATGCTCTGCCCAGCGTTGAAGGATTTATTTCTTATCGGTGATCAATGTTCCCCCATCTGCACTGAGGAGGGGAGCTATGCCTGGTGATGTAGGACCATAGACCGCTTTCAGTGAGTCGTAGAAGTTTTTCATATCATGTCTGTCATCAAAGCCTTAAATTTCATCAGCTTTGCTGCTCAGCCAGGAGTCCCGCATGTGCCGAAGTTTCTGCTGCACTACTCTCCAAATGTTATTGAAGGCATCTTTTTTATGTTGACTTCGGGTCATTCAAATGTGCCTTGAGGAGAAGATGTTTCTCGGCCAGCAATTGGTTGATGTCTTCAGAATTTTCATCAAACCAGTCTTTATGCTTTCGGGGGGCTGGACCCAGGATTTCCATAGCAGTGTGGTAAATTATGTCCTTTAGGGCTCTTCACTCTATTTCTGCATCCTGTTTAGCTGCAGCATTTGGCTTCAGGCGGTCTTCCAGCATGTTTTTAAACGACAGCTGCATTTTCTTTGCTGTTTAGGTGGGTGACATTTAGTTGTTTTGTGGTGGTTTGATGTGTATATTTATTTTCGAGGTAATGAGACGATGGTCTGTCCAACATTCGGCACCACACAAGGATTTTGTTACTCGAACGTCTTGACTGTCACTCCTCCTGACGATGACATAGTCAATGAGGTGCCTGAGTTTATAGCAAGGGTGCATCCATGATGTCCTTTTTCTCATGGAAAGACGAAAATTGCGTTGGTGATCAGGAGATTGTGTTCAGCACAGGTCTGAAGGAGGAGGAGCCCATTACTGTTGCAATTTCTGACTCCGTACTTTCCAATGATGCCACTCCAAGAGGCTGTGTCCTTGTCTACTCTGGCAATGAAGTCCCCAAGGAGTATAAGTTTGTCTCCTTTGGGAACAGATGTTAATACGTTGTGCAGGTCTTCATAGAATTTGTTTTTGACGTAATCTTCATTTGTCATGGTTGGTGCGTAGACACTCACGATGGTTGCATGCTTCTTTCCTTTCAGCAGGGGTAACTTAATAGTCATAAGCCTGTCATTTATAGCCTTCGGAAATTCAGCTAGTTTGCCAACCAGGGCCGACTTAATAGCATATACCACACTGGATTGGCGTCTTTCCTTGCTTTTCCTTTCACTCCAGAAAAATGTGTAGCCGGCACCTACTTCACAGATTTGGCCTTCTTCTGCAAGTCGTGTCTCGCTCAAGGCTACAATGTCGATGTTGTACCTGCCCAGCTCTCTCCCAATCAGTGCTGTTCGTCTCTCTGGGCCCGACGCGCAGTCTCTTTCAAGTAGGATGTGTACATTCCAAGTTCCGATTGTCAAGGGAATATGGTTAGCTCTTTTAGCGTTACCTGTTTTTACTTTGTATGTCGACCGCAGTATAGGGTACCCACCAACCGTGTAGTAAGGGACGTGCAAATGGAGTAGGAAATGGGGTCTGCGGCGGGGTCCGCCGCTCGTATTTCCTTATATGCTTGTTATCCCGCCCCTAGCAGACCCCCTGAAAAACAGACCCCAAAAGACCCAGATATTTGAAATTGGTGGGTATTTTTGGGGTACTTCTGGTGTCACATCCAGTTGACTACGTCCGGTCCATGGGAGGTAGTGTCTCCAGAGGCGACGGGGGCATGCGGGCGGCGTGAACTGGTGCGAGGTGCTGTGGGGCCGAACGACGGCGCGAACCGGCACAGCAGACGGGCGTGGTAGGGTTGAGTCCCATCCACGCAGAGATTGTAGATTGACAGACTGAAGACACTGAAAAATGACATTATTCATTACTCGGGTCACCGAGTATCCATAACTGGATCTATGAATAATTCATCACAGCTCAGAATGATAGTTACCAAAAGTAATATTTCGCCGATGTCCATATAGGGTACCCATGCTTCAACTCTAGGCGATAGGCCAGATTATGCGTAATAAATACTCTTCTTCTTCTTCAGCATTCCGAGCCATTGAGGTTCTTTGCTGCAGATACAAGCCGTCTCCATTTGTCTCTCTGGTTGACCTTCTCTTGCCAGTCACTGATTCCAAGTGCTTGTAGGTCTGTATGTATTTCTTCTTCTTTGCGTTCATCCAGAGTGTTTTTTTCAGATGTGATTGCAGTGTGTCGAAGTTATGCGTCCTTGGGCTGAAACCCACAGGCCAACACATCTGGCTTTAGCGTGCTTTTTTGACCAAGTAGCATTCCTGGGGTATGTATATTCTCTCCACCATCTTCTTGGTCTACCTCGTGGTCTACGGTCATTTATGTCCTGAGTGTAAGCGAGTTTTGTTTCCCTATTATCTTCCATTCTTTCTAAATGCCCCAGCCATTGCAGTCTATTAGCCTTCATGATACCAGTGATTAGCGGGGCCTTAAACAGATCATAAATGTCTTTGTTGCTTCTTCTTTTCACAATATGGAGTGAGTACATATCTAACAAACCTATGTAGAAGCTTACACAATAACAGTGAATGTATAGTGAGAGCAAATGGAGGACACTCAGAGGCCTTAACCATAAGATCTGGAGTACGACAAGGTTGTGCCCTGTTCCCTCTCTTATTCATAACCTATATAGACAGCATATGTAAATAAACCAGCCAACGAGTGACCGCAAGAACACCGCATGACAAGAACACAGAAGAAGAACCATCTGCAAATTACACCATTAGAGAACTCCTGTTTGCGGATGACCAAGCACTAATAGCAAAATCAGAAGATGAATTACAGGTCCACATGAATAGTCTAAACAAAATGTGTAGGGAACATAACATGAACATTAGCACAAGTAAAACAGAGGTAATAACTAAAGACGAAAAAACAACAATTAACCTAAATGAACATCCCTTGAAACAAGTAAAGAGTTTCAAGTACCTAGGAAGTATAATATCATCAACTGGCAAATCAGGAGACAAGATCGAAAATAGACGCAATAAGGCAAACCAACTCATTGGACAAATGGCACCAATACTAAAGAACAAACATGTATCACTAACTACTAAGAAAGCACTTTACAACACAATCTTCCTACCAACTCTATGTTACCAATGCCAAATCTGGAAAATGACAGAAAAAAAGAGAAAAGAAAAATCACAACAACAGAAATGAAATTCCTAAGAAGAATACTCAATGCATCAAGATGAGATAAGATCAGAAATCAGGACTAAAGTGGAGGTTATAGCTGCACTAGATTTTATTAGAAGGCAGCAAGTCAAATGGTTTGGCCATGCAAGTAGGCTACCAATTAACAGTATACCACAACAAGTAATAATCTACAGACCAAATGGAAGCAGAGGAAGAGGTCGACTACATAAACGATGGACGTAGGAAATAACAGAGTCCATAGAAATATCGATACATGAAGCCCATAAGTGGGCACTCTCCCGCTGTTTATACTTCACCTCGACACTGCACGGTATAAGAGGAACATAATGAAATTAGAAGCTACAAAATATTGTCACAACTGGAAAGCTTTATGAAAAAAAAGTTATAAAGACAGATTCCTGATAGCCTTGTGTCATGGCAAGGAAGGCTTTCAGCATATTAAGTGATACATGCTCATGGAAATGTTAAGATGTTTAAAAGCATGATTGCCCATGCCAATCGACAGGGCACCTGATGAAACCAGGAGCAAAACTGATGGCTTCTAAACCTGAGGCATAAATCAAAACCTCCCCCTCCTTTTCTCTTCTTGCCTCAGGCTCAATAACTAACAACGGAAAGGTGGGGTTCCACACATCCAGAAATTCAGAAACCACCAAGTGGTCAAAGCTCTGGTTTCCATAAGTTCACTCCCACACCACGGGTGAAATGATAATTCTGCCAATGTTAGTTTGGTTCAGTTTATAAATAACCCAATTCATGGAGGGCTTAAACACAGTGTTAAAACAGAAGCACCAGCAAAGATCCAACTGTCCACATCAGGAAGGTTAACCCGGTCAACAAACGCCCACAGAAGTCGGATGTGTCGGCCTAACAGCACAAGAACGCAGCTCTGCTGTAAACAGGCACAACGCAATCACGTCCGGAAAAAAACAAACTCTCCAGTTGAAAGCAGAAGAAGACAACTGTCTACATACCAGAATCTTTCTCGCTCATTCATTCTCTCATTCACTCAGTCTCTGCGTGGTCTTGAGGTATGGTGTCTGCCTCAAATGCTGGAGGTCCTGGGTTCAAGCCCTGGTGAGGACCAGGATTTTTTCACGTGGACTTCTAGTAAAAATTTCCCCTGGTCTCTGGGTAGTGAGATCGGACGCCTGTGTGTATTGTTGCGCACGTAAAAAAATCCCTTGGCAGTTTGAAGTCGAAAAAGAGTAGCCTAATGGCGCTGCCTAGGCAAAATTTTGAGTTAAAAATCTACCCAAAGTATTTCAGGATCCTCGCCGGTGCTACGGAGTTCATGCACTGAGCTGAGTTTCTCCAGACTCAGGTCTGAGTTAGGAGAAGAATGGAGCACTTATGGGTTGCACCCGTGTGCCGTGATGTTGGACTAAACTAAACTAAACTCAGTCTCTTTTAAAGACAACATAATTACTGAAGCAAGATTGTATACATAATACTGAGCAACAGTCTAATAAATTAAAGGTAAACAACAAAACAAACAATACTGAACTACGTACAGGTAAATGGGGTGAGCCATCAACACTGTTTTCAAATTCAATATTTATGGATCCTAAATCACTGACACTAGTGTTGCCCTCACCAGAACCTGCAAGGAAACAAATAATTTGAAATCAATTCTCACTGAAGCTAAGTTGAGTTGAGTTAAAAACTGATATCACCGCACTCAGAACATTCCCATACGTGCTCCATCCTCATCTTCAACAGCCAGCAGAGAGGCCCAATACTAATGGCACTAGTAGCAGTCTGATTATATGTCCACCTGGCCTTTCCTTGGAGTTTTGAGTGTTGGCCTGATACTCTGGTCACTTCCCTGCAGCACCATTCTCTCCAGGCTATGATGATCTATCTGGTCTTCTGCACTATACACACGATTCCAAAAGACCTCAAACACATCTGCCGTTTCATACACTCACTGAAGCTAAACAGATAAATAAATGCTTACAAATATGAAACAGAATAATCAGTTTTCTTTTTCTTCTTCTTTTGCCTGTAAGGCTCCTAGAGGAGGCACCATAGGCGGCAGATGACAGACAGATCTATGTAATGAGGGGCCGTGGAAGAGCAGTGGCTAGCACACATGCCTGCTGGCCTAGTGGTCAAGCATTTAAATCCCCATCAAGTTAGAGATTTGTAAAAACTGACACAGGATGTGAGGTTGACCCAGTCTAAATTGGGCATCAGGAAATATTCTGGGAATTAAAGGCGGCCGGCGCGATGCTGAACACATTACTCACTGAGTGCCAATGGGTTTATACAAGTACAGCATTAGCACCACGTACCCAATACATTTCAAAGCATATAAAAGGGTGCTTTACTTTCTTTACGACATACACCATACACCTGAAGGTTAGGACAAGGGCCCTTTGCTTTTACCCAGGTGATGAGGCAGAGAGCAGTATAGGTTGAGAAGATGAATCCTACCACTGCTGGGGATTGAATCAGAATGATTGTCTTGGTACGCAAGTAAACTAACCACTAATCACCTCAGGTCTATTTTGGTAATGTGTTTTGTTTCTGTCAATATATGATTGATTCAGAACAGTCCAAGAAAAGCTACCTGTTAGAAGATGTGAAGTATCTTGTGCAATAAATCATTTATGTATTAAGGAAGATAAATGTAGAATAGCCCAAGCTAAGGCGACATTTCACCAGATGGAGAATATTCTCTGCAATTTATTTTTGTCTATTGATGTGAGAAAAAGAGTTCTTAAGAGCTATTTTAAGCCAATCCTGATGTATCGAAGCTAATCATGGACAATTAGCAGACAAGTGAAGAATTATGTGGAAGCTGCGGAGATGGGGTTTTACAGAACATGGTGAGAACACTGTAGATGGACAGATAGAGTAACAATGATATCTTGACAAAGTTAGCCCACACAGAAAACTGGTTACTGGCATCAGAAGAAGAGGTTTCACATTCTTTGGGTATGTCATAAGAATGGGGAAACTGGATTATGTCATCACAGCAGGAAAACTGGAGGCAAAGAGGGAGACCATGAGAAAAGATACTATGGATATCATGACGTGGAGAAACATCAGCATCATAAATGACTGGCCATATAGAGGACAGAAGGCTGTGGACAGACATGATAAACGACATCACACAGCATGGGCCATAACAAGAACAATAAATTACATGCACCAAAACGTCAGAAAGAGAGTTAAAGTTAGTTGCATATCCTTTACAGGATGGTGCAGTCAACACCAGCATTTTTTGTTGTGATCTCTTGATAATTTTACATTCAGTAGTTTGCCATTGTTTTCTGAACGACCGGTACCCATACCATTTTGTAAAAAACCAATGCAAGATGGTCTGCTGCCAAATCGCCAGCAGCTGTGTTTCGAACGTGGATATGCGGGATCACGAACTGCATCCGTAATTCCTTCACCATGCAGCTGGCCAGAAAGAGAGTACTGAAGTATTATATAGAACCTGTTCTACTGTAATGTTACCTGTCCACTACTTGAATACAAAATGTCACTCACCACCTATGCTAAGAACAGGGCGTGCAGAGAAAGGCGTGCTCAACCTAGTCACATCCAGGCCAGAGGTCCGCAAGCAATCTGCCAATCGCTCCTGGTAGAACAAGCAGCTCTCTTTGATTTCAAATTCTTTAGGGTAGCTGAAAAATGAATGACAATAATGAATGACAATTCACATTAATATGAGAATACTATCTGCCTCTAAAGGCTATGATGTAACAAAATTATCTAGATGGAGTGGTTATTACACAAGAAAAATATATATCACTAGTAGTGATTATCTGAGAAAATAATTTATAAACTGGAGAAAATTGCATGAGAACAGTTTCTTCCTGTTGAGGTGATTATATGAGAAAATTATTCACCATAACAGGTGATCTTTAGAGTAAATTATCAATTTTTTCAGGTGATTATTAGAGATAATTATTACTTTTATAACTGACTGTATGAGAATATTATCACCTTTGAGGTGGTTATGACAACTAATGATCACACCTAGAAATGATTATAAGCTAAAGTTATCTACCCCTAGATGTGAAGAGAGAAATAATCTCCCCTTAGAGGTGATTACAAGTACCCTGTATCTCAATTATTGAGGTTTGCATGTTTTGTTTGTTAACCTGATTAGTATGAAACCAAGCCATGCCCTAACTCCGGCCTTCTGAGATACAAACTATGTTGTAAACTTCATGTGGCAGCACTGGATCCAACTGGGAGCTCATGTTGATGTTTTAAATGCTCACCTCAACAGAGATTTGAACACATGACCACCAGTCAAGTGTGCTAGCTACTGCACCAACTGCGTCTCCTATACTCTATAATATACTTAATAAATTTCAGTTCTTTGCAGAATGAAAAGATATTGCTTGATGTTCAACATTGTTGTTGTCCAGTAATTTGGGGGGAGGGGGGTTGTTTCCGTGCAAGGAAAGACATAATGCTTTTTGTCATGCATTCAATATGCACCAGGCGGTTCTAAGAAATTAGTTTATATCTAGGTCAGAAGGAATTAATCTGTGTCTGGGACAACAAGAGTTAAAGAAATCACGGCTTGGGGCAAAAAGAGTTACAACAACAACTAGTAGAAACATGAAGTTAAAACAACAACTATGATATAGTTCTGTAACAACTGGCTAGGAGAAACAAATTTAAAGTAATGAGCAAGATAAGATAGGTTAATATAACAAATTTCTGTGACAGAGGTTAAAGTAACAACAAGGATACTGTGGGTTAATGTAATAAATACCTGGGACAGAGTTAAAGTAACAACAACAATATAATAAGTTAATGTAACAATTGGCTGGACAAATAGAGTTAAAGTAACAACAATGATATAATGAGTTAATGTAGCAATTGGCTGGGACAAATAGACTTAAAGTAACAGCATTAATATATTGAGTTAATGTAACAACTGGCTGAGACCAATAGAGTTAAAGTAACAACAGCAATATAATGAGCTAATGTAACAATTGGCAGAGACAAACAGAGTTAAAGTAACAACAACAATATAATGAGTTAATATTACAATTGACTGGGACAAATAGAGTTAAAGTAACAGCAAAAATATAATGAATTAATATAACAATTGGTTGGGACAAACAGAGTTAAAATAACAACAACAATATAATGAGTTCATGTAACAATTGGTTGGGACAAATAGAGTTAAAGTAACAACAATATAATAAGTTAATGTAACAATTGGTTGGGACAAACAGAGTTAAGGTAACAACAACAATATAATGAGTTAATGTAACAATTAGTTAGGACAATTAGAGTTAAAGTAACAACAGCAATATAACAAGTTAATGTAACAATTGGTTGGGACAAATAAAGTTCAAGAAACAACACTATAATGAGTTAATGTAAGAATTGGTTGGGACAAATTGAGTTAAGGTAACAACAGCAATATAATGAGTTAATGTAACAATTGGTTGGGACAAATATAGTTAAGGTAACAACAGCAATATAATGAGCTAATGTAACAACTGGTTGGGACAAACAGAGTTAAGGTAACAACAGCAATATAATGAGTTAACGTAACAATTGGTTGGGACAAATAGAGTTAAAGTAACAATATAATGAGTTAATGTAACAACTGGTTGGGACAAATAGAGTTAAAGTAACAACAATATAATGATTTAATGTAACAATTAGCTGGGACAAACAGAGTTAAAGTAACAACAAAAATACAGTGGATTAATATAACAACCAGCTGTGGCAAAAGAAGTGTATATACATGTAACAATGAACTTGAATAGAAGGGTTTAATTAACAATGCCTTGTTGTCAGCTTGGAAATGAATGACCAGACACATGTATATATTTCAGATACAGTCAGTACAAATGAAGGATTCTTGTACAGACTGCATATAGCTAGCTTCATACTTCTATAGACCAATTGTCTCTTGAGAGGTGATAGGTCAATATGACACCAGCCGCCTTCACTTCCCAGAATGACTCTTGGTACACATTTTAGACTCGGTGGATCTGGAAGCCCAGGTAAACTGTTAAAACCTGCCCCAGAAAGCAGTGGCAAACTACTGAATGTTAACTTGCCAAGAGATCACAACAGCAAAAAATGCTGGTGTTGACTGCAATGCCCTGTAAAGGATATATAGCTAACTATCAATGCAATGTCAAACTCATGACTACTAGATCAGCGGGCAAGTGTGCAAGCCACTGCGCTATCGCAGCTAAATTTTCAGATATATGTGGGGATTATTCTCTTGCTTGCCCACTGACCCAGTGTCTGAATCACCATTAGGGTAGGGATTTTTTAACAAATGACCTCGTCTCCCAGGTCGGGATATTCTAAAATGTGTAGCAGGAAGCTTTCTGGAGAGTAAAGGTGACTGACGTGATACTGACATCATCTACCCAGTGCCAACTGATGTGATACTGACATCATCTACCCAGTGACAACTGATGTGATACTGACATCATCTACCCAGTGCCAACTGATGTGATACTGACATCATCTACCCAGTGCCAACTGATGTGATACTGACATCATCTACCCAGTGACAACTGATGTGATACTGACATCATCCACCCAGTGACAACTGATGTGATACTGACATCATCTACCCAGTGACAACTGATGTGATACTGACATCATCCACCCAGTGACAACTGATGTGATACTGACATCATCTACCCAGTGACAACTGATGTGATATTGACATCATCCACCCAGTGCCAACTGATGTGATACTGACATCATCTACCCAGTGCCAACTGATGTGATACTGACATCATCCACCCAGTGTCAACTGATGTGATACTGACATCATCCACCCAGTGCCAACTGATGTGATACTGACATCGTCCACCCAGTGCCAACTGATGTGATACTGACATCGTCCACCCAGTGACAACTGATGTGATACTGACATCGTCCACCCAGTGCCAACTGATGTGATACTGACATCGTCCACCCAGTGCCAACTGATGTGATACTGACATCGTCCACCCAGTGCAACTGATGTGATACTGACATCGTCCACCAGTGACAACTGATGTGATACTGACATCATCCACCCAGTGCCAACTGATGTGATACTGACATTGTCCACCCAGTGCCAACTGATGTGATACTGACATCATCCACCCAGTGACAACTGATGTGATACTGACATCATCTACCCAGTGACAACTGATGTGATACTGACATCATCTACCCAGTGACAACTGATGAGATACTGACATCATCCACCCAGTGACAACTGATGTGATACTGACATCATCCACCCAATGACAACTGATGTGATACTGACATCATCTACCCAGTGACAACTGATGTGATACTGACATCATCCACCCAAAAAAAAAAAAAAAAAAAAAAAAAAAAAAAAAAAAAAAAAAAAAAAAAAAAAAAAAAAAAAAAGGTAAACTGTTAAAACCTGCCCCAGAAAGCAGTGGCAAACTACTGAATGTTAACTTCCAAGGCCAACTGGTGTTTGACACATCCCTGTAAAGATATATGCCAACTATTAATGCAATCCCAACCCATGCAAGATGTGAAGCCATACCGCACTAAATTTCAATCAATGTGTGATATTGCTCTTCCCCATGCCCGTGTTAATTCACCCTTAAGGGGGGGAATTTAATTTACCTCTCCCCCAGTGCAACTGATGTGTAGACTTTCCCCAAATAACTGATGTGATACTGACATCATCTACCCAGTGCCAACTGATGTATACAAATTTAACCCTCATTCCCATAATTGGGAAATAACATCAAAACTTTTAAAAGCAATGATAGTTGATTCGACAATTACCCCGGAAAATTTTAACAAACAAAGAGTTAAAGTAACAACAACAATATAATGAGTTAATATTACAATTGACTGGGACAAATAGAGTTAAAGTAACAGCAAAAATATAATGAATTAATATAATAATTGGTTGGGACAAACAGAGTTAAAATAACAACAACAATATAATGAGTTAATGTAACAATTAGTTAGGACAATTAGAGTTAAAGTAACAAAAGCAATATAACAAGTTAATGTAACAATTGGTTGGGACAAATA
Source organism: Cepaea nemoralis (assembly GCA_014155875.1). Lineage (NCBI taxonomy): Eukaryota > Metazoa > Mollusca > Gastropoda > Stylommatophora > Helicidae > Cepaea > Cepaea nemoralis. The sequence continues at coordinate 827,853 of JACEFZ010028067.1, forward strand.
AAGTTCAAGAAACAACACTATAATGAGTTAATGTAAGAATTGGTTGGGACAAATTGAGTTAAGGTAACAACAGCAATATAATGAGTTAATGTAACAATTGGTTGGGACAAATATAGTTAAGGTAACAACAGCAATATAATGAGCTAATGTAACAACTGGTTGGGACAAACAGAGTTAAGGTAACAACAGCAATATAATGAGTTAACGTAACAATTGGTTGGGACAAATAGAGTTAAAGTAACAATATAATGAGTTAATGTAACAACTGGTTGGGACAAATAGAGTTAAAGTAACAACAATATAATGATTTAATGTAACAATTAGCTGGGACAAACAGAGTTAAAGTAACAACAAAAATACAGTGGATTAATGTAACAACCAGCTGTGGCAAAAGAAGTGTATATAACAATAACGAGAGCACTCAGTTCATGTAACAATGAACTTGAATAGAAGGGTTTAATTAACAATGCCTTGTTGTCAGCTTGGAAATGAATGACCAGACACACGTTATATATTTCAGATACAGTCAGTACAAATGAAGGATTCTTGTACATGCCTTGACTGTATATAGCTAGCTTCATACTTTCATAGACCAATTGTCTCTTGAGAGGTGATAGATCAATATGACACAGCCGCCTTCATTTCTCAGAATGACTCTTGGTACACATTTTGGACTCTGTGGATCTGGAAGCCCAGGTAAACTGTTAAAACCTGCCCCAGAAAGCAGTGGCAAACTACTGAATGTTAACTTGCCAAGAGATCCCAACAGCAAAAAATGCTGGTGTTGACTGTAACACCCTGTAAAGGATATATAGCTAACTATTAATGCAATGTCAAACTCATGACTACCAGATCAGCGGGCAAGTGTGCAAGCCACTGCGCTACCGCAGCTAAATTCTTCTCTTGCTTGCCCGCTGACCCAGTGTCTGAATCACCATTAGGGTAGGGATTTTTTTAACAAATGACCTCGTCTCCCAGGTCGGGATATTCTAAAACGTGTAGCAGGAAGCTTTCTGGAGAGTAAAGGTGACTGATGTGACATTGACATCATCCACCCAGTGACAACTGATGTATACAAATATGGAGCTGGCATCATATACCCAGTACACAGGTGGGAAAGGGTCCTCTATTCTTTTGAAACATGCTGTAGCCTTAACGTGAATGATGTTATAGAATTTTGTTTGTACAACATTACTGTAAGTGTTGGTGTCTGCATGAAGTGAGATGTAAGTGTTGGCAGTTGCATGGAAGTGGGGTGTGAGTGTTGGTGTCTGGATGGAAATGGGATGTAAGAGTCGGTGACTGCATGGAAGTGGGATGAGGTATAAAAACTGCCTGCCATGTTTAAATTCACATTAATTTAATCAGCGTCTTCATTGTCATCAATAACAGATTCACATGCCACACTATAAGCACGAACATAAAATGTCATTTCATTCATAATGCAATACAAACATTGCAACAGTGGACAGAAATGTTTAAAAGGAGAAACTGACATGTTGCACTTTGAGGACAGTTCATGCTAGAAATGTGATGATGAGTATTTGCTGCATGCCTATCTTTCAAAGGGATATGTTTTTTTAAAACAATGAACACATGAGGAAAACACAGAGTAGCAATGAATTCATCTGATCAAAATCATTCTTAGAAATCAATTAAGCAACTTAAAAATAACTGCCTTGTTGTTACATCTGACACTGTACTTAAAAAACTGTTTGAACCCATGTTATCTCTGATTATAAAAGTAACGTAAGCAAAGGCCTTGTTGTTACATCTGACAGTGTAATTAAAAAAACTGTGTGAACCCATGTTATCTCTGATTATAAAAGTAAAGTAAGCAAAGGCCTTGTTGTTACATCTGACAGTGTAATTAAAAAAAAAACTGTTTGAACCCATGTTATCTCTAATTATAAAAGTAAAGTAAGCAAAGGCCTTGTTGTTACATCTGACAGTGTAATTAAAAAAAAACTGTTTGAACCCATGTTATCTCTGATTATAAAAGTAACGTAAGCAAAGGCCTTGTTGTTACATCTGACAGTGTAATTTTAAAAAAAACTGTGTGAACCCATGTTATCTCTAATTATAAAAGTAACGTAAGCAAAGGCCTTGTTGTTACATCTGACAGTGTAATTAAAAAAACTGTTTGAACCCATGTTATCTCTAATTATAAAAGTAAAGTAAGCAAAGGCCTTGTTGTTACATCTGACAGTGTAATTAAAAAAAACTGTTTGAACCCATGTTATCTCTAATTATAAAAGTAAAGTAAGCAAAGGCCTTGTTGTTACATCTGACAGTGTAATTAAAAAAAAAAACTGTTTGAACCCATGTTATCTCTAATTATAAAAGTAAAGTAAGCAAAGGCCTTGTTGTTACATCTGACAGTGTAATTTAAAAAAAAACTGTTTGAACCCATGTTATCTCTAATTATAACAGTAAAGTAAGCAAAGGCCTTGTTGTTACATCTGACAGTGTAATTAAAAAAAAAACTGTTTGAACCCATGTTATCTCTAATTATAAAAGTAAAGTAAGCAAAGGCCTTGTTGTTACATCTGACAGTGTAATTAAAAAAACTGTTTGAACCCATGTTATCTCTAATTATAAAAGTAAAGTAAGCAAAGGCCTTGTTGTTACATCTGACAGTGTAATTAAAAAAACTGTTTGAACCCATGTTATCTCTAATTATAAAAGTAAAGTAAGCAAAGGCCTTGTTGTTACATCTGACAGTGTAATTTAAAAAAAAACTGTTTGAACCCATGTTATCTCTAATTATAAAAGTAAAGTAAGCAAAGGCCTTGTTGTTACATCTGACAGTGTAATTAAAAAAACAATTGTGTGAACCCATGTTATCTCTAATTATAAAAGTAAAGTAAGCAAAGGAGTACAGGACCCTCCTGAATGCCTTGGGACATACTGGGTATATAGTGCTGGCCCCATATTTATATAGGACAATCAGCACTTGATGGGTTGTGTAGTCAGTGTCATGCCATCACCTTTACTTCCCATATCATTTCCTGGTACCCATTTTACATTGTGTTGATTTGGGAGTCCAAGTTAAATTTTTTTATTTAAATCTGCATCAATGGGGGTTTGAACACATGACCACAGGGCTGACAGGCAAATGTGCTACCTTCAATGTTACAGCGGCTCTTGCATCTCTAATTATGACAATTTCATTTTCTTTGTTCCCATTGTTACTCTTTTCTACTTCACTTGCCTACAATGATTCTAGCTGTAAGCACTATGTGTTTCAATCTCTATCTACAATGATCTTGTGCGTATTCTTCATATCATGTCTTCCACATGTAGTTCCACTTTATCGTTATCCCCCATGGACGGTGGCTTGTGCTCTACCTTTGCAGTTAAGCTTAGGCGGTAGCATAGTGGCTAGACACTCACTGGAGCTGGTGATACTGGCCACATCACCTACCGATAGGTCTATAAAAATATTGATCTAGCAACGTATGCCTGATGCACTGTAAGGTCATTTACTTACTTCCTTACTACAGGGGGAGATGAAGTTTTTTATTTATCTTTGGCCAAATATTGATTATGATGTTCATCTCTAACATTTCAAATCAAACCATGACAGCAACAAGTCTGAATGAATAAACACCTTCAGTGAGAAGTATTTCAATTCAGACCATGACAACAACAAGTCTGAATGAACAAACACCTTCAGTGAGAAGTATTTCAATTCAGACCATGACAGCAACAAGTTTTAATGAACAAAAGCCATGACTGCTGCAAATTGAAATATTTCTTCTGAACTGTTTATATTATGTGCGAGTCTGAAGATGGGAAAAGAGACTATCCTAAATGTAGCTACTTTAGTTTATTTCGTTGCAAGCAAATAAAATCCCATGATCATACATTTTATAGAGACATGCAATAACACAACACACACAAATACATTCAGAACTTTTAACAAAATGGACCTGGGCTTCCCATTTGACCCAGCCTAAAATGGCCACCAGGATAAGTTTTGGGAAGTAAAGACGCCCAGCATGATACTGGCCAGAAAATACATCACCGATTGGTCTATAAAATATGTGGCTAGCACCATATATCTAACATGCCTCAAGGTGTGAACAAAGATGCCTTTGCTTACTTTATTTACATATAAACATATTCATGCATACATGAGCATTCAGGCTACATACTTATACATAAGCCTCGCAATATGATCATCTTCAAAATGTGGTTACAGCTGGCAAACTTGATGAGAAAAGAGCAAAAGAAAGACAAAGAAATCAAGGCCTAACGAAATCATATAAAAGGGAAAGAATGCAGACCTGTACAATGTTTACTGCCTTAATATTTTTGTGTCTTTCAGTTGTCAGCTGCTCCTTACTGTCTTGTATAATGGTTACTTGTATTTCAAAACTTGCTCATTTTCTGTGATTAAACTGTGTCTGTGCTTGTATAAAGGTTAGTTGTATTTGAAAACCACTTATTTTCTGTGAATAAACAGCGTCTGTGACACGACCTGTCTAGGCATTGCTATTGGCATATTCCCATATGTTTATGTTGTTATCATAACGAAAGAAATACGGAAATAAACATTAAACACTAGCAAGTTGGTCATGCCCTGAAGTACACGTGTTCCTGCAACAAGGTGCTGTCGTCATTTGGAGGTGACAGGTTCAAACCCAGGTCAGTAACAATAGATTTCAATTTTTATGTTGTCTAGTGCATCTTCTAGTCTCTACTTCTTTCTTCTACTCCTGTGAGCACCAGATAATACATGTGTGCTTATTTATGAACTATCTTGGTGGATTCAAAGAGTTCCCCAAATGATATTTCTAGCAAAACTGAAGTACACCAAATAATTCTAATATTTAACTCAAAGACAGAGTATGCAAGACGAAAGCCAAATCCCTACAATCTTTGCTTGCTTCATCTTGTAAAATTATTTTTAAAAATATAATAATGAGATAAAAACAGAGAGTGTCAATACTGAAGAATCAATAACAACTGAAAAAAATCAGCCATAAGAAAATCATTACTGCAAACAGTCAGCTTTTAGTCAACAACTCATTATCACCGCAACTTTACAGACTGTACTTACTTTAAACAATCAGTTCTGTGTGCAAAAATTGTACATTAAATCAATAAAAACAATATCTGAAGATGCCTGTTACATTTTCTCATCTTGTTGTCACATTTGTTCATTCATTATTTTTTAGCCTGATTTATTATCTTTCCCCTCAAAATGGTCATCAAACCATCAATGTAAATACAGGCAAGTTTGTGACCACTGATTTGTCACTGTCACATGTCTCAGACACCACACTGTGGTGATTTAGTCTCCTTGTGTGCATGGTTCTTCTTCTTCTTTTCTCTTTCAAGGGAAATGCATCACACTAAGTTAGGCCCTTCAATGGCCTGCGTCTTATATCAGCATGCGTATATGTAAGGCTTGCTCCCTCTAGACAGATTCCATCCAAGTTAACGGACTCTAGCTGCCTGTGGGTAAGTTTTCTTTCCCACAATTCTGCCAGAGCAGCAGCCTTACAGCCTACTCTTTGCAGATACCAACTGCTGTGGGATATTTCATGCGCACAATCTGTTGTTTGTCCATATCCGAGAAGGCGATGTATACAATCTCACTAACCAAGAGATCAGGGAAACGTTTCATATCATTCGATACAAATGGTTCGTAGAAACATTTCCTGTTATATACAGAATCCAGTTATGTTCTGAGCCTTAGATAGACATCACAAACTTTCAGCCATGGCTCCCTTATTGCTCCAGATGAGATACCTGAAGAATTTTCCTGTGCTCAAGGTTTGTTTTCTGACACACACAGCTATGGTCTGAGTACAGCAAAAGTAGGCCACATGTGTGTATTTATACCTGACATACAAGACTGCAAGGCAAAACTGGTAGACAGGGTGACTGCAGTTGAGCTAAGAATGAAAAGAGATTAATGTAAAATGTTTTTAGGAAGCTCAACAAACAGATGAACCATTTTTCCATGTTCAGATTTCCTGTAATGTGTTGTGTTTGGATGTAATATTTTGGTTGCCAGATATGTTTTCATGTAGTTCCATTTCCTGGTTTTATGTTCATTGGTAAAAATATGGGTCTTTCATCTACTGATCTTATGAATAAAATTTAACATTAATTTGTTTAAAGACTAAGATTCTGTTCTCACCTACACAACAGAGAAGACGAAGAGCAACACAGAAACCAAGTTGGAACAAGCTTCATTAAAATAAAACACCAACATAACATCACTGACAGACATGTACACAACACATAACCATCCACTGTATGGAAATACAAGCAATAATTTTATGTCAGTAGTTAAAACAGTAGTTTAAAATAATATGTTGTATCAAGCAGTAAACAAGTACAATATAAAACAAGTCACTGGCGATATTGTTGTCTATTGGAGTAAACAGGCAATAAAGACCTGTTACAGACATGCCAGCATGCAGGATTGAGGGTTGAAGACACATACTTACAACTCTACTTCCTTGGTTGATGACCAACTGTTGAGTAGCACAACACAGATGATCAGGGGTAGGGGAGATGCATTCAAGCTGCTGGTGTCTGTGCTTGCGTGCAACAAATGGCAAACATGACGGGCAACAAATGGCAAACATGACGGGCAACATATGGTGAATATGAGGGGTAGTGTAATTCTGTGTACTAGGGACAATATATAGCTATACAGAAAGGGCAACGTTTGCAGTGTATAAGGGACAATATATGGCAAATATGATGGGCAAAATATGACAAATAATTGGGGTTGTATTTGCAAGGGACAACAAATAGTTATGGTGGTGCATGAGGGACAACATATATATACAGAAAAAAAGCAACATTTGCAGTGTATAAAGGACAACATATGGCAGTATATAAAGGGTAACATATTTTCATCTTGCAGAGATGGTGGGCATCATGTTTGGTAGCCTGGATAGTTATGCATGGAGTGAAAAATTGTCGAAGGAGTATTTCACGTGAACCATGCCCGTAGAGTGAAAAGTAGACATGAGTGAACCTCCCTAGTGAATACGAACACAGTAACAGTGCGTTCCTGACTTAACACCATTATAGGCTATTACTATTGTTAATGTTACTGGATTTGATATTCAAGTGCCCAGTTGCCTAGCTGAATATTTGATTGTTGTCAGCATGCAACAATTTCTATGATGCTACTATTGTTGATAATGTTACTGGATTGTATATTCACAACTAGTTGTCTAGCTGAATATTTGATTCTGTTGTGGGCATGCAACAACTGCAATGATATCAAGCTGTTGTTTTTAGTGAACTTTAATGACTGTGTGGGTGTACATGCTCTTTCACCGAACAATTAAATCAGTTAAGAGATTGCTTATACTGCCCAGAGTTATTCCTGTGAGATGTTTGACATGCTCTTCTTCTTATAGTTCATGCCGTGTGGCGCTGGTGATCATGGCTGTCCATAGTCTTATGTCTCTTGCACTGTGCATAATCTCTGATACCAATGTTCCTTCATGCTATGATGTTAAACTGTCCAGTATCTTCTCTCTTGGTCTCCCCCTGCCTCTCTTCCCCTTCAACCTTCCCATTGTGACAACATATCCCAAACCGAACTCAATCGCATAAGTACTTGGTGTGATGAAGCTGGGGCAATGGTCAACCCAACAAAGGCAACAATGACTTGGTTCTCGTTGAATAATCATATTGTCAACAATCCAACACCAACTGTAATGCTGTGTTCAGAGACGGTGGAAAGAACGCAGGCAATGAATTACCTGGGGATACGGTTTGATCGAAGCCTTGCTTATAATGTGCACATAGACCAGGTGATAACAAAGGCCAAGCGGGGTTTGGCAGCGATGCGGGTGATGGCGGCAGCAAACTGTGAGCAGCGCCATCTATGTCTTCTGTACGAGGGGTTGGTCATGTCTGTTTTGGAGTATGCAATGGCAATCCTGACTCTCAGCCATAAGCAGATAGAAAGGATGGAAAGGATACAGAATGAAGCTATGCGCATTATTCTTGGATGTACAAGAGATACAGCATGCAGGGCGATGCGCTACCTTCTTGATTTTCCAACCATTGAAGAGAGAGTACAAGTTTGCAGGGCACACGCCTACCTCAGAATTAACGCAAACACACAACATCCACTGCATAGTGAAATTAGGAAGGTGAAGGGCAGCAGGTTAAAAAGAGGACGGTCGTGGATGGGTCAAGCCGAAGACATTCTTCAACAGGTGTGTTCACTTGAGGACTTAGAACCTGGCGAGGAGTGGGTGCAAGTGCCAACAGACTTCTGAACATCCTTTTCAGTTTGCATCCAACTAGATAGAAAATGCAGACAAGAAAATCCGGCTGCTGTGGAGGCTGAAGTACAAGCGTTGATTTTCGAGAATTCGCTAGACGGTGACGCGGTCATCTACACAGATGGGTCGGTCGTCCGACATGTGAGAAGCTCATGGGCCTTTACAGCTCGGGCCGGAGGGAGAATTGTGAAGGAGGACTCTGGTGCTTTCACTGAAACCACAAGTAGCCTGACCATGGAAGTCATGGCAGTAAGTAAAGCAATAACATGGCTCGAGATACAGACATTCACTAGGGCTTGTTTCCTTAGCGACTCAATGAACATGATCAAGAGGATAGAGGAGGGGTCGATCCGAAGAGAATGGTTGCTGCCTCTGAAGCGGTCTCGGCTGGCAAAGATTAGTTTCATCTTCGTGCCAGGTCATGCGGGAGTACATGGAAATGAGCGGGCTGACAAGCTCGCAGGTGAGGCTACTGTGGAGGGCGGACGCGCCATGGACCAGGCTGACATTCTGAATGCTCTACGAGAAGTGAGACTTTTGCGAGAACCAAGTGATGACTGTGAATCTACAACAATGGCCAGACTGCGGGAGCAGCAAATTAAAAGAGGGGTGGCCAAACAAGAACACTACGCAGGAAGCCAAAGAAGATTGATAAACCAACACAGAACTGGCGTCGTTAGCCGCTACACGCTGCGGGATTTGCTGAGGAGGGGATCCGAGCACTTATGGACTGAATGGTTCGATGTGCAACGAGGATGATCTGTCGACTAACTAACATATCCCAGCTTTCCCCTTCTCATGACATGTACAAAGAATATGGTCTGTCTTCTGATGCGAGTAACCAGTTTCTCTTTCTCACTTCTTTCAAGATATCTTCACTACTTTATCTGTCGATGATGCTCTCATAATTCTTCTATAAAACCACACCTCCATAGCTTCCACATAATTCAGACTGAAATACCACTAGCACAACAAAAGATACATAGGACATAACTGGCTGAAATACCACTTGTTAAACAAAAGATAGACAGGACATAACAGGCTGAAATACCACTTGTTAAACAAAAGATACACAGGACATAACAGGCTGAAATACCACTTGTTAAACAAAAGATACATAGGACATAACAGGCTGAAATACCACTTGTTCAACAAACTAAAGATACACAGGAATACCACTTGTTCAACAAACTAAAGATAGACAGGACACAACAGGCTAAAATACCACTAGTTAAACAAAAAATACACAGGACATAACAGGCTGAAATATCACTTGTTCAACAAAAGATACACGGGACATAACAGGCTGAAATACCACTTGTTCAACAAACTAAAGATACACAGGAATACCACTTGTTCAACAAACTAAAGATAGACAGGACATAACAGGCTAAAATACCACTTGTTAAACAAAAAATACACAGGACATAACAGGCTAAAATACCACTTGTTAAAAAAAAAATACACGGGACATAACAGGCTGAAATGCCACTTGTTCAACAAAAGATACACAGGACATAACAGGCTGAAATGCCATTTGTTCAACAAAAGATACCCAGGACATAACAGGCTGAAATACCACTTGTTCAACAAAAGATACATAGGACATAACAGGCTGAAATACCACTTGTTCGACAAACTAAAGATACACAGGAATACCACTTGTTCAACAAACTAAAGATAGACAGGACATAACAAGCTAAAATACCACTTGTTAAACAAAAGATACACAGGACATAACAGGCTGAAATCCACTTGTTCAACAAAAGATACACAGGACATAACAGGCTGAAATACCACTAGTTAAACAAAAAATACACAGGACATAACAGGCTGAAATATCACTTGTTCAACAAAAGATACACGGGACATAACAGGCTGAAATACCACTTGTTCAACAAACTAAAGATACACAGGAATCCAACATGTTCAACAAACTACAGATAGACAGGACATAACAGGCTAAAATACCACTTGTTAAACAAAAGATACACAGGACATAACAGGCTGAAATCCACTTGTTCAACAAAAGATACACAGGACATAACAGGCTGAAATGCCACTTGTTCAACAAAAGATACACAGGACATAACAGGCTGAAATACCACTTGTTCAACAAAAGATACCCAGGACATAACAGGCTGAAATACCACTTGTTCAACAAATTAAAGATACACAGGAATACCACTTGTTCAACAAACTAAAGATAGACAGGACATAACAGGCTAAAATACCACTTGTTCAACAAAAGATACACAGGACATAACAGGCTGAAATACCGCTTATCCAACAAACTAAGGATATGAGATACAGATAAATGCAACTGTAGAATTGGCAAAATGACATTTAAACATTTACTGCAAGGGTGTCCAACATATGCAGAACAGAGACAATTATTTGGTCCACTTCTTTGAGAACACACTCTGTGGAGATGTCAACAGCCATAAATTGACCGCTACTTTCATTAAATACATTCAAGCCAACTTCTTCAGGTGTATGAAGAAAAGAAGAAATGTATAACCAGCCACCTCCAAAGCCACTCAGGGACTGGCAGATGACAATATTAGCCTCCTTGGCAATGATAAACAGGCAATGGCTATGTTAAATAGAGCCATACATCTACTGAGAAATGGTATATGACAACGCAGTTAAACTAGTGGTGTAGGGTGTGTGGCAACATCAGTATACAACTAGCGATAGTGGGTATGTGACAACATTACACAACTAGTGATGGTGGGTATGTCGCATCATTACACAACTAGTGATGGTGGGTATGTGACAACATTACACAACTAGTGATGGTGGGCATGTGACAACATCAATACACAACTAGTGATGGTGGGTAAGTGATAACATCAATACACAACTAGTGATGGTGGGTATGTGACAACATTACACAACTAGTGATGGTGGGTATGTGAAAACATCAATACACAACTAGTGATGGTGGATATGTGAAAACATCAATACACAACTAGTGATGGTTGGTATGTGACAACATTACACAACTAGTGATGGTGGGCATGTGACAACATCAATACACAACTAGTGATGGTGGGTAAGTGATAACATCAATACACAACTAGTGATGGTGGATATGTGACAACATTACACAACTAGTGATGGTGGGTATGTGAAAACATCAATACACAACTAGTGATGGTGGGTATGTGATAACATCAATACACAACTAGTGATGGTGGGTATGTGATAACATCAATACACAACTAGTGATGGTGGGTATGTGACAACATTACACAACTAGTGATGGTGGGCATGTGACAACATCAATACACAACTAGTGATGGTGGGTATGTGATAACTTCAATACACTAGTGATGGTGGGTATGTGATAACTTCAATACACAACTAGTGATGGTGGGTATGTGATAACTTCAATACACAACTAGTGATGGTGGGTATGTGACATCACACAACTAGTGATGGTGGGTATGTGACAACATCAATACACAACTAATGATGGTGGGTATGTGACAACATCAATACACAACTAGTGATGGTGGGTATGACAACATGAATACACAACTAGTGATGGTGGGTATGTGATATCAATACACAACTAGTGATGGTGGGTATGTGACAACATCAATACACAACTAATGATGGTGGGTATGTGACAACATCAATACACAACTAGTGATGGTGGGTATGTGACAACATCACACAACTAGTGATGGTGGGTATGTGACAACATCAATACACAACTAGTGATGGTGGGTATGTGGCATCATTACACAACTAGTGATGGTGGGTATGTGACATCATTACACAACTAGTGATGGTGGGTATGTGACAACATTACACAACTAGTGATGGTGGGTATGTGACATCATTACACAACTAGTGATGGTGGGTATGTGACAACATTAATACACAACTAGTGATGGTGGGTATATGATAACAGCAATACACAACTAGTGATGGTGGGTATGTGGCATCATTACACAACTAGTGATGGTGGGTATGTGACATCACACAACTAGTGATGGTGGGTATGTGACAACATCAATACTCAACTAGTGATGGTGGGTATGTGACAACATCAATACACAACTAGTGATGGTGGGTATGTGATAACATCAGTTATCAGTTAGTTATCAGTTATCAGTTATCAGTTGGGGTATCTTCGTTGCACTCCGGACATGTCCATAGGTGCTCAGATCCTCCCCCCAGCATATGCATCAGCGTCCGGTGGCTAATAGTGCTAGTTCTGTGTTGGTTGACGAGGCGCTTTGTTTTCCCGATGTACCTCTCGCGTCTGGCTGTGCCGATTCTTACTCCCAGGTCTTTCATCCTGGAGAGCGATGTGGAATCACTGGCGTCAAAATCCTCTGTTCTCGCCATATCTTTAAGGGCGTTAATAACATCCGCACGATCCATGGGCTGGCCATCTACAGGGGGTGCAGAGCCAGCCAATTTATCAGCTCGTTCATTTCCCTCGACTCCTGCATGTCCCGGGACGAAGATGAAGGTGACCTTGCGGATAGCAGACTTCCGCAGCGACTCAGTCCACTGTCTACGTACAGATCCAGCTTCGACCTTCTGAATCATGCTCATTGAATCACTTAGTACACACACGTTGGTATAATGCTGTGATTCCAGCCATATGAAAGCCTGTGTAACTGCCATCACCTCCATCGTCATGCTGCTCGTGTGATAACATCAATACACAACTAGTGATAGTGGGTATGTAGCATCATTACACAACTAATGATGGTGGGTATGTGATAACATCAATACACAACTAGTGATGGTGGGTATGTGATAAAATCAATACACAACTAGTGATGGTGGGTATGTGACAATACACAACTAGTGATGGTGGGTATGTGATAACATCAATACACAACTAGTGATGGTGGGTATGTGACAACATCAATACGCAACTAGTGATGGTGGGTATGTGATAACATCAATACATAACTAGTGATGGTGGGTATGTGACAACATCAATACACAACTAGTGATGGTGGGCATGTGATAACATCAATACACAACTAGTGATGGTGGGTATGTGACAACATCAATACACAACTAGTGGTGGTGGGTATGTGATAACACCAATACACAACTAGTGATGGTGGGTATGTGGCATCATTACACAATTAGTGCTGGTGGGTATGTGACAACATCATTACTCAACTAGTGATGGTGGGTATGTGATAACATCAATACACAGCTAGTGATGGTGGGTATGTGACAACATCAATACACAACTAGTGATGGTGGGTATGTGACAACATCAATACACAACTAGTGATGGTGGGTATGTGATAACATCAATACACAACTAGTGATGGTGGGCATGTGACAACATCAATACACAACTAGTGATGGTGGGTATGTGACAACATCAATACACAACTAGTGATGGTGGGTATGTGACAACATCAATACACAACTTGTGCTGGTGGGCATGTGATAACATCAATACACAACTAGTGAAGGTGGGTATGTGATAACATCAATACACAACTAGTGATGGTGGGTATGTGACAACATCAATACACAACTAGTGATGGTGGGTATGTAATAACATCAATACACAACTAGTGATGGTGGGTATGTGATAACATCAATACACAACTAGTGATGGTGGGTATGTGACAACATCAATACACAACTAGTGATGGTGGGTATGTGACAACATCAATACACAACTAGTGATGTAGGGTGTGTGACTACACAACTAGTAATGACAATGTGTAGAAACACAGTTGTATAACAGCTGATGTTGAATTTGTGACAACATAATTATGTAGCAGCTTATACAAGACATAAAAGTCAGAAGTCAACCAACGCGAAGATGGACAAGGACATTGCAGACACCTTTGGCGTAAGGGTGCACAAAGCAGGAGAAATGGCAGGAGATCTAGATGCTTGCTGATATGCCACGATGAGAGCAAAGTTCTGTAAAGAATGAGCTAACTGATGATACAGGGTATGTGAAAACAGTTGTAACACCACAGAGGTTGGGTATGTGACTACAGCACCATGTCTGTCTCTCTAGGCAGACAGACTAGACACCTGTGATATGGTGTTGGAGAACATGTATGGGAAGGATGAGGGTATGTGACTACAGCACCATGTCTGTATGTCTCTCTAGGCAGACAGACTAGACACCTGTGATATGGTGTTGGAGAACATGTATGGGAAGGACAAGGGTATGTGACTACAGCACCATGTCTGTCTCTCTAGGCAGACAGACTAGACACCTGTGATATGGTGTTGGAGAACATGTATGGGAAGGATGAGGGTATGTGACTACAGCACCATGTCTGTCTCTCTAGGCAGACAGACTGGACACCTGTGATATGGTGTTGGAGAACATGTATGGGAAGGATGGGGAGACAAAACACACATGCATGCATGCATACACACACACGCACACAACTGGTCCATGTGTAAGACTCTAGTTACAAATTCCACCTGTCATTGACCAGTTCTAAATATACATATTACCAACAACCACAAGCTGATGCCTGGTGTCCAGTTTGGATATAAATCTGGACATGGGTCATTGTTATTTGTCAAGTGCAACATTACCAACTACTCACATTTATTCTCCAGCTGTGAAAGAATTGTTTCCAGGTTTAATGCTATTTTGAGATTAACCCAGCTTTATAATATGGACACTAGTGGTTTCCCTGGCAAGGAAAGATTTTGAGGAAGAGTCAGTCACTTTATTTAGTATTGCTGAGATCTAGAATGGGTAAAATTGATCATCTCACACCCTCACAGCAGTTTGAGCTAGGAGAGTATCTTTCAGTATCAATCAATTCCCCAGGAATGCTAACCTGGTGAAAAAAAGCACACTAAAGTCGGATGAGTTGGCCTAAGGGTCTCTGCCCAAGGGTGCCTAACTTAGACACACCACAATTACATCTGAAAAAACACTCCGGATGAACGCATAAGAAGAAGAAGAAGCAGAAGAAGAAGTATTAATTTCAGCAAGAATATTTTCATATAATGTAGTTGATTACTTCATACTCGTACTCAAATCTGTTGCTAATATCTCTAAATGATCAAATCCTTCTGTAATAAGCCATCACATGTAACATAAATCACATCACATATTTTCAGGATCATTCAAGTATTTCCAATTACATATGTATCCTATTATGTGTCAGTTATGGTTTGTTTATAGTTTAGTCATGATAATTACCAGATACACATTTTCCCAGATGTGCTTTAACTTAGGATTGTAAGACATTTACTCAAATGCAGAAGTGTACCAAGTATATCATGGACATATCAGCTGGGATAATTCAAGGACATCATACAAAGTAAACTAAATATATAACACACAAACAATAAACAATTAAAATAAGGCTACAAAAAGATATAATTATTCACTGCTTTCTATTACTGTTATAGTAAAATGATGTTCTAATCACTAAATGCATAAACTTTTTTGTCTAAGGTTTTTCTTTTATGGCAATTATACTTACATCTCAAATGATTTTGTTTCTGTTTGGTTACTCTATAATTTATCAATTTTTAAACTTATATTACTTGATGCAAATGCTCAAATATTTCAGTCTGCACTCTCAGTGGATACATTTATCATAAAAGCAAATTAGCTTTCTTAAAATGCCTAATTTTAGTCAACGTAGATCTATTTTTCTGAGGACAAGTATTTTCTTTTCTAACCACAAAAGTTATCATAATCTGGTGGCAAATTGAAAGTAAAATGTTGTCAAAATATGTACAAACCTGTCGGGTTGGTTGGATCGGTTAAAGGCAAAGTCAGGTAAAAGATGTGTGGCTTCTACCTCTCTATTCTCCACAACCTACAACATGCAAGAAGCCGACAACTAATAAGGGATATAATTCACGCTTGTTATTTAATCTAGTAAGGGACATAATTCACATTTGTTAAGTGGGCAACAAATACGGGACATAATTCACATTTGTTAAGTAGGCAACAAATACGGGACACAATTTAGATTTTTAAGCAGACAACTAACAAGTGGAATGGATTGTTGTCATATTTGTAAATGCTTGTTTTATTTATGTTCACTAATGGAAACTTCATATGTGTATGACAGCATTCTGTTGTTGTCCATAAAGAATTATTGTGATCATTCATTTTATTCAGTGGGGTTGAAAGTTTGGAGCCGTGAGTTCGAAGATGGCTGGTAAGGCCTATTTTGGCTCGAAATGTTTTTGACAATGTGGGCAAAGAATGTTTGATGTTCCAGGAGGAGGATCCCTTGCAGTGGTTTTTCTGTCCAGTGACTACACCCTTGTGTAATGATGAATGCCACGAATTTCAGTCTTTGGCAGCAGTCTCCCAAGTGTCATGATGAATTCCAAAATCTTTTAGTGAGATCTTCAGAGTGTCCTTAAAGTGTTTCCTCTGACCACCCTGGGAGCGTTTACCACAACACAGCTCGCCATAAAAAATTTGTTTAGGGAACCTGTGATCTGGCATGCGAGTCAAGTGACCAGCCCAGCGAATCTGATTCTTCATTACTAGAGTGTGGATACTGGGCATGGACGCTCTTTCTAGTACTTTAGTGTCTGGGATTTTGTCTTGCATAGCTTCCTAAGACAGACTGTGTGGAAGTGGTTTAATTTCCTGACGTGTCGCTGGTAAACAGTCCAGGTTTCACAAGCATATAACATTTCATGCCTCTTGGACGCTTTTGTGATCGACATACCTGTGGTATGAAGTGTGGCAGTCTAAATACATCTTCATGCACCTTTAGATGTCAACCTGAATGTAGTTAAAGTAAGCTGCGGTCAACTTGAACTTGTTGATATCTCCATAGAGCATGTCCTCAAATGAAGCGGGTGTGGGCCAAAATATCTTTCCCTGTTCTGCATATATTGGGCACTCCTGCAGCAAATGTTTAGCTGTCATTTTACCAGTTCCACAATTACATTCATCAGTATCTCCTATCTTTAGTTTATTGAACAAGTGGTATTTCAGCCTGTTATGTCCTGTGCGGAGTCTGAAGATTACTACTTGTTGGTCGAGTTTGTAATATGCATCATCCTTCCGGTGGCCTGGATGCTCTGATTCCCATTTGGTTCTATAAGTGCTTTTTATAAACCTCTTTGCCTCATTATAGGTTATGTCTATGTCAGGCTGTGGTAGTCGTCCGCCCTCTTTTGCTAGTCTGTCAGCCTCTTCATTTCCAGGTATACTGCAATGTGATGGGATCCACTGTATTACAACTTTTTTTGGATTTCTGGCATAGACCATGGAGTGCTGCTCTTAGGTCAGCTAGTTCTGTGCTGTTTTTGCTCTTCAGTATTGAGACAGCTGACTTTGCATCTGTGAAGATAGCATTTTGCTTCTCTTTATTTTCCTCCATCAAGAGCATCTCTGCTGCAGTTTTCAAAGCCTCTACCTTCGCTTTGAGGTTACTTGACAATTTTCCAGTTGCCACTGACTGTGTTTTTTTCACTCCATTTTTTAAATTAAGGAGTATTCCTCCTCCTCCATTTTTAATTGAATCTTTGGCTGATCCATCTGTATATGCATGGGCCCAATTGCTGCTTGGGTAATGTTCTTTTATGTAGTTTAGGGTTATTTTTCTTCTTTCGGTTTCATTCTGAGTGTTCTTTTTCTCAATACCAGGAATGTTTTCTATCATCTCAGGCAGTTGCTGCTGTCTCCAAGCTGGGAACTTGTCTGCATTGTAAATGGATTTGACTGTTGATTTGCTAAGTATAGGATCTGCCCTAATCTTTTGTTTTGCAGTTGCTACAAAGTTGCTACGCTTCAGTCTTCCCTTTCCAAAACCATTAAACCTGCTATACATAGGGTGGTCTGTCAATCTTCTAAATTTTTCAGCTTGTTGCTGAGCTCTGCTATCTCTTCTATCCTGCATTGGTTGTAAACAAGTGATCTTTTCTAATTCATTAACAGGTGTTGTCTTCAGGCTTCCAGTTATGATTCGCATTCCTTGATTTTGGACTCTACTTATTTTGTTAAAGTTTGACTTAGCTGCTGTTGCCCAAGCTGCAATGCCATATTCCAGTACTGGCCTCACCCGTCCAGTATATAACTTCTTGAGAACTTTCTCATCTGCTCCCCACGTTGTACCAGCAAGCTTTTTCATGATTGCCATTCTTTGCCTTGCTCTTGTTCGATTTTTCTCAACCTGTGTCTTCCATGTCAGGCGACGATCAAAGGTGACTCCTAGATAGTTTGGATTTTCTTCATGGCGCAATATTTTTCCATTCAATACCAGCTTAGGTTGCTGAGTTTTATTTGAGAGGGAGAACACTGTGCATGTTGTTTTCTCCTCACTTATCTTCACTAGCCATGATTTTGACCAGTCCTCTAGCGCTAATAAGGCTTGCTGTATTCTGCTGTTAGCTGTACTAATATATTCTTCAGATGTCCATATGGCTAGGTCATCTGCAAAGGAGGATGTGTGTACTCTGGCTGGAAAATTTTCTGTGATGTCATTTATATATGCTAAATATAATGATGGTGAAAGAACTCCTCCTTGGGGGACACCTTGCTCCAACAGCATCATTTTGCTGGTTTGTCCTTGTACTTTTGTCCTGGCAGTTCTGTTCTCAAGGTAGTAGCTGATCCATTTATACATTTTCCCACAAACATGCATTTTTTGCAGTTTTACTTTCAGACCTTCCTTCCATACTTTATCAAATGCTTTTTCTAAATCTATCCAGACGGCTAGTGTGTGCTTTTTCTCTTGGAAGGCATCCTCTATTTCCTGAGCTATATAGGTTATTTGACCTTCAGTGGATCTGTACTTTCTGAATCCTGCTTGGTGTGGTGTTAAGAGTTGGTTTTCTTCCAGATGCCATGTTAGCCTGCCATTGATAATGCGTTCCATTAATTTTCCTACACAGCTAAGTAGACTGATAGGTCGATAGCCATTTGGTTCTTCCAGGTCTTTTCCTTTCTTTGGGACTGGTATTAGTATAGCTTCCTTCCATGCCTGTGGGACTATTCCTCTCTTCCAGCTGTAATTTAGGACTGCTAGTAGTTTCTTTTTTGCCTTAGTGCCTAGTCCTATTAGCATTTCATTTGTGATTCCATCCTTTCCTGGTGATTTCTTCTTTTTTAGGGTATTCATTGCCTGTTCCATTTCTTCCATTGTTAGATTTGCCATCATATATTCTGCTGCTGTCTCTGTATTACTATGGTGTATCTGTTTATCTTTGATTGCTTTCTTCTGTTCGGTTGTAATATCAATGTGGTTTGCACTGGCATAGTGTTCCATTAGTGCATTTGCAGCCTTTTTCCCTGTAAGCAGGGCATTTCCTTGTTTAATTGTTATTTGGTTGTTTCTAGGTCCTTCATTGTTCATAGCTTTCACTAGTTTCCATAGTTTGTTTCCGTCCCTGTCAAAGTTCAGGTCTTCTGTTTTTTCCCTCCAATAATCTCTTGTTGTTTGATTTACTGTTCTCTTATATTTTGCTGAGATCGCTTTGAGAGAGATGTTTCGCTTCAAGTTGTTTGTTCTCTCTCTGCTGTCTTCCTGGCATCTTCAACTTTGTCCTCCAAAATTTGTAGTTCTTCAGTCCAGTATGGTTTGTAATTTTTCCTCGCTCCTCTTGGAATAGACTCAGTGGCCGCCTGTATTATTGCTCTGTTTAGACTTTCCACCATTTGCTTCATGTTGCCATATCGTGTATTTATGTTTTCACAATATTTGTCTGTTAGTATGGCAAATCTGTCCCAATCTGCTCGTTTGTAATTCCAGCAGGGCAAAGGCGTTTTGCTCCTGAGGAACATACTCCATATTCATTACAAACTTGATTGGTCTGTGGTCACTACCTGCTAATTGGTCAAGCACATGGCGATCAATTTTGTGGAGGATGTCTCCTGTGCAGAAAGCTAAGTCTGGTAGTAGAAGTGGTAAACCATCTTCTGGAGTAGAAGCTCGGTGTGTCATCCGCTTTGTTGAGTAGATGGAGATTTGAGTCTATTTCCCTAGTCCTCCACTTCATCTCCTCTGTTGTCAGTATCTGGGTATCCCCATCTTTCTGAACGGCTATTAAAGTCTCCGACTATAATGCAGTTTGTGTCAGTTATTTTCATGTTTGAGAGTGTAAGGTCCTTATCTGCTGGGCTATACAGATTGTAAATTCTTATTTTCACGTCCTTTATCATTATATCAACACCTATAATTTCTGTTTGGTTGTCAGAGATCACAGATACTTCGCTGCAAGGTATTTATTTCGTGTAAGTATTAGAAATCCTCCTTTGTGTCCTTCGCGGTCGAAACGTGTGGCTTGATATCCTCTGACTGAGAATTTGCGATTGGCGTTAAGGTGTGTCTCCTGAATGCATGCCACATCTATTCTATCTTAATGAAGACGCTTTGTTAGGGAGACTTTCTTGTTATAAACTCCTTCGGCATTCCACTGTAGTATGTTGAGTGTCCGGGGTGTTTGGTCAATAGCTTTAACCTACTCCTCTGTACCTTGACTCCACAGCACAGGGGAAGGTGACCACAAGTAGTCATGGGTGGACCCCCTCGAGGCAGGGAGCCTGGCACTATCACCGCCTGATAGGACTTCACGGGATTAGCACCATAACGATTAATTTTAATTTGTGACATCATGAATTAAGTTACGTTGCACTGCTGTGTCAAGCCTGCGGCTCAGTACATCCGATTTCGACAAGCATTTTTCGGGATTCTTTTCGAGGGTGGACCCCCTCGAGGCAGGGAGCCTGGCACTATCACCGCCTGATAGGACTTCACGGGATTAGCACCATAACGATTAATTTTAATTTGTGACATCATGAATTAAGTTACGTTGCACTGCTTTGTCAAGCCTGCGGCTCAGTACATCCGATTTCGATAAGCATTTTTCGGGATTCTTTCCCTAGCCTTTGACTGTCCCCAGTCTACCTACAAGTCAACAGGTTTGTGTGTCTCTTCGTCTGGTTCCTCTCCCTTGACCTGTCCGACATGGGTGACCCTACCAGTAGCTGTGCTACCGTCGGCATAGCTCTTGGGGTCACTGGAACGCACAAGCCCCTCTACCTCGTCAAGGTGGACACACAGCAGAGGGGGAAAGTCCGAATCAAAAGCTCACCGTGTGGGCTTCATAAAAGGTGGAAAAAGTGTCCTAGTGGCACCAAATGGAATATTGCTTGGATAGCAAATCTATTACTTGGAAAGTCTGAATCGAAAGCTCACTGTGTGGATTTCATCTGCAGACTGCAATCTTCTGGTTTCCGGAAGAACAGCCTATGGTGAACGGAAGGCCCAATATACGGAAGTGAGGCTAAGCAGCCATGTGCAGGACGTGACGATTCCTTGGGTGAGCCCAGTACCAGAGCACTGTGTGTCGGCTCTACAAGTATGGGAGCCTCCTTGGATGGCGGGGAATGCCCATGGTCTGCCCCTGCCTTCCTTTGAGGGCTGATCAGGATGTCTTTGGCTATTCTATATGGGCCAGCTGGGAAGGAGGATAACACCACAACAGTGAGAGTCAAATGTCTTAAGAAACCTCCGGGAAGGTTAACCCGGTCAACAAATGCCCACAGAAGTCAGATGTGTCGGCCTAACGGCACAAGAACACAGCTCTGCTGTAAACAGGCACAATGCAATCACGTCTGGAAAAAAAACTCTGGATGAACGCAGAAGAAGAAGAAGAAATCGGGTCTGCGTATATCATTACCCTATTATTGATCTGAGCCAGGAATGGACCCTAATATAACTTCTCTTCTGAGGTTGAATAGGGTATGGGTAATGGTTTATGGAATGGGTCTGTGGACAACAATCCCCTTCAAATTAATAATTCTATTTGTAGCTTACTCAGTTTAAAAAAAAAAAAAACAATTAGTCACAGGATTATTAATCTGAGCCATGCAATGGACCCTAATGTGTACCCTGTGACATGACAGTAGGTATTAGACACTCCACTGTGGTGGAAGCATAAAGGGTGGAAACATTTCAAAGTAAACCAAAACTTAAAAACGATGGCTGAAGAAAGGCATTGATCATTTCTGTTGTGATGTTGTCTGAACCAGGGGGCTTGCCAGTTTTCAAATGGTTAAGAGGTGTAGGCATGGCTGAATGGGTGGTGGCGTAGGGGTATCCCCTATCAAAGGAGAAGTAAGGTGCCTCCTTCCCTCCGCTAGCCTACTGATATTGACCTCCTTCATTATCAATCTTTATGGTAGCTTGTTGTTTCCAATATATGTTTTTTTTTTTTTTTTTTTTTTTAACAAATCTAAGGTTTTTCTCATGAATCTGTAGATCTTTAAGCATCTTCATCAAGTTGACATGCCTTACTTTATCAAAAGCCTTTGCGTAGTCAATAAAACAAATATGTAGGTATTTGTTTACTTCTAAAGAACGTTTAATTAATGTTCTCAGCATTTACTTTACCCTTGCCTTCTACAAACCACATTGTTCTTCTCCTATTCTGTATTTTCTTCCTAAAACTTTGCATGATGATTTTTAGCAAAATCTTGTGATGCTGCTCATTATACTATTTGTTCGATGTTGATTACATTCCAAGGCTCTTGATTTCTTCAGGATTGCAATAATTATAGAATTACATAATAAATGAGGTATATCTCCAGTATCACATATTGTGTTCAGCAGTCTGGTGACCTAGGTTTAGTTCTATATTCCTTCTAAGGCATTGACCATTTCTGTTGCGATGTTGTCTGGACCAGGGGTCTTGCCAATTTTCATATGGTTAAGAGGTAGGTAGGCATGGCTGAATGGATAAGAATGTGTGTTCTTAAACATCCAGTGTGCCGATGCCGAGGTAAGGGATTCAACCCCTACACCAGACAGTTGGACTAAAATGTTGACCTATCGTCCTTGATTTGGTGATGTAAATTACAAGTACCTCTGAAGTTGGAATGGGCTTGCCTAATTGCGAGGGACACTGTTAATAGGGAAAGCTAATCCACACGCAAAATTCAGTCCAGCACTACTAGAAGTAGTGTGTATGGACTACGCTTGGGTTCAAAGCGAGTGAGCACACAAAATATGGTTAAGAGCATTCTGAATTTCCATCTTCCTTCATTATTATTCCGAATATCATACTGTACTTCTCACTTCTCTTGTATTATCATAAAGGTCTTTCACATAATCTTACCACACATGTAAAATTAGGTCTTTTTCTATTATAATTTTGTCTCTTTGGTTTTTAGGCAACCTGTTGATGTGTGTTTTCTTTTCTTAGTGATGTCATTAATTCTTTTGTGCATTAATTTAATATTCCGGGTGTTGTGTTAGTTTTCAATTTCCCTGCAATTTTCCTCAAGCCAGCTTCTTTTGCCTCTTCGCAGTTTCTTAATTATCCTGTGAATCTCTTCAAATTTTTCATGATCATTTTTAGTTATTTCTTCTTATTTCCATGAGGTTTAAGATGTCTTCCGTCATCCATTTCTTGTATCCCATTATATTGAGTTTTGGTATGGCTGTTTCTGTAGCTTCTTTGACTGATTTCTTTAATTTTCTATCCCATTGGTCGCTGACATCTTAAAATAATATTTCCATATCGGACAATGCATAAAATCTGTTCTTTATCCCTACACTGAATTAATCTGTTATCCTCCTCACTCTTCAGTGCACATATATCTAATTTTGTGATTCTTAGTGCATATTTTACCTTCTTTAATTGTATATGTATATTGATTTTGATTAATCTATAGTTGCTGTAGCAGTCTACTTGGTATAGTTTTGTGACCTTTAAGGCATTTCAAATCTTGTGTTGATAATGTAATCAATCTGATTTCTGATCTTCTGGTCAGGACTCCTCCATGTCCATAATCTCATTGGGTGATGTTGATACCAGGTGTTTCCAATACTAATATCATGCTCTTTTCGCCCACTGTACAAGTCTGAAACCTCTTTAATTCTGTTCCCCTAGTCCATACTTGCGTACCATGCATCCGTCCTGTTGATTTCCAGCTTTAGCAAGTCACCCATTATGATATTTAATTCTGAATGCTTGCATTTCTTGAAGACATTCTCCAAATAATTATAAAATTAATCCATGCTGTCATCACTGCTGTCTGCTTGTTGATACATAAACTTGTATGATGTTGATATCAAAAGGTCTTGCACTCAACTGTACAAGTAATTGTATGATAGCTGATGCACAATTTTAACAATTTCTATCTTTAGTAGGCTGATGCTATGGCTCAGGGTCAGTGAATGTGTCTCACAATTCTCTGACATAATGAGTCAAAGATTCGAAATAAACCGGCAGACAGTGTGGAAGCAGACCGTCTTGCTTTGATTTCAATGGTTCAGCGTTGGCTGTTCAGAAAGCAAACTACTGAATGTAAACAATTGCTTGGTAAATCACAAACAGTCAAAAGAGCTGGGGTTGATTGCGACGTCCTGCAAAGGACATGCAACGAACTTCTCTTTAGAAGGAGAATACACTTGGTCCACATGTCCACTCGCTTGTTGATGCCTTCTAGGAGCAAGTTTTGGATGTTTTTGTCTTCTGGGCATTTATTTTAGTATTGTATATTCTTGCCGTTAAATCTATTTTGTCTGATTATTTCTAGGAGTGACTATTATGCTACCATGGCTCAAACAGTTAAAGCAGAAACAAAAATCCACAGCACTTCTGGAACATGTAAGCATGCAGGAAGTTAAACAGCCAATACCAACCCTTTGAACGTAGTGATAGAGTGTGCAGAGGCTGGTAGTTTGGCCTACAAAGTTCAGAAATGCTGCAACAAGACTGTGTATGGCACAAAGATGGAGTCATCGGAAGGCTGGTACTGTTCAAAGCCAATTGCTGCAATAAAACAGACATCCGTAACAACACTGGATATTTTAAATATCACAAGTAATTACTGCTACTGTTATCATGACACTTCATTGCTTACGTATCATCATCATGTGTCCTGCCAGCCTGGCATAGGTATGCATATCTCTCCACAGATCTCAGTCCCTGGTTTTCTGGATCAACTCTATTGATAAAATTCCTCCATGTCCACAATCTCAGTCCATCCAGCATCATTTCTCTTGGTTTGCCTCTGCCTCCTTTCCCATTAATCTTTCTAGTTGTTGCAATTTCTCCAATGCCTCTCTTCTCACATGACCAAAGAAAAGCTGTTTGTCTCTTTCTTATTGTTGTATATAATGTTTTAGTTTCATTAGCCTGTTTCAGGCTAATCATTGTTAGTTACTCTGGCAGTCAAAGGTGTTCAGGAACATTCATCTCACAAATCACATTTCTGTTGCTATCTAATTGTTCATTTACTTCCTAATTTGTTCATTTACAGTTTCATGATCCACTGCCATATAGCAAAAGAGGTTCTATATATCATGTCAGCATTCACTGTCTTACATTCAATGACAGTGACTTATTGCATGGGCTTCTTTTCATGTTCTGAAATGCAGCTTTTGCTTGTTCTATTCTATTCTTAATAATGTCTATTGTGCATATTCACCTGAAGATAAAACTGCTCTTGCGTATTTAAATGTATCCAAATGGTTAAGCATTGTTCCTTCTATTTTTATTTCATGTTTAGGTTAACACCCGTTTTCTTTGATATAACCAATGTTTCTTGTGTGACTGCAATGCTTATGTATGTCAGACAAAAAGTTTAATGGGTTTTTAAGCAATGTTTTCATTCTTTCTGTTTCTATTTCTCTCTTTCTTCACTCATCTGTCATTCACACCTCCCTATTTATGTACCCTTCCCAATCTTTTCTCTATTCCCATCCCAAACATGCCTTCTCCATGGAGGCTGATCTATCTTCCTCACTCCACCCATGCTTCCTCTTCCTTTCTCCTCTTCTGCCTATCATCTCCCATTAGAACAGAGGCCCTCAATCAACAAACGTCAAGCCTTTTGTAGACTTGATCATGACTGGCTGGATTTTTTAGCTATAGTTTTCTCCATGACGAGGTAGCTTGTCTCGAGCCAACCTGCAACGTAGCCAGTCTCGAGCCAACCCTTATGGTCACCTCCTGCGACATGCATGGTAGGTTACATTGTTAACATTCTTTGCTTCCCTTATGAACCTTAGTAACACATTTGTGTCCTCTTCCCTTACACATCCTTGACTATGTCACTTCCTGTCAGCTGACCTGGTGATCTCATGGCAAAAAGTTTGATTGTTTAACTAGGATTAGAAAGACAGCCCACATAGTACCTCTTGAGGATCCACACTTTACAGCTAAGTGATATTTTTAAAGTTTTGTAATGTACTTGTATTTTGTGTCTTTTTGTGTCTGCTTTTGTATACTGATTAATAAAGACATTTTTTACTGTTTTACAAGAAACAAATGAAACCATAAATTGATTTGAAAAATTCAATGTACATAGTCAACATTTTCTGGACACATTATGAGAAATAAAGTACAAAAACTTAGTGACAACTGGCAAAATTGATGGGAAAAGAGCAAGGGAAAGGCAGAGACATAGATACCTGGATGGCTTGACCACATGGCACAACTGGGACAAGAACACAGAGCTGATCAATGACTCTGGTATCATGTGAGATGGCAAACCATGACCACCCATGTGAGATGGCAAACCATGACCACCCATGTGAGATGGCAAACCATGACCACCCATACACAGAGCTGATCAAAGACTCTGGTATCATGTGAGATGGCAAACCATGACCACCCATACACAGAGCTGATCAAAGACTCTGGTATCATGTGAGATGGCAAACCATGACCACCCATACACAGAGCTGATCAAAGACTCTGGTATCATGTGAGATGGCAAACCATGACCACCCATACACAGAGCTGATCAAAGACTCTGGTATCATGTGAGATGGCAAACCATGACCACCCATGTGAGATGGCAAACCATGACCACCCATACACAGAGCTGATCAAAGACTCTGGTATCATGTGAGATGGCAAACCATGACCACCCATGTGAGATGGCAAACCATGACCACCCATGTGAGATGGCAAACCATGACCACCCATACACAGAGCTGATCAAAGACTCTGGTATCATGTGAGATGGCAAACCATGACCACCCATGTGAGATGGCAAACCATGACCACCCATGTGAGATGGAAAACCATGACCACTCATGTGAGATGGCAAACCATGACCACCCATGTGAGATGGCAAACCATGACCACCCATACACAGAGCTGATCAAAGACTCTGGTATCATGTGAGATGGCAAACCATGACCACCCATGTGAGATGGCAAACCATGACCACCCATACACAGAGCTGATCAAAGACTCTGGTATCATGTGAGATGGCAAACCATGACCACCCATGTGAGATGGCAAACCATGACCACCCATGTGAGATGGCACACCATGACCACCCATGTGAGATGGCAAACCATGACCACCCATACACAGAGCTGATCAAAGACTCTGGTATCATGTGAGATGGCAAACCATGACCACCCATGCTTTTTGGAATAAGATAAGATGATCATGATGATAATGTTTCAGCTGCAATGCCCTTTCCGTCGTGTTTGATTGTTCTCCTGTAAAGCTGACCCTTCTTACTTTATACGTCTGTTGATCTATTCCTTCTGATGTATTCCAGGAAGGTTATAGATAAAGGCTGAGGAAATCAAGACTGCTGGTCCATACAGTCGCCTCGCAATGTTCAAGCTATATTTGACTTCCGCTGGATATAAATTCCCCTGTCCTTAAGTTGAGTTCAGTGGAGTCCAAGATCTGGCATAACAGTACTCTGAGACATTCCCATACATGCTCTGTCCTCATGTGCGGGCTCATCACTTGTCACATTGAGGGAAAAGACTGACCGCCTCCTCCTCCTTGCTCTAGGCCTACAAAATGTGATGGTACTATCACATCACAGACCCTTAGCATGAAACTAAGGGACAATACAAAAATTACAGGACAATAAAAAAATATCAATGAGGACATTGTCCTATCCAGTCTCCAGACAGATAAGACACAGTGCTGTAGACAGCCTCAAAGTTGTCCACAAGAATTGACATACAAGCTGAAGAAAGCTGGCTAAATAAAGTGGATCTAACTAAATATCTACGGCTAAACTGACCAGTTCAACAATGATAAAATCCTGGCCAACCTTCAACTGATAGAACATATTTACAGATGCAAACCTCAAAGTTGTTCACATAAATTTTATGAACAAGATTTTTTCAAAAGCTGGCTAAACAAACAGTCTATTAAGAGAGGTGTGAGACAGTGATGTGTAATGTCTCCAGATCTTTTTTTTCCTGTACACTGAAAATATTTTCAGAAATGATATGAAAGGAATTGTCATTGGGGGACGAAACATCAATAATAGATACGCAGATGATACAGCATTGACTGCAGACAATGAACAGGACCTGCAACATTTAGTAGATGCGGTTGTTGCACACAGTGAACAACTAGGGTTAGAAATTAATTGTAAGAAGACACGGATTAAAGACACAGCAAATGTTCTAAAATGTGGATGTTAAATACAAGTTAAAAGCAGGTGGCTAAACAATGATGTCCTCTATGTCCAGGGTCTATCAGGACAGTTCTTCTTCTTCTTTCATCCGGAGTTTTTTTTTCGGACGTGATTGCGCTGTGCCTGTTTACAGCAGAGCTGCGTTCTTGCGCCGTTAGGGGGTTTCTTAGGACGTTAGACTCTCACTGTTGTGGTGTTATCTCCCATCCCAGCTGGCCCATATAGAACAGCCAAAGGCATCCTGGTCGGCCCTCAAGGGAAGGCAGGGGCAGACCATGGGCATTCCCCGCCATCCAAGGAGGCTTCCATAATTGCAGAGCCATCACACACCGCTCTGGTACTGGGCTCACCCAAGGAATCGTCACGTCCTGCACATGGCTGCTTAGCCTCACTTCTGTATATTGGGCCTTCCGTTCACCATAGGCTGTTCTTCCAGAAGCCAGAAGAATGCAGTTTGCAGATGACATCCACACAGTGAGCTTTCGATTCGGACTTTCCACGTAATGGATTTGCTATCCAAGCAATATTCCATTTTGTGCCACTAGGACACTTTTTCCACCTTTTTTGAAGCCCACACAGTGAGCTTTTGATTCGGACTTTCCACGTAATGGATTTGCTATCCAAGCAATATTCCATTTCATGCCTCTGGGAGGCTTGTGTAACTGACATGCCTGTGTCAGTGTATGAAGTGTGGCAGTCTAAATACTTCTTCATGTACATTTAAATGTCAACCTGAATACAGTTAAAGTAAGCTGCAGTCGACTTGAGCTTGTTGATATTTCCATAGAGCTTGTCCTCGAATGAAGCAGGTGTGGGCCAAAATATCTTTCTCTGTTCTGCATATTTTGGGCACTCTTGCAGCAAATGTTTAGCTGTCATTTTACCAGTTCCACAATTACATTCATCTGTATCTCCTATCTTTAGTTTGTTGAACAAGTGGTATTTCAACCTGTTGTGTCCTGTGCGGAGTCTGAAGATTGCTACTTGTTCTCTTCGGTCGAGTTTGTAATATGCATCATCCTTCTGGTGGCCTGGATGCTCTGATTCCCATTTGGTTCTATAAGTGCTTTTAATCAACCTCTTTGCCTCATTATAGGTTATGTCTATGTCAGGCTGTGGTAGTCGTCCACCCTCTTTTGCCAGTCTGTCAGCCTCTTCATTTCCAGGTATACTGCAATGTGATGGGATCCACTGTATTACAACTTTTTGTGATTTCTGGCATAGACCATGGAGTGCTGCTCTTAGGTCAGCTATTTCTGTGCTGTTATTGCTCTTCAGTATTGAGACAGCTGACTTTGCGTCTGTAAAGATAGCTATTTGCGTCTCTTTATTTTCCTCCATCAAGAGCATTTCTGCTGCAGTTTTCAGAGCCTCTACCTCCGCTTTGAAGTTACTTGAAAACTTTCCAGTTGCCACTGAATGTGTTTTTTTCACTCCATTTTTTAAATTTAGGAGAATTCCTCCTCCTCCATTCTCTACTGAATTTTTGGCTGATCCATCTGTATACGCATGGGTCCAATTGCTGCTTGGGTAATGTTCTTTTATGTAGTTTAGGGTTATTTCTCTTCTTTCGGTTTCATGCTGAGTGTTCTTTTCTCAATACCAGAATGTTTTTCTATCATCTCAGGCAGTTGCTGCTGTCTCCAAGCTGGGAACTTGTCTGCATTGTAAATGGGTTTGACTGTTGATATGTTAAGTATGGGATCTGCCCTAATCTTTCGTTTTGCAGTTTCTACAAAGTTGCTACGCTTCAGTCTTCCCTTTCCAAAACCACTAAACCTTTTATACATAGGGTGGTCTGTCAATCTTCTAAATTTTTCAGCTTGTTGCTGGGCTCTGCTATCTCTTCTATCCTGCATTGGTTGTAAACAAGTGATCTTTTCTAATTCATTAATAGGCGTTGTCTTCAGGCTTCCAGTTATGATTCGCATTCCTTGATTTTGGACTCTACTTATTTTGTTAAAGTTTGACTTAGCTGCTGTTGCCCAAGCTGCAATGCCATATTCCAGTACTGGCCTCACCCGTCCAGTATATAACTTCTTGAGAACTTTCTCATCTGCTCCCCACGTTGTACCAGCAAGCTTTTTCATGATTGCCATTCTTTGCCTTGCTCTTGTTCGATTTTTCTCAACCTGTGTCTTCCATGTCAGGCGACGATCAAAGGTGACTCCTAGATAGTTTGGATTTTCTTCATGGCGCAACATTTTTCCATTCAATACCAGCTTAGGTTGCTGAGTTTTAGTTGAGAGGGAGAACACTGTGCATGTTGTTTTCTCCTCACTTATCTTCACTAGCCATGATTTTGACCAGTCCTCTAGCGCTAATAGGGCTTGCTGTATTCTGCTGTTAGCTGTACTAATATATTCTTCAGATGTCCATATGGCTAGGTCATCTGCAAAGGATGATGTGTGTACTCTGGCTGGAAAATTGTCCGTGATGTCGTTTATATATGCTAGGAATAATGTTGGTGAAAGAACTCCTCCTTGGGGGACACCTTGCTCCAACAGCATCATTTTGCTGGTTTGTCCTTGTACTTTTGTCCTGGCAGTTCTGTTCTCAAGGTAGTGGCTGATCCATTTGTACATTTTCCCACAAACATGCATTTTTTGCAGTTTTACTTTCAGTCCTTCCTTCCATACTTATCAAATGCTTTTTCTAAAATCTATCCAGACCGCTAGTGTGTGCTTTTTCTCTTGGAAGGCATCCTCTATTTCCTGAGCTATATAGGTTATTTGATCTTCAGTGGATCTGTACTTTCTGAATCCTGCTTGGTGAGGTGTTAAGAGTTGGTTTTCTTCCAGATGCCATGTTAGCCTGCCATTGACAATGCGTTCCATTAATTTTCCTACACAGCTAAGAAGACTGATAGGTCGATAGCCATTTGGTTCTTCCAGGTCTTTTCCTTTCTTTGGGACTGGTATTAGTATAGCTTCCTTCCATGCCTGTGGGACTATTCCCCTCTTCCAGCTGTAATTTAGGACTGCTAGTAGTTTCTTTTTTGCCTTAGTGCCTAGTCCTATTAGCATTTCATTTGTGATTCCATCCTTTCCTGGTGATGTCTTCTTTTTTAGGGTATTCATTGCCTGTTCCATTTCTTCCATTGTTAGATTTGCCATCATATATTCTGCTGCTGTCTCTGTATATCTATGATGTATGTGTTTATCTTTGATTGCTTTCTTCTGTTCGGCTGTAATATCAATGTGGTTTGCACTGGCATAGTGTTCCATTAGTGCATTTGCAGCCTTTTTTTCCTGTAAGCAAGGCATTT
Source organism: Cepaea nemoralis (assembly GCA_014155875.1). NCBI lineage: Eukaryota > Metazoa > Mollusca > Gastropoda > Stylommatophora > Helicidae > Cepaea > Cepaea nemoralis. Next base: position 859,783 of record JACEFZ010028067.1, read on the forward strand.
CCTTGTTTAATTGTTATTTGTTTGTTTCTAGGTCCTTCATTGTTCATGGCTTTCACTAGTTTCCATAGTTTGTTTCCATCCCTGTCAAAATTCAGGTTTTCTGTTTTTTTTCTCCAACAATCTCTTGTTGTTTGATTTACTGTTCTTTTATATTTTGCTGAGATGGCTTTGAGAGAGATGTTCGCTTCAGTTGTTTGTTCTCTCTCTGCGGTCTTCCTAGCATCTTCAACTTTGTCCTCCAAAATTTGTAGTTCCTCAGTCCAGTATGGTTTGTAATTTTTTCTCGCTCCTCTTGGAATAGACTCAGTGGCCGCCTGTATTATTGCTCTGTTTAGACTTTCCACCATTTGCTTCATGTTGCCATATCGTGTATTTATGTTTTCACAATATTTGTCTGTTAGTATGGCAAATCTGTCCCAATCTGCTCGTTTGTAATTCCAGTGGGGCAAAGGCTTTTGCTCCTGTGGAACATACTCCATATTTATTACAAGCTTGATTGGTCTGTGGTCACTACCTGCTAATTGGTCAAGCACATGGCGATCGATTTTGTGGAGGATGTCTCCTGTGCAGAAAGCTAAGTCTGGAGTAGAAGTGGTAATCCATCTTCTGGAGTAGAAGCTCGGTGTGTCATCCGCTTTGTTGAGTAGATGGAGATTTGAGTCTATTTCCCAGTCCTCCACTTCATCTCCTCTTTTGTCAGTATCTGGGTATCCCCATCTTTCTGAACGGCTATTAAAGTCTCCGACAACAATGCAATTTGTGTCAGTTATTTTCATGTTTGAGAGTGTAAGATCCTTATCTGCCGGGCTATACAGATTGTAAATTCTTATTTTCACGTCCTTTATCATTATATCAACACCTATAATTTCCGTTTGGTTGTCAGAGATCACAGATACTTCGCTGCAAGGTATTGTGTTTCGTGTAAGTATTACAACTCCTCCTTTGTGTCCTTCGCGGTCGAAACGTGTGGCCTGATATCCCTTGACTGAAAATGTGCGATTGGCGTTGAGGTGTGTCTCTTGAATGCATGCCACATCTATTCCATCTTTATGAAGACGCTGTGTTAGGGAGGCTATCTTGTTATAAACTCCTTCTGCATTCCATTGTAGTATGTTGAGTGTCCCGGGGTGTTTGGTCAATAGCTCTTAACCTACTCCTCTGTGCCTTGACTCCACAGCACAGGGGAAGGTGACCACCAGTAGTCATGGGTGGACCCCCTCGAGGCAGGGGGCCCGGCACTATCACCGCCTGATGGGACTTCACGGGATTAGCACCATAACGATTAATTTTCATCTGTGGCATCATGAAATGATAAAGTTACGCTGCACTTCTTTGTCAAGCCTATGGCTCAGTACATCCGATTTCGACAAGCATTTGTTCGGGATGCTTTCCCTAGCCTTTGACTGTCCCAGTCTACCTACAAGGCAGCAGGTTTGTGCGTCACTTTGTCTGGTCCCTCTCCCTTGACCTGTCCGACATGGGTGACCCTACCAGTAGCTGTGCTACCGTCGGCATAGCTCTTGGGGTCATTGGAACGCACAAGCCCCTCTACCTCGTCAAGGTGGACGCACGGCAGAGGGGTCAGGACAGTTCAATGATCACCTTGCCCTGACCACTCTCCACAAATTTAACTGGTTCAGTGCTGAAGGATATTATATCACTAAATGAGACTTCCTATTTGAACAGAAGGACGATATATCACCATACTAGGGTCATCTTGTTATTTGTTTTACTTTGTAGTATCTTCTGTAATTTCAATTCTTCTTCTTCTGCTGCGTTCATCCGGAATTTTTTTTGTGTGGAAGTGATTGCGTTGTGCCTGTTTACAGCAGAGCTGCGTTCTTGTGCCGTTAGGCCGGCACATCAGACTTCTGCGGGCATTTGTTGACCGGGTTAACCTTCCCAGGATTTCAATTCTCAGTGAACGGAAATTTACATGATACTACTTGTTCATTAGAGTGTGTACCATGTTTAGTCCAAACCTACTTTGTTGTTGGCACTGAATCAGTTATGACAAATGATTCAGTAGACAGCCTTAAAGTTGTACAAATGATTTTTTAAAGATAGAATAATTGTCTAAACAAAGATGTATTACTTGGATCTGCAAGGCCAACTTAACCAAGTGAATTATGACATTGCTCTAACCAACCTCCAAAGACATGCAGTGCCAACATCAAGTGCCTTGCTGTCTGGTGTAAGTGATCTTTCTTCTCCACATCTTGTGATCCCCAGTGGTATGTATCAATTCATGTGCTGACACCTTTCTGTCCCAGGTCATAAGACCAAAGAATTTTCTCTCGTTTCCATAACCCCTGTATCTACCATTTCCTGTAGTTTCTTCTGATTTGTTGCTAATAAGACGATGTCATCAGCATAATACAAGTTATTAAAATTATATCCACCAGTCATATCCCTGGCATATTTTCTATAGACCCCACTATAAGTGCATTAGACAGTTTAAAAATAGCCACAAAATTTGGCATTAAACTAGGAATGTCTATAATTGTTGACTTTATAAACAAAGGTGACCTACCTGAATATCCAAGGCCAACCTGACCAATTCAATGATGACCTCATCCTGACCAACCTCCAAGCAGATAAGGCACATAGTGCAATAGATAGCCTCAAAGTTGTCCACACGATTTGACTCTAACTGCAAGTTTTCTAAAATGTGCCAGTACAGCTGCATCCCACTCTGCATACAGAAAATGAGATTTAGAAATGAAACTGGCAACTGATAAAATATATGCACAAACTTATGTATCAGTGTGATGACACATCTCAAAGATTGCCAGTTATTGTTACTTAATATTCATGATTTCTTCTTCTTCATACATTCTCAAATATCAGCATGCATAATCATCATCATCATTATTATGTGCCATGTCAACTGGAGTTGGTATCCAAGTAACTCCACAGATTTTGGTCCCTGGTATTCTGGATCAATCCCACAGATGATATTCCTCCATGCCACCACTCCAATCCATCCAGCATCTTTCTCTCTGTTTGCCCTGACTCTTTATCTGCTGATCTGTCCTGCTATCATGCTGTTTTCGATGCCTCTCTTCTCATTACATGACTTATGAATGCTGTTTGTCACCATCTCATATTTGTATACAATTTTCTACTGCCACTAGCTGTTTTCTAGGCAATAACATGAATCCCATCTATAAACATCCAAGTCTTCCAGGCTGCCATAGCATGTGCAAACTGTGAATATCTTGGCTTCACAATCAACAAGAATGGGAACTCTTCAAAAGAAGTCAGATGAATGCTGACCATATAATACAGAGATTAAACAGCATTACGATTCTATGGCACAACACCAAGAAACAAGTTAAAGTAAAATGTTTGAGAACATGCTTATTTCCTGTGGCAACATATGCATGTAAGTCATGGACTGTTTGCTAGACAAATGTACAGCTTCCTCCAGTTCCTTTCTGTGACCACGTACTTCACTGCCATTTGTTTTGATCAATTATGTCACTGTTGTCATACTCAGTTGCTTACCTGTTTGCTGTTTTTCAGCTCCCTTCTTTGCTAGGCTATCTCACGTTTATTTAATTTACTGTTTAAAAGGTCACACATATATACGTTCATTATTTTGTTGTTGATTTATTAACTCCCTGGGCAGTTCTGATTAAGCCTGCTACCAAGCATTCTATCCATGTTGAGTTTTAAACAAAACCACAGTATCATTTGAATATATGTGACTGGATTCAAATAGTCCACAGTCTTTGGTCAAACCTTTTCTTGGAACAGAAGTATGTAGTTTGTGCTCCTTGTTCTTGCTTTCAGTATTTGTTTTCAGTAACTGACTTGACAGTCTTGCAAGAAGTAGACTTAGTAGATGAAAACCACAAAGTGATTAGAGAAATTTCATGTAAACTGCTAAGATTTTCAGAGCCTGTTATTAGGAGAGACACACCTGAGCACTTTGTGACAACTGGCAAACTTGATGTGAGACACGACAAAATGCAGGCAAAGAGATAAATACCCAGATGACTTTGTCAAATGGCATAGTAAGAAAAAGAACATACTTAATCTAAAAATATGGATGTCATGTAAAATGGCGAATTGTGATCACTCTTCGCTTACTAACCATGACATATGATGATGATGATGAATTTACTTCTACTAATGCATCTTACACTTCTGATTCTCAATACAGAAAGTTTTGTCTCTTCATCTCTTCTTCAATCTTTCTTCTCTAAAGATGATAATAATGAACCAGATTATGAACATAACCACACATTATAAATTACCTTTTTCATAAAAAGTAACTCATGCCTTGGGTTTGCCTTTATTGTCAGATGTAATGAAGAAATATCTTTTGGGATGCTGAAATGGTTAACAAACATTTCAAACAAAGAATTCATCGTCCAATGTTACTGTCAAACTGTCGTCTACTGCCTATATAGTGCCTTACAGTGTAGGGCAGGGGGGGTTTTGAGCCTGAGGAATTAAGGCTGCGTGGCTAGTCACTGCAAACTGTGCAGGTTAGGATTTTCTTTTTTCCCCCAACAGAAAAAAATCCACACCGCACCGAGGATTTGAACCTGGGTCTCCCAAAGGAGAACCTGGTGTTCTTAGTCACTCAGCCAGCCACTCCCCATCCAATATTACTACTCACTTAAAAATCACAGAGTGGCTAGAATGCCAGATTCTTCCTTGGGAGACCCGGGTTCGAATCCTCAGTAAGGTGTGGATTTTTTCTGTCGAGGGAAAAAAGAAATTTATAACCTGCACAACGACTGCACTAGCCAGGCGGCCTTAATTCCTCATGCTCAAGACTCCCCTCCTGCCATACACTGCAAGGTACTATACACACAGTAAATGACAGTTATGACAGACTTAAAATCACAAAAGTGTTTAAACATATTTGTAAACACATAAGTGACTATGCATTTTTACAGTAATGCTACACACTTATTGGTTTATTATTCAATTTAAAAATCTGTCACACAAACAATAAGTTATAATTATATTTATATAAATATACAGGGAGTCTCAGTAGCAGTAGCTAGTAGACTTGACAGCCTGCCTGGTGGTCATGTGTTCAATTCCTCCTCGAGGCTAGGATGTTAAAAAAATATATCATTGTATGCCTTGCGAAGTGGCATAATCATTCATATCTCTCCACAGATTGAGAACGCCTTTGGTGTTCTGTACCAATTCTGCCAATGATATTCCTGCATATGACCATCATGGGCCGGTCTCCATGGCTAAAGGCTTGCGTACACGCTTCGTGAGCCGCTTACCAGGCGTTCGAAACTCAGCTGCACCCAATTTGTGCAGCAGACCGTGTCGCGTTGTGTTATAATGTGTTGGTATGGGAGACGGTCGTTCAGAAAGCAATGACAAACTACTGAACATAAAACTTGCCTAGTACATCAACAGCAGCTGAAAAATGCTGGTGTTGACTGCAACGTCCTGTAAGGAATATGCAACATTTAAAAAAAAAAGACCATCTTAGACCATCCAGAATAATTTCTCATGGTCTGCCCCTGCCACGACAGATCTTACCAGTCGTCATAATGTCCTCCAATGCCTCTCTTTCGCGATATGACCAAATTACCCAGTTCTCTCTTTCTTATCATTGTGTACAATGTAAGATACATATTCAGTTAATAATTATGCTTGCTTGTGTTCACTGGCTGTGAACTCCAGCGCGAAGTCCTGTATGCTGGATGAAGACATCCTGCTGTCCAACATCAGTGTGATGTCATACAGGACCTGAGGTTTGCGTGAGTATCCGTTGTCCCATGTCTGGCTTATTGGTGTGCAGACTGGTGGTTCCTCGCCATGCAGGCAGACACTCTCCGACTTCAGAGGAATGAACGATCCTACTGACTTTAGCCAGGACCCCAAAGGGACCTGTTGCCCAGGACGCTCGGCGAGGACGCGTCAATAGGTCTTGGCCAGTATAGAACCCAGCCCTGGTGCCTTGGAAACACCTCTGTGTCCCGTTAATAATTATAATTTCAAATATGTTATATAAGTAAAGGAACTTTTCCCACACCATGAAGCATATTTGGTATATGGTGCTAGCTTCATATTTGTATACTCTAGTTGAACCTTGATGGTGAAAATCCTGTAAAAGTACTCTGAAAGTTGAGTTAAAAATGACAAACACTTTGTTTCACTGTTGATACAATGGTTTAAAAAATGCATAATATGACATGTAAGCTGACAAAAGAAAGACATGTACAGATAGCCAGTCTTTTTTTAACAAACAAAAAACAGAAAATAAGAATACTTAGTTTAAGATAGAAATATCACAATCAATGCGTAAGTAACTAAACATCTCACTGAAGTAAAAATTAACTACAACTGATGAAGTAACTGTGGAATTGGCTAAATGATGGCCATACATTTCGTGCAAGAATGTCCAACATATGAGAAACAATGGAGAAAATTGTTTTGCCATACAGCCGCTCTTTCTCAGGACAAACTCTATGCAGATGTACAAACACTCAAGTTGGCTGCTGCTTTCTGTAAATATATTCAGGTAGATGTCTGAAGGTTTAAGAAGAAGAATAAGAAACTAAAACCGGAAGTCCGAGAAATGAAATAAGACATGAAGGTGGGAGATGAATACAGAAAGACAAATAATAGGTTGCGGTGAGCAAAACAATGTCCATATATATATATATATATATATATCTATATATATATATATATATATATATATATATATATATATATATATATATATATATATATTCAGCCGATCTCTACATACAGACAGACAATTTTCTTGCCCACATTTATGTAGAATATACTGATCCACACATATTTATATCCACAGACAACCCTATTTGAATTCACACTGATTTTACAGTTCTTGAATTTTTCAAAACGGAATTAATGTTTAATGGTTTCAACATTTACAAATATTTGTTACTCCAAAAAATTTGCAACAAATGAGTTAAAAACAAATTGTAAATTTACCATTCTGTTAAGATAATGACAAGTGAAATGCAGGGCGGGATTGGGGGTTTAGTCCACAAATAGGTCAGTTGGACTTAAATGCCGACTTCTTGTTGAGAAAGGAATGGCAAACTACTGAACGTTAAATTGTCAGTAAATCAAACAGGGATTGGGGTTGAATGCAATGTCCTACAAAGGACAGGCAACATTTGTCTTTACCTTGACCTTGCTTTCTGAACCAGCGACCCACATACCATTGTGAAAATCAAAGCAAAGGTGTCTGCTCCCAAATCATCTGACTTTGAACCTGGTATGCCGAGACTGTGAAACTTTGCTCACTATCCTTAAGCCACAGATGCCAACAATCACATACAATATGTTGACAAAAGTCATATGTGACATGAAGAAAGAGTCGTGCTTGATATGGACAGAAAAAGTAACACATAACGTGAAGCGCTGTGGCGAAGGGCTTGCGAACGCAATTCGTAATCCCGCATTTGAAACACAGATGTGAACGATTTGAAAGCAGACCACCTTTGTATTGGTGTTTCATACAATGGTATGAGTGCCGGCCATTCAGAAAGTAATGGCAAACTACTGAACATAAACTTGCCAAGAAATCACAAACAGCCAGAAAATGCTGGGGTCAACTGCTTTGTCCTGTAGAGGATGTGCAACTAATCTGTTAACTTACGTGATGTGTTTCAATTGGAATGCATTCCCATGACGATCCAGAAGGGTGTGCAAAATTTCCTGAACTATGATTCGCATGCCAGGGTCGTCTATCAATGATATCCTCAGTAGAGGGTTCAGGAACTCCGGTGGGAAAGCTTGTGACAGACTGACTGTTTTATATTTGGTAGCTACCTGGTACAAATAAAAACAAAGTTAGTTGCATATCCTTTACAGGACATCACAGTCAACCCTAGCATTTTTTGGCTGTGATTCTTGGCAAGTTTACGTTCAGTAGTTTGCCATTACTTTCTGAACGACTGGCACTTATACCATTGTATGAAATACCAATGCAAGTTGGTACAAATCGCCAGCAGCTGTGTTTAGAACGTGAAATTGCTAATTGTGCCTTAAACCCCTTCGCCACAGAGCCGATACAAATAAAGATGACACAAAAACAACTAGGAATTGCTGGAAATCAAAACAAAATGAAATACCAGTACTTCTTCTTCTCAGAAGCCACGGTAGCATAGTGGCTAGACTTCTACCTGTCGTACGGGTGGTCGTTCTGCATAAAAGTGGTTTAGTATTTCTAAAATTGACCTGGCTTTTAGGTCGACCCAGTCTAAAAAATGGGTACCAAGAAATGTCTTGGGAAGTAAAGGCAACTAGCATGATACTTTGTACACTCTCACTGAGTGCCATTTGGTCAATACAAATACGGGTCTAGCTCCACATCCCCCACTGAGTGCCATCTGATCTATACAAATATGGGTCTAGTTTCACACCCCCCACTGAGTGCCATTTGGTCTATACAAATATGGGTCTAGCTTCACATCCCCCACTGAGTGTCATTTGGTCTATATAAATATGATTCTAGCTCCACATTCCCCGCTGAGTGTCATTTGGTCTATATAAATATGGGTCTAGTTTCACATCCCCCACTGAGTGTCATTTGGTCTATATAAATATGATTCTAGCTGCACATCCCCCACTGAGTGCCATTTGATCTATACAAATATGGGTCTAGTTTCACACCCCCCACTGAGTGCCATTTGGTCTATACAAATATGGGTCTAGTTTCACATCCCCCACTGAGTGTCATTTGGTCTATATAAATATGGGTCTAGTTTCACATCCCCCACTGAGTGTCATTTGGTCTATATAAATATGGGTCTAGTTTCACATGCCCCACTGAGTGCCATTTGGTTTATACAAATATGGGTCTAACTCCACATCCCCCACTGAGTGCCATTTGGTCTATACAAATATGGGTCTAGTTTCATATCCCCCACTGAGTGCCATTTGGTCTATACAAATATGGGTCTAGCTCCACATGCCCAATGCTCCTTACATGTGTAAAAGGGACCTTTTTATGGGCCTAAGAAATAAGAGAAGAACAAAAGACATGCAGTGAATAGAAATACAGAAAGATGAGTAATATGGGAAAGACATGGAAGGAGCAGCAAGTGCTAGCATGAAGAAGAAAAAGGAAGGAGGAGAAGTAGGAGAAGATAAAGAAGAAAAAGTACTAACATCAAATCATAGTTTCAAATGTGTAAATATGCATGACAACAAAGTTAAAAAGAAGTTAACGAAAGAGAAATGTTATTACCTTAAGTAATGTACGCAATAAATTCACATACAACTGTCTGTCCATTTTTCTGCAAAGAAAATAATGAAAACCAAATGTCACTGAAGTTATTAATTACAATTTTAAATGATCATTCATTCCTAAATTTTTCTCTTCGTGGCGTAGTGGTATGATCATCCACCTTCTAACTTAAAATTCAGTTACTTGGTCAAGGCTGAGGCAATTAAAGGTTGCCCAACAACTTCTTGGTCAAGTCTGAGGCTAGAAAGGTTGCCCAACTTCTTGGCCAAGATTGAGGCAATAAAGGTTGCCCAACTTCTTGGCCAAGATTGAGGCAATAAAGGTTGAACAACTTCTTGGCCAAGGTTGAGGCAATAAAGGTTGCCCAACTTCTTGGCCAAAATTGAGGCAATAAAGGTTGCCCAACAACTTCTTGGCCAAAATTGAGGCAATAAAGGTTGCCCAACAACTTTTTGGCCAAGACTGAGGCAATAAAGGTTACCCAACAACTTCTTGGCCAAGATTGAGGCAATAAAGGTTGAACAACTTCTTGGCCAAGGTTGAGGCAATAAAGGTTGCCCAACTTCTTGGCCAAAATTGAGGCAATAAAGGTTGCCCAACAACTTCTTGGCCAAAATTGAGGCAATAAAGGTTGCCCAACAACTTTTTGGCCAAGACTGAGGCAATAAAGGTTACCCAACAACTTCTTGGCCAAGATTGAGGCAATAAAGGTTGCCCAACTTCTTGGCCAAGATTGAGGCAATAAAGGTTGCCCAACTTCTTGGCCAAGATTGAGGCAATAAAGGTTGAACAACTTCTTGGCCAAGGTTGAGGCAATAAAGGTTGCCCAACTTCTTGGCCAAAATTGAGGCAATAAAGGTTGCCCAACAACTTCTTGGCCAAAATTGAGGCAATAAAGGTTGCCCAACAACTTTTTGGCCAAGATTGAGGCAATAAAGGTTGCTCAACAACTTCTTGGCCAAGATTGAGGCAATAAAAGTTGCCTAAAATCTTGGCCAAGACTGAGGCAATAAAGGTTGAACAACTTCTTGGCCAAGATTGAGGCAATAAAGGTTGCCCAACAACTTCTTGGCCAAGATTGAGGCAATAAAGGTTGCCCAACTTCTTGGCCAAGATTGAGGCAATAAAGGTTGCCCAACTTCTTGGCCAAGATTGAGGCAATAAAGGTTGAACAACTTCTTGACCAAGGTTGAGGCAATAAAGGTTGCCCAACTTCTTGGCCAAAATTGAGGCAATAAAGGTTGCCCAGCTTCTTGGCCAAGATTGAGGCAATAAAGGTTGAACAACTTCTTGGCCAAGATTGAGACAATAAAGGTTGCCCAACTTCTTGGCTAAGATTGAGGCAATAAAGGTTGAACAACTTCTTGGCCAAGGTTGAGGCAATAAAGGTTGAACAACTTCTTGGCCTAGGTTGAGGCAATAAAGGTTGCCCAACTTCTTGGCCAAGATTGAGGCAATAAAGGTTGCCCAACTTCTTGGCAATAAAGGTTGAACAACTTCTTGGCCAAGGTTGAGGCAATAAAGGTTGCCCAACTTCTTGGCCAAGATTGAGGCAATAAAGAGTTGCCCAACTTCTTGGCCAAGATTGAGGCAATAAAGATTGCCCAACATCTTGGCCAAGGTTGAGGCAATAAAGGTTGCCCAACTTCTTGGCCAAAATTGAGGCAATAAAGATTGCCCAACTTCTTAGCCAAGGTTGAGGCAATAAAGGTTGCCCAACAACTTCTTGGCCAAGATTGAGGCAATAAAGGTTGCCCAACTTCTTGGCCAAGGTTGAGGCAATAAAGGTTGCCCAACTTCTTGGCCAAGATTGAGGCAATAAAGGTTGCCCAACAACATCCTGGTCAAGTCTGAGACTAAGAGACAATAACATTTGTCATCTTAAAAATTCCACCCAACATTAGAAACAGAATCAGGAACCTGCCATGGGTCTATGATATGGCAGGGTCTTCACATTTTGTAGGCCTGGATGCATGAAGGAATAGGTGGCCAGGATTTTCCTCTGTTAGCAGATGGCGAACGCAGGTATTGAACCTTTGTCCAAAATGATCAGCATAGATCCCTATCTGTCTGTCATCTATTGCCTATAGTACCTTGCAGTGAAGGGCACGAGTGTCTTGTGCCTGAAGCACTAAAGCACACATTCGTGTAGTTGATAGGGGTACCTATATATAAATTATTTGTATATAATTAAACAACCTTTCATTACAAATGAATTGTTAGTGTGGATTAATAATAAGACAGAAAATAATACAAATGAAAGAACACCAAAAACATTAATCAAAAGTAAAAGAAATTAATACCATACCCAATCTCCTCATCACTAGTAAAATGGGGAAACTTCCCCATAATAAACATCATAATCTCGATCTTCTGGTAGTCTGGAAGGTTATTGGCAAATTCACCTGTGGACAATATAGAAGAAGCTGATTGTATAGTCCACATTTCTAATAACACAACATGACACAGAGAGCTGCTATTTTAATGAGGCCTAGTTCAGTCGAGGGAGGGAGCCACATTAGCACGGTGACTATCATGTTTGCCTGCTGACCTGGTGATTTGCATCAAGGCTCATTTTTGTTAAATAAAATGAGTTCCCAAGTTGACCTAGCCTATATGGGCACTAGGAAATGTTTTGGGATGTAAAGACAGCTGCTGTGACATTGACCAGATCACCCCCCAAGTACTGATTGGCACATACAAATATGGGGTCAGCACCATATTCCCAATATGTTTTCAGGATCATTTACTTCACTTTCATGGTTATGGCAGCTTCCGGCTTGTTCACAGGATATTTCTTGAGCAATGATGCTATCCAGATATGAACCCTATCTTGTCTACAACAACTATATGAAATACCAGGAACAATTATTACAAAGGTATTAATTTGCACTTGCAGAAGACAGGAAGAAATAGGCAGAAATTAGAGGACACTAGACAGTCGAAAAATTAAAGCTACAGGAATGCTGGAATTTGAAGAGAGAGAGAGAGAGAGAGAGAGAGAGAGAGAGAGAGAGAGAGAGAGAGAGAGAGAGATATAGAGAGATAGAGAGAGAGAGAGAGAGAGAGAGAGAGAGAGAGAGAGAGAGAGAGACACACACACACACACAGATGGCCATATATAAATATAACTCACTAATTGGCACCTTGACAACTTGTACTTAGAAAAGGCATAATAATTACAACCCATGGTGGTAGTGAATGTGACTGATCAGGCAAATTCATGTGGTAAATGTTTGTCCACAATGGATGCATGTGAACACATGGTCATTTCCATCATCACGCACCATCTGACGCCTCACACTTACTTTTTTTGGTGACTCATGAATCCAAAAATATATATGCTTCCTTCTAACTTTTTCAGGCCATTTATAAAAATAATAACTAAATTTCTGTTAAAAACAAATTATGGAAAAAGGTCACACATATCTTACCTATTGTATTTACAACAACATCTTCAAACTTAATCTCTTCATTGCGCAGGTTCTGATCCGCACTCCTCCGATCTATGGAGATTCTCAGATGCCTCAGAAGGTTATTGAACACTTCTAGCACTGATGGACCTGTAATAGAAAGGACACAAAATGAAAACATGCAATAAAGAAACTAAAATAAGAAATTTTAATTGAGCTCTAGTTTACCAGGTGCAGTGAGGTCACTGAGGATAGTGCACAAGTCAACAAGCAGTGATTTGGGTTCAATTCCCACTTGGAAAGGTTTTATTTTCCGACCATCTTATGACAAGGGGACCTGACTTCAAGATGTCTTTGGGAAGGATAGATGGTGATCGGTGTTTCCTTCAGGATGTGGATTGTTGTAAGCAAAACATCCACTTCATGGGCATTACAGCAGTGAACGGGTCAACATGGGACTTTTGTGAACCTTTTGTCATCATATTGTCTGCTGGGAAATATATGTGTGTGCTATGGGCTAAAACTGTCAGGGCACACTAGTGCATTTCTAGAGAACACAGGTTGTAAGAAAGATAGCTGGTCATATAGACTTATTAAGTAGTGATCTATATAGCCTTATTATGTTGTGATCTATATAGCCTTATTATGTTGTGATCTATATTGCCTTATTATGTTGTGATCTAGTGTATGTGATGTACATTGCATGCCTAGTGCAGTTTCTAGAATGGGACCATCTTGCTGTTTGGTTCCAGAAATAACTACTTCAGCATTTACTGCACTTTGTGTATTTATTATTTTGAAGTTCCTGATGTCACTTTGCTTATGTTGTGAGAAGGGAGGCACTGGAGAACATCATGATAACCGGAACGATCGAGAGGAAGAGAGGCAGAGGCTGACCAAGAGAAATGATGCTGGAAGGATTGAGATGGTGGCATGGATGAATATCAGCAGCAGAGTTGATCCAGAAAAATCAAAGACCGAGATATGTGCAGAGACATGAACGCTTATGCCAGCTGGCGTGGCATTTGATGATGATGATGTGACCAATGTTACAGAAGAAATATGGGACACTGTAAACAAAAAGAGCAGCATTAGACACCATGTTTTATCTGATACTATTAGTGTCTTGAGAACATGCATCTTTCCTGTGGCAACATACAAGCATGATTAAAGGGCCATTTCGCAATCAGTAAAGTAGAAATGTGAGGCTTTGGAAGGCAAATAGTGACCTTCAACAAGATCTGAAAACTTACTCGTAAACAGCATTATGTCTGGGAACTGAAATGCTTTAGGTATATTAAATATGATAGTGGCTTTGAAAGAACAGTGGTGGAAGGCAAGAAAAGGCATGAGTTGACCAACACAACTGTGGACAAGGGACATTAAAGACACCCTGGGCATCAAAATGCATGTGACAGGACACTGATGAAGGATTGAGAATCTTTCTAGCAGGTTGTGATGAAACTGATATTCTGTGAAGTGAAACTGACATTCTGTAAAGTGAAGCTAACATCCTGTAAAGTGAAGCTGACATCCTGTAAAGTGAAGCTGACATTCTGTGAAGTGAAATTGACATTCCCCCGGGAAGGTTAACCCAGTCAACAAATGCCCGCAGAAGTCGGATGTGTCGGCCTAATGGTGCAAGAACGCAGCTCTGCTGTAAACAGGCACAACGCAATCACATCCGGAAAAAAACAACTCCGGATGAACGCAGAAGAAGAATTGACATTCTGTAAAGTGAAGCTGACATTCTGTAAAATGAAGCCGAAGTTTAGTTTAGTTTAGCCGACGGATCAACATCACGGCACACAGGTGTAACCCATAAGTCCTCCGTTTTACTCCTAACTCAAGCCTGTAAAGTGAAACCTACATTCAGTAAAGTGAAGCTGACATTCTGTAAAGTGAAGGTGACATTCTGTGAAGTAAAGCTGTCATTCTGTGAAGTGAAGCTAACATTCTATAAAATGAAAATGACATTCTTTATAGTGAAATGACATTCTGTAAAATGAAAATGACATTCTGTAAAGTGAAACTGACATTCCATACAGTGAAACTGATCAGCTGTAAAGTGAAACTGACATTCTGTACAGTGTACATATATATGTAAAGTAAAACTCACAATATGTAAAATGAAACTGTCAATATGTAAAGTGAAACTGACAATTTAAACAGTGAAACTGACAATCCGTAAAGTGAAACTGACATTCTGTACAGTGAAACTGGCAATTTGTAAAGTGAACTGACATTCTGTAAAGTGAAACTGATGATCTGTAAAGTAAAATTGACATTCTGTAAGTGAAACTGACAATCTGTAGAGTGAAACTGACAATCTGTAAAGTGAAACTGACAATCTATACAGTGAAACTGACATTCTGTGAAGTGAAGCTGACATTCTGTGAAGTCACTTCCATCGATGATGAACTGTAATTTTTGTGGTGTACAGTTGTGTTGACATTCTGGCAGCAGCTTTATGCAAGTACTTGCCTGTGTGTGCTGTTGGTTTGACGTCACTGCTGTTTGTTCCACTTTTCACATTGGGCAGTGAGAAGCATTTTGTCTGATATTCACTGGCACAGGAATGGAGCATTATGGGGGTTACCCTTTGCTGTGAAGTTGGAACTGCGATTGACTGACTGACTGACTAACTACTGTTAAAGTGTGCACTTTGCAAATGGGGGGGGGGGGGGGCCCTCCTTTTTCACTTCCTTAACCTGAGGTTAGGTATCCAAACCACTACTTAAAGGATTCAGGATGAGCATAAGATCCTCAGATTCCTTATGTTGTAAAAATAATCCTCCACAATGAGACTTGCACACAATACTTCTCAACTTAGAGTGGGATGCCACAGCACTAAGCCACTCCACATACATGCATGCAAACATACATACACATACAGCAGTGACTGGCTCAGCTGACTACAGAGCGTACCTGTTGAGTTTCCTGCAGAGATGAGCACAGCTTCATACATGACTGTGACAATGCAGGTCTTGATACGAGGGTCACTCTTCGTATGCTTGTCCACATGCGCTAACAACAGCTGAACAACCAAATACCCATACTGATTCTGTAAATAAAGGGTAAAGGTGAAAGTCAATCTGCAGCAGATGCTGATGCAGAAGTATGAAAGCTGATGCATTTATGAGGCAATGTGACCAATTTTTGTTGTGCTTCTCCCACTCTCCCCCCCCCCCTCCCCCCCCCCCCCCCTTCCACGCCTAAACTAAGGTGCAAGTTAGGTGTCTATTTTATGATTCAGTGCATGGAAATGGTGATGTGATTTGTTGTGGCTATTTTAAACTCATTGGTTGTATTTTAGACTCATTTGTCCATATTAATTCTAACTGTTTGTAAATCTTTGTGTAGCTTAAGTGAGTGCACACATTGGTAAAACAGTTAGTGAGGGGTTGCGTACATCTTTCTGGGGGATGAGAGTTCACACATTGGTAAAACAGTTAGTGGGGGTTTGCGTATATCTTTCTAGGGGGGGGGGGGGGGGGGGGGGGGAGGGAAAGAAGAAGACACAGAGGTACCTTGCCTATGCAGCTCTTTTGCACCAAGCTTATCCTGCATATCATAATTCCTGTCTCACTCCTGGAGGGGGTTGGGGGTGTTTACCAAGAGCAGCTACATATATCTTTTCTTGGCTGTTTTCTTGAGTACCCAGGGACAGTTTCTTAAAGAAACATTTGTCCCAAATTTTCTTTCTGGGATATGTAGTGTAAGGGATCTGAGCTAGCACACAGAACCAAATACCAGTAGGAGACAATATGACTTTTGACAAAGATGCTGCAGAAGCACAATTTATACGCACTACACATGAATCTTTATCACACTGAGACCATCATGGATATGACAAAATCTGATTTGTGAGGTACAGAACACACAGTAATGTAACATGTAGCAGAGCAGTTCGATACAAATGTTAATATTTTGACTTAAGTCTTTATCAACAAACAAAGTGATGGGAAACACTTTATTAACAACAAACCAATGGGAAACACTTTATCAAACAGAGACCAGCAGAGACCACCTTCCATCGTTAGCTAGACCACACCGTCTGCCAAGGATGCCCAGTGTGTAGGTGAAGAGTGTCTTGGTCAGCATAAACCCTGTCTGCGGCACATCAGCCCCTCTGCATGCAGACCACATAACTGCTATTTGATTTTGGCTTGAATTGGCAAAGGCAGTGAGGAATGGAAGTGGTCTGCCAAATTTCAGTAAACCTATGTTCCTGGTATCTAAGAATTGAAAACACACAGACACTCTGTATCCCCCAGCAAGTGTCGTAAACAGTAGATGCTGATCATTCTAGTAACACACTGGTAGTAAACACCTCACATTTGTCCCCTCAAGGGTTCCTCCTTGCTGAAACTACACTTAAATCCAGGCACAAGCATCTTTAAAATATGTTGTTTCATCTGTTGTTGTATCCTCAACTGTCAGTCATTCATAGATAGTCTTCAGAATGTCTACCTTGTCCAACTATTGGTGCTCTTAAAACCATTAGATATTCTTGCTCGTTACCTCACACTCCAGCATGACTGTACATCCATGTTGTCTCTCTAAGAGTGCTTTGCAAGAGACAAGTGTCTTTGCTTGCTACCCATTCATGGCACAACCATGCATTTTGAACTTTTCACAATAAGGACGACTCAGACACTATTACTGCTCTAGAGGATTAAGTTCCCACTAGCCACCTGGAAGCTGCAGTACTACAGACTCCATTCAGCTCAACAACAACCACCTTCCCCATGAATGTATCTGAAAATCACCAGCCAGACGTCTCTCCACAATGCACAGAATCAACAGCGTAAACCTGTGACACCATTCAGTTTCTAACACCTTTCACCAGTATAGGAAGTATCTGCAAAGGCACAATATGTGCCCATCTTTAATCATGTAAGCATGTTGATCCTGCAGCACTAATGACTTAACAAACCTAAAATAAACAAACGTACCTGCACGGAAAACATGATGATTTTAAACACACGAACAGCAAAATCATTTAGCACCCACAGGTTGTGATTATCTAGATGGCTGTAGATACACAAATGGGGATCAGAGGTTAACAGGATGAACCAGTTTATATAAATATATGAAAGGCAGGGGTGGGGAGAAGAATACATTCTGCAATCAAAACATTCACCATCCTCATCAGCATGTGGCAAGCCATTTGCAGAATGTTGCTCTCATTACAGCTCACTCTCAATCCTTCACCAGTTCCATTGTCTCATGCCTTTTCCCGCCTACTGTGTCATTTAATGTCCTGTATCCACTATTTTGTTGGCTAGCCCAGCATTATCTTCCAGCAACCATGCCTTCATTGTTGTTCTTCTTAAACCACTGTGACCTTTATTTGGCCAAAGTACTTCTGTTTATGAGCCAGCTTTCTTCATTGTTCAGATCTTTTTTAATTTCTGCATAATTTCTTCTTGACTCACAGTATTCTAAACATGTTTCTATAGCATGTTCATCCATCTCTTGATGTTATCTTCCCACTTGTATAATTGTTTACCTCTTGCTCAATTGCCTTCAACCTTGCCCTCCAGAATGGTTTTTATATATCTCTTAACATGGCTGAAATGTTTCACATGCCTCTCTTTTTATTTCTTTCATCAATTATCTTTTCATTCTGTTTTTCTGGAACCTCTGTATTTTATTGTTTCTGCTTCCATGTTTACTATTTTATAATAGAGATGGAGATAACCACATTCTACAATATAATAAATCTTATATATAAAAGGCAATGTGTGTGGGTGTGTATGTCCTTTATGCGTTCGCGAACGGTCCATCCGATTGAGATGAAATTTTCTACATGTCTTCCTCTCATTACCGCGCTGCCAACTGTCACATTTTTTAAGTGTGAAATCGGCTGCTTACTTAATATTATTTAATTTTTCATTATAATTTCTATATAGCAAGGGGACTTAACTCTGTAAAAGTTATTTCAAGGGGCATAACTTTTAATAACTTTTCTGTATACCTTATAGTCATATTGTTGCATGGTTTTCAAAGATTTATAAACTCTTTGTCTATAGTTATTTACCGGCATATGAGTTATAATAAATAATGATATAATCTTTAAGGCATTTTCAAAGTTTTCATAAAAATAATGCATAATGCATAATATTGTAACTCATCTTTTTATGCTTAAAGAAGTTATCTACAGTCATGTTGGTGATTAAAAACAGTTTTCATTAAAAATAATGGATGGTGTGTGGAAGGACATTCTTTTAAGTTATTTTTTGTTGTTGTATGAATTTAATGAGACGCTCCCCGCCAGGAGCTGGGCGAAGCCACGCCGGGTCAGATAGATAGACAGACCCACCTTTTCGCTGCAGTTATCTACAGGCATATGCGTTATAATCCTCCTCCTCCTCTCCCTTCCTCCTCCTCCTCCTACCCTCTTCCTCTCCTCCCTCCTCCTCCTAATCACTCCTCTTCCTTCCTCCTCCCCCTCATCCCTCCTTCTCCTCTCTTCTCTTCCTCCCTCCGCCTCCTCCCTCTCCCTCCTCCTCCTGCGTTCTTCTCCTCCCTCCTTCTCCCTCTTCCTCCTCCTAATCCCTCCTATTCCTCCTCCTCCCTCCTCTTAAAGAGTCGCTTAAAAGTCGACAGGGTCGACTTCATTGCACCGGGTTTTATCCCATATGGCTCGGCCTCTTTCCGCAGCACGGAAAGCGTCGCACAAAGCACAAACTCCGTAGCTTTTAGCGACGACCCATAGGAGTCTCCGAAACATTTAACTCGTAAACCAAAGGGTGCGGTCCGGAATCGAACCCACAACCTTCGGAGCACGAGTCAAACGGCTTAACCACTTCGCTCCCTCCTCCTCCTCCTCTCTTCGCCTATCTCTTCCTCCCTCCTCCTCCTCCCTCTTCCTCCTCCCAGCTCCTACTTCTTCTTTTTCTTCTGCTGCTGCTGCTGCCGCCGCTCTATTTACCCAAGTTAATTGTTGGGGAAGATGTAAAGATCTTTCAAGTGCTCTTTCTAATGCTTTTTGTAAGTTGGTCTTCGTTTATCTAAGGTTGTTCTAACTGCAACCAATAAATGATTAGACAGACAGGCAGACAGACAGACAGAGAGGGAGGGACAGACAGACAGACAGACAGACAGACAGATAGACAGACAGTCGGGAACGGGAACTTATATGACTACTTATATGAATTAAATGAGATGCTCCCCATCAGGGGCTGGGCGAAGCCGGGCCGGATCAGACAGACAGACAGACAGACAGACAGATAGTCGGGAACGGGAGCTTATATGACTACTTCCTCGCCCTCCTCCTAATCACTCCTCTTCCTTCCTCCTCCCTTCTCCTCCCCCTCATCCCTCCACATCCTCCTCCCCCCTCCTTCTCCCTCCCCCCTCCTCCTCCTCATCCACCCCCTCCTTCTCCCTCTCTCCTCCTCCCCCTAATCCCTCCTCCTATTCCTCCTCTCTCCACCTATCTCTTCCTCCCTCCTCCTCCTCCCTCCTCCACCTCCCTCTTCCTCCTCCTACTCCTCCTTTTTCTTCTTCTGCTGCTGCTGCTGCTGTCGCTCCATTTACCCAAGTTAATTGTTGGGGGAAGATGTAAAGATCTTTCAAGTGCTCTTTCTAATGCTTTTTGTAAGTTGGTCTTCGTTTATCTAAGGTTGTTCTAACTGCAACCAATAAATGATTAGACAGACAGGCAGACAGACAGAGAGGGAGGGACGGACAGACAGACAGACAGACAGACAGACAGACAGATAGTCAGGAACGGGAACTTATATGACTACTTATATGAATTAAATTAGATGCTCCACACCAGGAGCTGGGCGATGCCGGGCTGGGTCAGACAGACAGACAGACAGACAGACAGACAGACAGACAGATAGTCGGGAACAGGAACGAGAACTTATATGACTACTTATATGAATTAAATGAGATGCTCCCCACCAGGGACTGGGCGAAGCCGGGCCGGGTCAGCTAGTACTTTATAATTATCAATACAGCCTACAATATAATAAACATTTTTTAACAGTGGAGATAAATACATTCATAAAACAATAAATAATTTATAATAATGAGATAATGTGATATAAATATGCTGCAATGTTAATAAATACCTTTTAATAATGATAGAATGACTAGATGAATTGCATGGCAACAACCAGTTTAAAACCAAGGTACAGAAGTGCTCCAAGGCATCAAGTTATAAGATAAATACAGGTATAACATGCCTAATCTGAAATACATCGGACAGAGATTGTCTGATAATTTTTATCTTTACAAATTTTGAGATATTTGACACGGTAGAGATGAAGAGCAGAGAGAAAACAAAAACTGAGCCTTTTAGGAAAGAAAACCTTTTTTGGCACAAATAACTTGAATATAAATGCAGCGAACAAAGAATGTAAATGTATTTATTTATCACCTTGGGAAGGAACGTCAAATGATTTTGATGGATTAAATATTAGATTCTGTACCGATGGAGATGAAATGTTTTTGATTGCTGTTTAACATTGTAATTATTAGTTGTTTTTTTGTTTTGTTTTGAACTCAAGCGTAGTCTACACACATGCTTCTACTTCTTGTGCACTGGACTGATTTTTGTGTGTGAATTAGCTTTCCCTATTACTAGTGTTGCTCGCCATAAGGAGAACCCACTCTGACTTCTGAGGTACTTGTAATTTATGTCCCAGCGTCAAGGACAAAAAGTCAACAATTTAATCCAAATGACCAGTGTAGGGGTTGAACCTCGGGAACAGCACACTGGGTGTTCAAGAGCGAGTGCACTTATCTAATCGGCCATACTGTCCTTAATTATTAGTGCTCTTCTTCTTTCATTCACTTGAAATGTATTGTCTTTATCTGCAATTTTGTCTCTTGTATAAACTTCACTATAACTAATGGTATCATTTGCCTCTTTACAAGGGATTTTTTTTGTTTTTGTTTGTTTTAAAGGTCTTTCAACATCCATTTGGTTACTGGTGTTCGTGTTCTAGTAAAGCTCACCCATCTGCTTCTCATTTTTTGTGAGTTTATTCACTGAATATATTAAAGAAATCTAGCTAGATATTTCAACTTTGACAGTAGCACATTCCTGTTTCTTTTTTTAACTGTGGTATTATCTCCACTGGACAACTGCTGCAGCATCTTCTGGGCTTGAAAGAGCATAAGTTCAATGTTTACTCCTTACATGACATACTTTCCTCAAGGAAAGTGAAAGTGTTCTGGTGATCTAGGACTGATAAACTCATGGTGGCTTGGCTGATATGGAATGAGTTCATAGAAACAGAAAATGGTAAGTAACTCACACTAATACAGGTACAATAACACATCTGATGTTTCCATAGGAGGCACGGCAGATGAGGTCACGAAACACAACTTCTGCTAGATGAGCAGGGTTGTCCTCTTCTCGTGGACTCTCCATGTCCTTTCTTAAATTTATGTCAAGAATATAGAACAAATTAATACATGAATGATACAGAACAAATTAATATGTCAATGATACAGAACGAATTAATGTTTCAATGATACAGAACAAATTAATATGTCAATGATACAGAACGAATTAATGTTTCAATGATACAGAACAAATTAATATGTCAATGATACAGAACAAATTAATATGTCAATGATACAGAACAAATTAATGTTTCAATGATACAGAACAAATTAATATGTCAAGGATATAGAACAAATTAATAACAAGAAACAATTTAGGTAAAGTGTGTCATTCAGTTTGATGAGAATGGTTTTAAAAGAAATTGACACATGCAGACATAGAACTAGTAATGTAAAATTATTTCAGATGTCAACATGAATAAATCCAAAGATAGAAGCAGTCAACTTGAGCTTGTTGAGATCACCACAGCCTGTCGTCAGTTGAAGCGGATGTAGGACAACAGAGTTTTCTGTGTTCTGCATATGTTGGACACTCCTTTAACATTCTAATATAAAAGATGCTTTTTGTTTTGTTTTGATGAACTTACTGTTCCATTGGACTAATTTTTCCATCAACTAATGCCCTTATCAAATCATGTTTCTTCTTCTTCTTCTTCTTCAGCGTTCCGAGCCATTGAGGTTCTTTGCTGCAGATACAATCCGTCTCCATTCATCCCTCTGGTGGACCTTCTCTTGCCAGTCGTTGATTCCAAGTGCTTGTAGGTCTGTACATGTATTATCTCTCCACCGCCTTCTTGGTCTACCTCGGGGTCTACGGTCATTTATTTCCTGAGTGTAAGCGAGTTTTGTTTCCCTATTATCTTCCATTCTTTCTATATGCCCCAGCCATTGTAGTCTATTAGCCTTCATGATACCAGTGATTAGCGGGGACTTAAACAGATCATAAATGTCTTTGTTACTTCTTCTTTTCCACTCTCCACTTTGTGTATCCCTAATGGGTCCAAAGATGCGTCTTAAAATTTGTTCTCAAAGGTTTGTAACAAGGCTTCGTCTCCTTTCGTTGTACTCCAGGTTTCAGAGCCATACAGCACAACTGGTCTGATCAGTGTTTTGTATATTGTGATTTTGGTGTTACGAGATAGCGCCTTTGATTTTAGTAGATGTTGTAGTGCATAGTATATCTTATTTCCAGAATTGATTCTAGTTTGTATTTCTTCCCTTATGATGTTGGAGCAGTTGAAGATTGTACCCAGGTATTTGTATGTTTCCATTCTTTTAATGGTCATATTATCTATTTGTATGTGGCCAGAGTTTTTAGCCATTCTGTCTCTTGAAATTACCATATATTCTGTCTTATCTTGGTTGATAACCAGCCCCATCTGTTGGGCTTTTTCGTTTAAGTGAGTCTCTACCAACAATATTGTTTCTTCAGACTAATGTTTCTACCAACTGTTTCGATCAACTAATGTTCTCATCAAGTAATGGTTCCACCAGCTAATGATTACATCAGTAAATGAGTCCATTAAATATTGTGTATTACTAAAAATCAATACAAGAAACATTAGTGACCTTTGTCTAATATCAGTCAATCTGTACACTGAATCATGACTTGGATGCATCTTAATATGCCTCTCCGTAAATGTGAACTTCCAGTAACAATCTTCTACACCCTCCTGGTTTTTGAGCTTGGAGATGGGAAGATTTCTGTAACACTATCTCTGTGGGGATGGAACTTTGATACCGAGCTAGGAGACAACTTTTACATCAGCCTCACTACAGTAAAAGCAACCCTTTTTGGGGCCCAGACAACTGAATGGCAATGCACCAGACTTAACCCCTTTACCGTGGAAAAAAATTTTTTTTTTGGTTATGCAAACTGTGTATTTTTTTTCTTTCATAATTTGATATGTTATGTTGTCCTGGCAAAATAAAATGTTTTTTTAAGTGAAAATGAGTTGTCTTTTAGAAATTGTGAGGAAAATAAGAAATGTTCTGTACTAAATGGTACTGTTCAATAACGAACTAAACTGATACGTATATTAGATGTCAATTGTTTTTAGTAATTATACTTCTGATGACGAGTTAACTCGTGATGCACGGTTAAAGCCAACAATTTTTATGACGAGTTAACTCGTGACACACGGTAAAGGGGTTAAGGGTTAAAACTCCCAGTCTTCCAGAAGATTCACAACCAACCAAGCATACCTAGAGTGATGGCAAATGGGCTTACCTGCACATTGGTTTGGGTTTAATCCTCTAATAAGGAGGGGTATTTTCAGACCACTATTCTACCCACAGATCCACCAAGTCATTTAAAATAGGAACGAGATTTCCCTGAGAGGAAGCACTGGTCACTCCACTTCAGAATGACCTTGCTATATATGCCATGGAATTTTCTTTATTTTATAGTAAGGACTAAACAGAAAATAAACCAACGTGTGTAAGGGATGAAAACTTAAATGCTCACTCATGCTCCTGCATATTGTACAAGAGTGAAGGGACAATCTTGTCCATATGAACAGACTCCCAGATGTTGACTTGGAGATCATCACTGATTGTCTTCCTAACAACTCCTTGGAGACCCTTCAATCCTGCCTGTCGTAACCTGTACAAAGGCATCAAACATGTATCAATTAAAAAAAGACAACAATGCAGCAAGGCCGGCTCCATGGCCGAGGGGTTAGCAGCTTTCTCCGCTAACCCCGAATACTCTCGTCACGTGACGCGACGAGAATTAGCAGTGGTTCAAATCGCAAAAGTGACTTATGAGAGTATGGAGCCGGTCGCTCAGAAAGTCGTGGCGTGCTGATGAGCGTAATCTAGCCTAGGAATCAACATACAGCTGAAAGATGCTGGTGTTGACCGCAATATCCTGAAACAGGATGGAAACGCGGAAAAAAACAATGCAGCAAGATCATGTGCTATCAAGTCTAGATGAAGTCAGATATATGGCCTGTATTCTACTCCAGTAGTTCTACAAGTCTAGATGAAGTAAGATATGTGGCTCGTATTCTACTCCAGTAGTTCTACAAGTCTAGATGAAGTCAAATATATGGCTTGTATTCTACTCCAGTAGTTCTACAAGTCTAGATGAGATATATGGCTTGTATTCTACCCCAGTAGTTCTACAAGTCTAGATGAAGTCAAATATATGGCTTGTATTCTACTCCAGTAGTTCTACAAGTCTAGATGAAGTCAAATATATGGCTTGTATTCTACTCCAGTAGTTCTACAAGTCTAGATGAGATATATGGCTCGTTTTCTACCCCAGTAGTTCTACAAGTCTAGATGAAGAACGATATATGGCTTGCATTCTACTCCAGTAGTTCTACAAGTCTAGATGAAGTCAGATATATGGCTTGTATTCTACTCCAGTAGTTCTACAAGTCTAGATGAAGTAAGATATATGGCTTGTATTCTACTCCAGTAGTTCTACAAGTCTAGATGAAGAACGATATATGGCTTGTATTCTACTCCAGTAGTTCTACAAGTCTAGATGAAGTCAGATATATGGCTTGTATTCTACTCCAGTAGTTCTACAAGTCTAGATGAAGAACGATATATGGCTTGTATTCTACTCCAGTAGTTCTACAAGTCTAGATGAAGAACGATATATGGCTCGTATTCTACTCCAGTAGTTCTACAAGTCTAGATGAAGAACGATATATGGCTTGTAATCTTCTCCAGTATTTCTACAAGTCTAGATGAAGTCAGATATATGGCTCGTATTCTACTCCAGTAGTTCTACAAGTCTAGATGAAGTCAGATATATGGCTTGTGTTCTACTCCAGTAGTTCTACAAGTCTAGATGAAGTCAGATATATGGTTTGTATTCTACTCCAGTAGTTCTACAAGTCTAGATGAAGAACGATATATGGTTTGTATTCTACTCCAGTAGTTCTACAAGTCTAGATGAAGTCAAGATATATGGTTTGTGTTCTACTCCAGTAGTTCTACGAGTCTAGATGAGATATATGGCTCATATTCTACCCCAGTAGTTCTACAAGTCTAGATGAAGAACGATATATGGTGTGTATTCTACTCCAGTAGTTCTACAAGTCTAGATGAAGTCAGATATATGGCTTGTATTCTACTCCAGTAGTTCTATGAGTCTAGATGAAGTCAGATATATGGCTTGTATTCTACTCCAGTAGTTCTACAAGTCTAGATGAAGTCAGATATATGGCTCATATTCTACCCCAGTAGTTCTACAAGTCTAGATGAAGTCAGATATATGGTTTGTATTCTACTCCAGTAGTTCTACAAGTCTAGATGAAGTCAGATATATGGCTTGTATTCTA
>JACEFZ010028068.1:0-25000 GCA_014155875.1 Cepaea nemoralis
TCCAACAGTTAGAGAAGTATGTCATGTATATGAAGCTACCAGTAAGTGTCCAACAGTTAGAGAAGTATGTCATGTATATGAAGCTACCAGTAAGTGTCCAACAGTTAGAGAAGTATGTCATGTATATGAAGCTACCAGTAAGTGTCCCATACAGTTAGAGAAGTATGTCATGTATATGAAGCTACCAGTAAGTGTCCGACAGTTAGAGAAGTATGTCATGTACTAATGAAGCTACCAGTAAATGTCCTGACAGTTAGAGAAGTATGTCAGTGTATATGAAGCTACCAGTAAGTGTCCAACAGTTAGAGAAGTATGTCATGTATATGAATCTACAGTAAGTGTCCAACAGTTAGAGAAGTAGGTCATGTATATGAAGCTACCAGTAAGTGTCCAACAGTTAGAGAAGTATGTCATGTATGAAGCTACCAGTAAAGTGTCCAACAGTTAGAGAAGTATGTCATGTATATGAAGCTACCAGTAAGTGTCCCAAGCAGTTAGAGAAGTATGTCAGGTATATGAAGCTACCAGTAAGTGTCCAGACAGTTAGAGAAGTATGTCATGTATATGAAGCTACCAGTAATGTTCCAGACAGTTAGAGAAGTATGTCAGGTATATGAAGCTACCAGTAAAGTGTCCAACAGTTAGAGAAGTATGTCATGTATATGAAGCTACCAGTAAGTGTCCAACAGTTAGAGAAGTTATGTCATGTATATGAAGCTACCAGTAAATGTCCACAGTTAGAGAAGTATGTCATGTATATGAAGCTACCAGTAAAGTGTCCAACAGTTAGAGAAGTATGTCATGTATATGAAGATACCAGTAAGATGTCCCAGCAGTTAGAGAAGTATGTCATGTATATGAAGCTACCAGTAAATGTCCAGACAGTTAGAGAAGTATGTCATGTATATGAAGCTACCAGTAAATGTCCGACAGTTAGAGAAGTATGTCATGTATATGAAGATACCAGTAATGTCCACAGTTAGAGAAGTATGTCATGTATATGAAGCTACCAGTAAGTGTCCAACAGTTAGAGAAGTATGTCATGTATATGAAGCTACCAGTAAGTGTCCCAACAGTTAGAGAAGTATAGTCATGTATATGAAGCTACCAGTAAGTGTCCAGACAGTTAGAGAAGTATGTCATGTATATGAAGCTACCAGTAAGTGTCCAGCAGTTAGAGAAGTATGTCATGTATATGAAGCTACCAGTAAGTGTCCAGCAGTTAGAGAAGTATGTCATGTATATGAAGCTACCAGTAAGTTCCAGCAGTTAGAGAAGTATGTCATGTATATGAAGCTACCAGTAAGTGTCCAGACAGTTAGAGAAGTATAGTCATGTATATGAAGCTACCAGTAAGTGTCCAGCAGTTAGAGAAGTATGTCATGTATATGAAGCTACCAGTAAGTGTCCAGACAGTTAGAGAAGTATGTCATGTATATGAAGCTACCAGTAAGTGTCCAGACAGTTAGAGAAGTATGTCATGTATATGAAGCTACCAGTAAGTGTCCAGCAGTTAGAGAAGTATGTCATGTATATGAAGCTACCAGTAAGTGTCCAGACAGTTAGAGAAGTATGTCATGTATATGAAGCTACCAGTAAGTGTCCAGACAGTTAGAGAAGTATGTCATGTATATGAAGCTACCAGTAAGTGTCCAGCAGTTAGAGAAGTATGTCATGTATATGAAGCTACCAGTAAGTGTCCAGCAGTTAGAGAAGTATGTCATGTATATGAAGCTACCAGTAAGTGTCCAAGCAGTTAGAGAAGTATGTCATGTATATGAAGCTACCAGTAAGTGTCCAGCAGTTAGAGAAGTATGTCATGTATATGAAGCTACCAGTAAATGTCCAGACAGTTAGAGAAGTATGTCATGTATATGAAGCTACCAGTAAAGTGTCCGACAGTTAGAGAAGTATGTCATGTACTATGAAGCTACCAGTAAATGTCCGACAGTTAGAGAAGTATGTCATGTATATGAAGCTACCAGTAAATGTCCAGACAGTTAGAGAAGTATGTCATGTATATGAAGCTACCAGTAAATGTCCAGCAGTTAGAGAAGTATGTCATGTATATGAAGCTACCAGTAAGTGTCCAGACAGTTAGAGAAGTATGTCATGTATATGAAGCTACCAGTAAGATGTCCAACAGTTAGAGAAGTATGTCATGTATATGAAGCTACCAGTAAAGTGTCCAACAGTTAGAGAAGTATGTCATGTATATGAAGCTACCAGTAAGTGTCCAGACAGTTAGAGAAGTATGTCATGTATATGAAGCTACCAGTAAATGTCCGACAGTTAGAGAAGTATGTCATGTATATGAAGCTATCAGTAAATGTCCGACAGTTAGAGAAGTATGTCATGTATATGAAGCTACCAGTAAGTGTCCGACAGTTAGAGAAGTATATCATGTATATGAAGCTACCAGTAATGTCCAGACAGTTAGAGAAGTATGTCATGTATATGAAGCTACCAGTAAGTGTCCAAGCAGTTAGAGAAGTATGTCATGTACTATGAAGCTACCAGTAAGTGTCCAGCAGTTAGAGAAGTATGTCATGTATATGAAGCTACCAGTAAGTGTCCAACAGTTAGAGAAGTATGTCATGTATATGGAAGCTACCAGTAAATGTCCGACAGTAGAGAAGTATTTCATGTATATGACAGATACCAGTAAAGTGTCCAGCAGTTAGAGAAGTATGTCATGTATATGAGGCCAGTAAGTGTCCAGCAGTTAGAGAAGTAGGTCATGTCTATGAAGCTACCAGTAAGTGTCCGACAGTTAGAGAAGTATGTCATGTATATGAAGCTACCAGTAAGTGTCCAGCAGTTAGAGAAGTATGTCATGTATATGAAGCTACCAGTAATGTCCGACAGTTAGAGAAAGTATGTCATTGTATATGAAGCTACCAGTAAGTGTCCTGATCAGTTAGAGAAGTATTTCATGTATAGAAGCTACCAGTAAATGTCCGACAGTTAGAGAAGTATTCATGTATAGAATCTACCAGTAAATGTCCGACAGTTAGAGAAGTATGTCATGTATATGAAGCTACCAGTAAATGTCCGACAGTTAGAGAAGTATATCATGTATATGAAGCTACCAGTAAGTGTCCAGCAGTTAGAGAAGTATGTCATGTATATGAAGCTACCAGTAAGTGTCCAGCAGTTAGAGAAGTATGTCATGTATATGAAGCTACCAGTAAGTGTCCAGCAGTTAGAGAAGTATGTCATGTATATGAAGCTACCAGTAAGTGTCCAGCAGTTAGAGAAGTATATCATGTATATGAAGCTACCAGTAAGTGTCCAGCAGTTAGAGAAGTATGTCATGTATATGAAGCTACCAGTAAGTGTCCAGCAGTTAGAGAAGTATGTCATGTATATGAAGCTACCAGTAAGTGTCCAGCAGTTAGAGAAGTATGTCATGTATATGAAGCTACCAGTAAGTGTCCAGCAGTTAGAGAAGTATGTCATGTATATGAAGCTACCAGTAAGTGTCCAGCAGTTAGAGAAGTATGTCATGTATATGAAGCTACCAGTAAATGTCCAGCAGTTAGAGAAGTATGTCATGTATATGAAGCTACCAGTAAATGTCCGACAGTTAGAGAAGTATGTCATGTATATGAAGCTACCAGTAAATGTCCGACAGTTAGAGAAGTATGTCATGTATATGAAGCTACCAGTAAATGTCCGACAGTTAGAGAAGTATGTCATGTATATGAAGCTACCAGTAAATGTCCAGCAGTTAGAGAAGTATGTCATGTATATGAAACTACCAGTAAGTGTCCAGCAGTTAGAGAAGTATGTCATGTATATGAAGCTACCAGTAAATGTCCGACAGTTAGAGAAGTATGTCATGTATATGAAGCTACCAGTAAATGTCAAGCAGTTAGAGAAGTATGTCATGTATATGAAGCTACCAGTAAATGTCCGACAGTTAGAGAAGTATGTCATGTATATGAAGCTACCAGTAAATGTCCGACAGTTAGAGAAGTATATCATGTATATGAAGCTACCAGTAAATGTCCGACAGTTAGAGAAGTATGTCATGTATATGAAGCTACCAGTAAGTGTCCAGCAGTTAGAGAAGTATGTCATGTATATGAAGCTACCAGTAAGTGTCCAGCAGTTAGAGAAGTATGTCATGTATATGAAGCTACCAGTAAGTGTCCAGCAGTTAGAGAAGTATGTCATGTATATGAAGCTACCAGTAAGTGTCCAGCAGTTAGAGAAGTATGTCATGTATATGAAGCTACCAGTAAATGTCCGACAGTTAGAGAAGTATATCATGTATATGAAGCTACCAGTAAAGTGTCCGACAGTTAGAGAAGTATGTCATGTATATGAAGCTACCAGTAAATGTCCAGACAGTTAGAGAAGTATGTCATGTATATGAAGCTACCAGTAAAGTGTCCAGCAGTTAGAGAAGTATGTCATGTATATGAAGCTACCAGTAAAGTGTCCGACAGTTAGAGAAGTATAGTCATGTATATGAAGCTACCAGTAAATGTCCAGCAGTTAGAGAAGTATGTCATGTATATGAAGCTACCAGTAAGTGTCCAGCAGTTAGAGAAGTATGTCATGTATATGAAGCTACCAGTAAGTGTCCAGCAGTTAGAGAAGTATGTTATGTATATGAAGCTACCAGTAAATGTCTGACAGTTAGAGAAGTATGTCATGTATATGAAGCTACCAGTAAATGTCCGACAGTTAGAGAAGTATGTCATGTATATGAGCTACCAGTAAGTGCATGGTCAGCAAGTCGATAAAAAGTCATCCTGTTGGATGTGTCTCCAGATTTTAAGAAAAGTATATCATATATATGAAGCTACCAGTAAGGACATGGTCAGTTATTTGGCAGAGAATGAGTTCCACTTACTCTTGGCAAGCACGGGAGACATGGGCTGGTATCTGGTACTTGCAGTCCATGATCATGGTGAGCGTCTCACTGTCGTTGGCCTCTTGGAAGGGTGCCCTTCCAGCCACCAGCATGAAGAGGATGACACCCAGGCTCCAGACATCTGTAAGAGTGACAAGTCAAGCAGGTCAGGACTGTGTGTGGCAACATTCACACCACTGCGGGACATTACAGTTTTATGATGGAAGCACAGGACATTACAGCTTTATGTTGGAAGCATAGGACATTACAGCTTTATGATGGAAGCACGGGACATTACAGCTTCATGATGGAAGCACAGGACATTACAGCTTCATGATGGAAGCACAGGACTTTACAATTTCATGATGGAAGCACAGGACATTACAGCTTTATGATGGAAGCATAGGACATAATAGCTTATTGATGGAAGCACAGGACATTACAGCTTTATGATGGAAGCATAGGACATAATAGCTTATTGATGGAAGCACAGGACATTACAGCTTTATGATGGAAGCACAGGACATTACAGCTTCATGATGGAAGCACAGGACATTAAAGATTTATGATGGAAGCACAGGACATTAAAGCCGTATGATGAAAGCACAGGACATTACAGTTTTATGATGGAAGCACAGGACATTAAAGCTTTATGATGGAAGCACAGGACATTACAGCTTTATGATGGAAGCATAGGACATTACAGCTTTATGATGGAAGCACAGGACATTACAGCTTCATGATGGAAGCACAGGACATTACAGCTTTATGATGGAAGCACAGGACATTACAGCTTCATGATGGAAGCACAGGACATTAAAGATTTATGATGGAAGCACAGGACATTAAAGATTTATGATGGAAGCACAGGACATTACAGCTAATCTTATCTAAAAGATAATCATGCAGAAGAAAAAACAGAACAAGTAAGGTAGAAGAAGAAAAACTTTAAAATGTGCAAAATATAGGAAGAAGTTCACCAAGATGTTTTTATTGATTTGTTTATAATTGTGTGTGTGTGATATTGAGAAGAGTTCTCAGAAAAACTGAAGCCAGCTGTTTTAATATTGGTGTCAACAGGGTTATCTATGGTGAAGTGGCTAAGCCTCCATCCTCGAGCTCTAAAAGTTTTAGTTTTATTCCCTGACTCCCATCATTTGGTTTGAGAGTGCACATTTTCTCGGCAATTCCTAGGGGTAGCCATTGGAGCTATAGAGTTTGTGCGCTGAGTGGTGCTATCAGCAGGCTGCTGTGCAGAATGAGACTGAGCCACATGGGATACAAAACAGTCTAATTAAGTTGATTCCCATCCCCCCCCCCCCCCCCCCCCCCCCCCCCCCCCCCCCCCCGTATTTTGTTTTGGTTCTTGAGGTGTTAACAGAATTGTACAAGTCAGGAGTTTTGCTGCATATCTGTGCTGGTAGTTAGTGCACACATTTCATCACAAGAAACATGTCCTATTTCAATCTTTTATGAACATGCTACACCCCTCTTTTCAATCACATTCATACCTTTAGAAAGTGTTAGTGACTGCCCTCATTGAAAACATCATGCGTAATTTATACCAAGGAGAAACAAACAGCAGGAAACCACGACCTGGGGATACTGGCAAGCATATCTGATGCACTCTATACTCTCTATACACGTGAAAACAAACCTGAATGCCCTCTGCCACAAAGATAAGGTTACCTTACGATGCCATTATCTAACAATGCTTCTTTACAAATCAACATAGGTTTCTGGGGCCGGGAAATAAGATGTCACTTCAACTTTATCCATGTGACCTTTAGGAACGCTCCATATTATACACAGCTTTAGACACACAAACCTGCCTATTACAGCCATGTCTTTATGTTCACCTTCATGCCTCATTGACACTGTATCATATTCTACACAGGAAACAAAGTCTGGTTGTGGGGCATGCCCAGGTGCATCTTAATCACTATAAACATTGCCTTCATTTTAATCATGCATTAACCTGTTTGTTAATATTCTGATTGCCTTGGATGGGAACTACAGAATATTTCAAATTATATATGTGAATAAATATATACATATGTGCATTTTTGTGTATGAGAACATGCATCTTTCCTGTGGCAGCTTACGAATATGAGTCACAGCATAGTCAATATCACAATTAATAAAGAAGACATTCTGGGCTTTTGAACTTAGCACTGCAGAAAAGTTCTTAGAATATCCTGGAGCAAGAAGAAGAATAGCACTGACATTCAACAAGAGCTGAGCATTGAAGAACTCTGATTCATAAATAGCATTGTGTCTTGAACACTGGGATCTTTGATATTGAATATTGAAGACCTCTGATTCATAAATAGCACTGTGTCTTGAACACTGGGATCTTTGATATTGAATATTGAAGATCTCTGACTCATAAATAGCAGTGTCTTGAACACTTAAATACTTCAAAGATACTGAACAATGAAGAACTCTGACTCATAAATAGCATTGTGTCTTGAACACTGGGATCTTTGATATTGAATATTGAAGATCTCTGACTCATAAATAGCAGTGTCTTGAACACTTAAATACTTCGAAGATACTGAACAATGAAGAACTCTGACTCATAAATAGCATTGTGTTTTGAACACTGGGATCTTTGATATTGAATATTGAAGATCTCTGACTCATAAATAACAGTGTCTTGAACACTTAAATACTTCGAAGATACTGAACAATGAAGAACTCTGACTCATAAATAGCATTGTGTTTTGAACACTGGGATCTTTGATATTGAATATTGAAGAACTCTGACTCATAAACAGCATTGTGTCTTGGACACTGAGATACTTTGATGATGTTGTTTGTCCATCAAGAATGATGATGACCATTCATTTCATCCAGTGGGGTTGAAAGTATGGAGCCGTGAGTTCTAAGATCGCTGGTAAGGCATATTTTGGCTCGAAATGTTCTTTGACAATGTGGGCAAAGAATGTTTGACGTTCCAGGAGGAGGACCCCATGCAGTGGTTTTTCTGTCCACTCTTTTCTTCACAGCTCTTGCAATCCTGTTTGCTTCACAAGTGACTGCACCCTTGCGTAATGATGTACACAAAAAATTTTGGTCTTTGGTAGCAGTCTCCCAAGTGAATTCCAAAAGCTTTTAGTGAGTGAGATCTTCAGATTGTCTTTAAAGCGTTTCCTCTGGCCGCCTTGGGAGCGTTTCCACAATGCAGCTCGCAGTAAAAAATGTGTTTAGGGAGCCTGTGATCTGGCATGCGAGTCAAATGACCAGCCCAGCGAATCTGATTCTTCATTAGTAGAGTGTGGATACTGGGCATGGACACTCTTTCTAGGACTTCAGTGTCTGGGATCTTGTCCCGCCATTTAATCTTCAATAGCAGACTGTGCGGAAGTGGTTTAATTTCCTAGCATGTCGCTGATAAACAGTCCAGGCTTCACAAGCATATAGCAGTGTGGATAATACAACTGCTTTATAGACTTTCAGCTTTGCAATTCAATTTCTGTCCCACACATTCTTGTACAGTCTGCCAAAAGCTGCGCTGGCCTTAGAGATTCTTGCATTCACTTCATCATCAGATTTGATGACACAGAACATTGAAGAGCTCTGACTCATAAATAGCATTGTGTCTTGGCCAAAGATCCATAATCTGTTCTGTGAGCCATGAAAAGAGCAACATTCTGCAGAGGACATGCTACATCATGATGATACTGGGGTGGAGAGAGAAAGGGAACTGAGAGTGAGCAGAGTGGAGGAGTCACTTAGGACACAAGCACTGAGATTTATAAGACAAGGGTAAAGATAAAAGGCAGGACAGAGGGAGAAAAGAGGGGCCAGATAGAACAGAAGGAAGGAAAGAAACAGGAGAGTGAGCAAAAGAGACAGACAGACAGACAAACAGACAGACAGACAGACAGACAGACAGACAGACAGACAGACAGACAGACAGACAGACAGACAGACAGACAGACAGACAGACAGACAGACAGACCCAGCCACCAACACACACAGATATAAAGTCTACATGGCTGTGGATCTCAATGTGCTTAGACTTCTAGTGTGCTGTAACAGTGAGGGATTCTAGGTTAGGAGTAAAGAGTTAAGGAATGCTGCGCATTCCTTGACTAGGGGGAAAACCATAGTGAACGTGTGTGCACGAATGAAGAAGTGTATCTAGGAACACACACACGTCACTGGTTTGAGACTTGACTGGGGGACCAACGAGAAGAGATGAAAACACCACGAAGGGAGTCTCCATCATATGTGCTGAGCTAGAATGATTCATCAATAAATTACTTTCTTACAACGTGAAGACTGACTTGTCTGATACTATACGTTCACGATCATAGCCTTTGTGTGTAGCACTGTCACACGAGGCTGATTTGGTGCCTTTGACCTACGAAACATGGGAGGTCGTGGAGAGAGAATACCGCCATAGTTATGTCGGGCATGTCCGGAGAAGTAATTAATTTGAAAAACAACAGATGAAAGCCGACTGTTGGTAGCTGTTCTGGGTTTGCACTAGATTCCTGATTAAGAAGGAGATCCAATTTCAAGGTCAGCGCTAAAGAAAAGGTTTGATTGATACTTATATTTTTTTGAAAGACTGATGTTTTTACGTAATTAGGAAATTAACTGGAAAATTGATCAACGCAAAATGCTATATTGAGATCAAGTAATGCCGTTCTGCATCAAAAATCATTATGAGTTTTAACCCGTGGGACTCTTGAAGGTGAACTCAAGGTTATGGTATGAATTCCAGAATTATGAAATCAAGGTCTGCAATACTTTATACAGTCACTTCAATTAAACTTGTTTCAACTATTTAAATTGACCATGGCGAGAGTTCCACATGAAAATAAGAGACTGGATAGCGTCAGCTTTAAGTCCAGTTGTTGTTGACTGGATTACGTTTGATATATATGAAAATCACAGATTACAACTAGAAAGTGAGTTTTTTTTGCTGAAGTCGTGAGCAGTTGTCGGTTGCGTGAAGGTGACCTTGCTTGAGGAAAGGAAAGTCCAACGCATACAGTTAATCGAGCAGGTATTCAAAGTCTTATAGCGAGCGTGATATCGAGCGTGAGCAACGTCAGGAAATATTTGGGAAGATTTGAATTCGACTTCGATTAAATTAGAAAGGAAAGAAATCTAGACGCTCTTCGTTGTTCTGATCATTTTAACGAGCTTGATTAGAGCATATTTTTATGTGGTGTAGGAAATTCTGAATCAGGAGGTCATTTAAATTCTTTTATCAAAATTCAGGGTTGAAACAGGAATATTTCTTCGTCAGGATCTTCGATTGGAGGATTTAGTTAAGTTAATTAGATAATTTTAGAGTAATTAACAGATTATGTATTGTTGCTGGGTTTGAAATCAATATTCTTGAAATATTTGTATATTGATTGATAATTATAAATTTTAGGATGGAATCCCAAGATTTTTCACAGGTACTCACTGGAGTTGGCGGGGCAATATCAAGGTTGGATGCGGTGTTAAGACAACAGAATATAAGCAATGATGTTGAAAGATTTAGTGGTCAAGCAAATCAGTTTAAGAAATGGATTATTTCCATTGAAAAACATGCATATTTGGTAAATGCTACAGATGGAGAGAAAAAGAACTTGGCCTACAGAACAAGTACAAGTCCAGTTTCTGACCACATTAGAAGAAAGTTAGAGGCAGCAGGAGGTGAAACTTGGGAAGAATTCAAAGATGATCTCGCAAGAAAATATGCTGAAATTACTGATCCACAACACGCATTCTCAGTGTTGCGACAGACTAGGCAAAACAGCACAGAAAGTGTTCAGCTATATAGTGACAGGTTAATCAACTTAGCTGAAGAGTCATTCTTAGGACAGAATGTACGAGCAGAAGAAGTGGAACGGATGTTGGTGGGGATTTTTGTTGATGGAATTAAGTCAGATGGATTGAAATTTAAATTATTAAGAGAGAATCCTGCAAGATTGTCACAAGCGGTAGATATCGCTATACAAGAGGAAAGCTTGAGGAGAAGGTTTAGGCTAAGGGTAGGACGAGAGTTAGGTAGTAGTTCAGAAGATAGAATTGAAGAACCTATGGAAATAGGTCAGTATAGACATGGATGGAGAGGAAGACGAGGAGAAATACAGATGGTGCAAAGAAACGAGAATGTATATAATCAAGATAGAAGAGGACAAGTGAGAAATACTGTAAGAAACATGGAAGGTAACACAAATAACTCGAATGTGGTTTGTTGGGGATGTCACCAACGTGGGCACATTTTTCGCTTTTGTGGTAACAGAAGTGGCCCATCGATTACGCAAAATGGTAGAGGGGTTCAGACGAGTATACAGAATAGAATGGCAAATGGTAGACCAGCAAATTGGAATTCTGGAGAAATACAGAGAAATTTTAGAAGGTCAGGAAATCAGGGAAATTGGCATCCCGCTTATTGAATAGGATCGGCAGTAAGAGGGAAGATAGTAAGATCCAAAAAGGGCATCAATATATTAAAAACCCAAAGGATGAGTATAATAGAACATTTAGAAATAAAAAACAAGCTGAGGTAAAGCAATTGTCATTAAATATGGTAGATCCTAGCTCATGTATAGTACAGATAGGAAAATATAAAGTTAGAACATTAGTTGATTCGGGAGCACAAGTTAGCGTGATTAAAGAAGCATTTTTATATCGAATGTTAAAAAATTGTAAAATAATTAGAATTCAAGAGAATCTTCATTCGGTAACGGGACAAAAATTAGAAGTGTTAGGACAAACGATGATAAATTTGAAATTAGGAGGGATAAATGTTAGGCATATGTTCCATGTGGTTAAAGATTTAAATAGAAATATGATATTGGGACGAGATTTTTTATTGAAAAATGGGGTGAGACTTTTATTTGATTTGCATAAATTAAAATTCCAAGATGTTTACGTAGATCTAGAAGAAGATATGCATGTGTCGACATTAGTTAGAGTTAAAACAACCATGAATTTAAAACCACAGTCAGTTAATTTGATACAAGCAAGATTGAAGAGAAATCCGTATTATGTAGCAGGAAACATAGTCAGAATCACAGAATTGCAAAATGAAATAATTGATGAGCCAGGTTTAGAAGTTTCCGGATGGAATAATAGAATTAGATAAAAGTTTAACATTCCAGTAATGGTTATTAATAACACAGGTAGGGAAATTAAATTATACAGAGGATGTGTAATAGCTAAGCTAGAACATGACAGCGTTAGTGACATATTGGCAACAGATAGAGTAAATATGGTGGGAATAAGTTATTCAGAAACCTCTAATGAAAGAAGTAATAATAGACGCGGATACAGAAGGAAAGGGAACGCAAGAATGGATGAATTGATCCATCCATATAGAAGAAATACAGCACAAATACATTCACTAGACAAAGTAACAAGAGAAAAAGAATTGTTAGCACAATTAAAAACTTCGCCGGAAAATAAGGAAGTGTTAGAAACAATTTATAAAACAAAATCAAGATGTGTTTGCGATAAATGATTTAGAATTGGGTAAGACACGAACAGTTACGATGGAAATAAACACGGGAGATCATCCACCAATTAGTTTAAAACCATACAGAACTCCGTTAAGAAATAGAGAAGTAGTAGAAAAGGCAATAGAAGATATGTTGAAAGCAGGCATAATAACAAGATCAAAATCAGAATGGTCATCTCCGGTGGTAATTGTGGCCAAATCTGATGGTTCGAACAGGTTCTGTTGCGACTACAGGGCGTTAAATAAAATTACTAAAAATGTAGCGTACCCACTGCCAGTAATTGATGATATTTTGGGCTGCTTAATGGTTCTACATATTTCACAACACTAGACGCTAGGTCAGGATTTTGGTGTATACCGATGTCGAAGGATGCTCAAAATAAAAGTGCCTTTTGTACTCATATGGGTTCGTACGAATTTTTGCGTATGCCATTCGGTCTCAAAAATGCACCATCTCACTATATGTTCTTAATGAATGAAGTACTAGATGGTATGCAAAGTTTGCCTTAGCATATATTGATGACGTATTGATTTTTACGAAAGGAGATGTAGAGAATCATTTAAAACATGTTAGACTAGTATTTGACAGATTAAGAAGGCATGACGTTAAATTAAAGCTTAGTAAGTGCCAGTTTTTAAAGACAGAAACAAAATATTTAGGCTATATAATAAATAGGGAAGGTATTAAACCAGACATGGAAAAAATAAAGTTATTAAAGAGTTACCTCCTCCCACTAACGTTAAGGAAGTGAGAGCTTTATAGGAACCTGTGCATATTATCGGCGGTTTGTACCAGCCTTTTCTAAGATAGCAATACCTATTACGAATTTAACGGGAAAATACGCTAGATTTAAGTGGGATGATGAGTGTCAAAAAGCGTTTGAACTTTTAAAAGATAGCTTAACGGTGGTACCATTATTAACACATCCAGATCTGAATAAACAACTAATACTATACACAGATGCTTCAGACAACGCAATAGGAGCATGTTTAGTTCAACCATATGAAGGAGAAGAATCTGGAATACCAGGGGTTAAGAATGAAAGACCAATCTATTTCTTGTCTCATAAACTCAGTAAGACTCAAAAGAAATGGCCGATTATTGAGAAAGAAGCATATGCAATACACTACGCGCTGCAAAAACTAAATTATTACTTACATAACGCCAATTTCATTATTAGAACTGACCACATGCCATTAAAGTCGATATTAGAAGCACCAATACAAAATAGGAAAATACAAACGTGGGCATTGAATTTACAAGGGTATAATGCTAAGGTTGAATATGTGTCAGGAAAACATAATACGTGCGCCGATCTTTTGTCTAGGATCCCGTACCCACAGTCCATCAGGAAACACGGAAGATGAAGTTGAACCAGAGGTAGATGATCGAAACTGGCAAGTTAATATATTAGATTCTGCCATAATAAATAGGGAAGAATTTGAGAGTTTACCATCAGAGCAAGAGTCGGAAACTAGAACAGAAGACCCACATTTAGAACAGTTTGATATGAAACAGAACAAGAATTGGATCCGAAAGTAGTACAGATAAAAAAGAAATTGAAAGAAACAGGGGAAAATAGTTTTAAAAGAAAGTTTGTAGAGTTACAAGAAGACAATCAATTATATTATATCAGTGAAAAAGGTGAAGGAGTAAGAAAATATATTCCGAAACATTTAGAACAAGAAGTCTTAAAGGCGTACCACGATAATAATGGTCATTTTGGACGAGATAAGTTAGTGAAGGCTATTAGCAGTAAATATTATTGGCCGAATTTATTCAAAAGCGTATATGAATATGTTGAAGCATGTGAAAAGTGTAGGTTAAGGAACATGAAGATAATTAAATGTCCTTTACAAGATACCGATATTCCTCAATTTCCAATGCAGAAAGTAAGTTTGGATATTTCAGGTCCTCATCCAAAAACATTATCGGGAAATGTATACTTACTACATATAGTTGATTCATATAGTCTTTGGCCAGAAGTATATCCAATTCCAGACAAGAGTGCGGATTCAGTTATAAATATGCTTTTACAAGAATTTATACCAAGGTTTGGGTGTCCACAAATAATACTTACAGACAATGGGAAAGAGTTTGTAAATAAAAAGTTTGAGAAATTGGTAAAAGATTGGAATATAAAACACATTAGAACTTCATATTACAGACCAACTTCTAACGCTAAAAATGAGAGACAACATAGAACACTATACAATATTCTAGCGAAAAATGTAGAAGAACACGATATGGATTGGGATCTTTATTTGGGGATGGCATTAGCGGCGATACGTACACACGAAAATGAAGGAACAGGTTTCTCACCATTTACTTAGTACATGGAAGAGAACCGATATTGCCAATTGATAATTTATTAAAACCTAGGAGAAAATATTTGGGGGAAGATTTTCAAGAAACAAGGTTGCAAGAGATGCATAAAGCACATGTACGTTTAAGAAATAATATAATTAAGGCTAGAGAAAGACAGAAGAAATACGCAAATAAAAATGCACACTTACAAGAGTTTAACGTAGGTGATAGGGTATATTATAAAAAACATAGAAAAAACTCTAAGTTTGATGCTCATTGGGTCCCGGGATACTATATTTTAGAAAAAAGAAGGTCCAGTGTCGTATACTATTAAGAATCAAATTTCAGGGCATGTTGCACGTTCACATGTCGAACACTTAAGGCGGGATAATGAAGAAAGGGATGCAGAGAATAATAATAATAATAATTATTGTTCCGAAGAAATATTGTCGGCTGGACAGATCGTCAGACAATCGGTTTATCCAATGCCTATAGAGAATGGAAAACAAGTAACGACAGCATCTAATACAGCTGAACAAGAAGAAACGATACCAAAAACAGTCATGACAGAGGAAAATAATGTGTATGACGATTATATGAGTGAAGAGTCAGTTAGGGAAAATATTGAACCTCCATTTATGAATACAAGACAAGCAGTAAAAAGAAAGTTGGATAGACAGAAAGAAAAAGAAATTAAGAGGCAAAGGAAACTTAGAGAGAATTCTTCGAGTGAGGAAGAGATGCCACTTTTTGAAAATTTGTTGAGACGGCAAGACAGAAAAATTAGATTGGATGTAGAAAGGAAGAGATTAGCGGTTGCTAGTAATGGATATACAGATGGGGAACAAGAGATGGATGAAAAGTCAGAAACTGATGAAGAAGCTGATATGAAAGAAGATAGCTCTCCTCGAGAGGATAGAGACATTGATGTAGATATTGCAATTATTGAAAAAAATTTGAGGTTATTAAAGAAATGGAGAAATGATAGATGAAAAGAGTGATATAGGGTTCTGCAGATAGCAGATAGAAGAAGAAGTTGGACACGATATTTTTGTGTTTAAAAAGGTACTTGATGGAGTTTTGCTAAAGCGGAAAATTATTATTGGGTACTCAGAAATTGGTCTTGAAATTTATAATGTATGTGTACATTGATTAATGTGGGGGGATATATATGATGAGGGGATTGAAATGCTTTGTTCAATTGTTGGGACTTCAATTGTGTTTTGTGAAATGTGAAAAATAAGTTAACTTAGATAGTTATTTTTACGATGTTTTGGTTGATTGAGTTACCTTGAGGGTGTTTAAAATGATTATTACTTTGAAGTTCAGTTAGAAGATGATTAAAATAGTAGTTAGTGAAGTGCAGTAGCAATGGAGGGTATGTAGTTATACATGTGGGGTATGCATGTATATACAAGGTTTATAATAGGAGCTGGATTGAACAGCGTTAACGGGAGAATATGGGGGGAATGCCAGGTTGAAATTTGGCATTTAACTGCATATTGGAAGAAGAAGACTGTACTTAACAGTTAGGAGGTTTTTGTGGTTGAAGGAAAGGTAACAGGAAATTGTTGGTCTAATAATACAAAGGCTGGCAGTTTTGGATTAACATACTCTTTTGATAATAACAATTATTATTGACGGAAACTGAAGATAAATTTTGAAACTTTATTTTTTGATAAAGTTTTGAGAATGTATGGGAAGAGAAAGGTGATTACTTCTTACTTTCTTACTTTTTCCTTACTTTATTGATTTCAGGTGCGCACCTACACAATTCTAATCTAACTATTTTTTTTCTCCTGTCTATCCTAGAATACTGAGAGAGTGAGAATGTGAATAAGGGGGAAATTAAAGGATATGGGGAATATCTTCAGTTTTGTCAATCATAATTTAGATGGACGTTTTAAAGTTAAAAGCGGTTCGCTTATGGAGACTTTTGTATTGTGGGGAATTTTATGGAGAGTTTTTGTAGAAAGTTTTCTAGAGAACTTTATGGACGAGTTTTTGTAGAGAGTTTCGATATTATGATCTCTGGGTAGCAATTGGCTATGAGGAGATAGGAGAATTGACTTAGGAAATATATAGAATTGTTGTTATTGTAGTATAGAGAGGTAAAGTTAACTAATTAAAAGTTGGGGTTGAGATTTTTTCAAGGAAAAATTCTCTTTGAAGAAGGGGAGGTATTGTAACAGTGAGGGATTCTAGGTTAGGAGTAAAGAGTTAAGGAATGCTGCGCATTCCTTGACTAGGGGGAAAACCATAGTGAACGTGTGTGCACGAATGAAGAAGTGTATCTAGGAAC
Source organism: Cepaea nemoralis (assembly GCA_014155875.1). Lineage (NCBI taxonomy): Eukaryota > Metazoa > Mollusca > Gastropoda > Stylommatophora > Helicidae > Cepaea > Cepaea nemoralis. Next base: position 16,955 of record JACEFZ010028068.1, read on the forward strand.
ACACACACGTCACTGGTTTGAGACTTGACTGGGGGACCAACGAGAAGAGATGAAAAACACCACGAAGGGAGTCTCCATCATATGTGCTGAGCTAGAATGATTCATCAATAAATTACTTTCTTACAACGTGAAGACTGACTTGTCTGATACTATACGTTCACGATCATAGCCTTTGTGTGTAGCACTGTCACAGTGCTGATGAATGGGTAAGGGGTTCAACCATTCAGGTGGACTTCAGCGCTGACTTCTCGTTCAGAAATCAATGGCAAACTACTGAACGTAATTTGCCTAGAAAATCACACTGGGGTTGGGGTTGATTGCAACATCCTGCAATGGACATGTAACATTTTATATCTGTGTGTGTGTGTGTGTGTGTGTGTGAGAGAGAGAGAGAGAGAGAGAGAGAGAGAGAGAGAGAGAGAGAGAGAGAGAGAGAGAGAGAGAGAGAGAGAGAGCACACATGTCCCGCCACCACCACCACAAATCCAAGCCTAAATTTACAAGTTGTACAGATGCATTAATTACACACAACCCATCTATCTAAGTTTGAATTTACAACCTATATTAATTACAGGGGATGGCGGGCTCAGGGGTATCCCTTAACAAAGAAGAAGCAAGGCGCCTCACCTCCCACCCACAGTCTACGGAACACCACTGGGTAAGGTGGAGTACCCGTTTAGTCCCCCCAGACTAACGTGAAATCAATCAAGCCTGAAATCAATCGAGCTGTTGAAGGGTTGAGGTTGACAGCAGCCGGCAGGCAGTTTGTTACAGTTTCAAGTTCACGACACCAGGCAGAGGACCTCCTTATAGAAACAATGGCTGTGTTCTGACCAGTATGGTCACTGCCTAGACAGAAAGCAATGACAAACTATATTCTTTACACATGCCCAGAAAACTATAGCAGTCTCTGAAACAATGGATAAAGATTGTCATGGCGGCAAAGTCTTGCACAAGACAGGCCATTGCCAAGATGGATTAATTACAGACAGTTTACCCAACTGCCAGCTTTATGGTGGAGAGGTTATAAATGTAATTAGAAATCCTGCATACTGCAATCAAAACACAGCTGCAGGCGATTTGGAAGCCTTGCATTGGTTTCCATACAATGGTATGAGTGCTGGTTGTTCAGTAAGCAATGGCAAACTACTGAATGTAAACTTGCCCAGGAATCACAAACAGCCAAAAATGCTGGAGTTGACAACCAGGTTCTGGAAAGGATAGTTAGTTAGTCACGGTTTCCAACTTCATGGCAAAGGGTCACCTCCTAATGCTCCATTCCTGTGCCAGTGAATATCACACAAAATGCTCCTCACTACCCCATATGACAAGTGGAACAAACAGTAGTACTGATAAACCAACAGCACACACAGGCATACATGCATAAGGCATGAATGCCAACACAACAGTCAGCCACAAAAATTACAGTTCATCGTTGATGGAAGCGGCAGTCACTAGAAAAGCAGCAGCTTCACACATATTACATTACTGAAAACTATCCGACAACTAAGTTTACTAGTTGAATTAACCACAGGGGTGTAAAATAGTGAATATTTTACCCATGTAGTTTAGTATCTCCTTCAGCAATACCACCATCACCACCAACAACAAAACTACCACCAACAATACCACCATCACCACCAACACAACCACTGCCACCAACAATACCACCATCATGACCAACAACACTACCAGCCCCAGGCCCCCCCCCCCCCCCAACAACACCACCTCCATCACCAACAACATCACCACCACCATCCCCAACAAAGCCACCACAAACAAAAACACTACCGTCACCCCCCCCCCCCCCCCCCCCAACAACAACAACACCACCTCCATCATCACCACCAACAACAACAACACAATCATCACCATCACCATATCCAACAACAATACCACCATCTTCCCCAACAACACCACCACAAACAAGAACACCACCATCAACAACACCTCCACATCACCAACAACAACACCACCATAATCCCCAACAACACCACCACAATCCCCAACAACACCACCACAATCCCCAACAACACTACCTCCATTATTAACAACAGCACCACCTCCATCATTACCAACAACACCACCTCCATCATTACCAACAACACCACTTCCATTTTTCACTAACAACACCACCACAACACATCACCATCACCACCTCAATCATCAAGAACAACACCACCTCCATCATCACCAACAACAACACCTCCATCATCACCAACAACACCACCAACCTAGATTATCACCAACAACGACACCACCATCACCAACAACTCCACCTCCATCATCACCACCTCCATTCATCACCAACAACACCACCTCCACCACCACCTCCACCAACACATCCATCATCACCAACAACACCACCTCCATTATCACCAACAACACCACCACCACCAACAACACCACCTCCACAATCACCAACAAAACCACCTCCATCATCACCAACAACACCACATCCATCACCACCAACAACAACAACACCTCCATCATCACCAACAACACTACCTCCATTATCACCAACAACAACACCTCCATCATCACCAACAACACCACCTCCATTATCACCAACAACAACACCTCCATCATCACCAACAACACCACCATCACCAACAGCAACACCTCCATCATCACTAACAACACCACCACCACGCCCAACAGCACCACCTCCATCATCACCAACAACACCACCATCACCAACAACATCACCACCACCATCCCCAACAAAGCCACCACAAACAAAAACACTACTGTCACCCCCCTCCCCCAACAACAACACCACCTCCATCATCACCACCAACAACAACAACACAATCATCACCACCACCATCACCATATCCAACAACACCACCACCATCATCCCCAACAACACCACCACAAACAAGAACACTACCACCATCAACAACACCTCCACATCACCAACAACAACACCACCATCACCACCACAATCCCCAACAACACCACCACAATCCCCAACAACACCACCACAATCCCCAACAACACTACCTCCATTATTAACAACAGCACCACCTCCATCATTACCAACAACACCACCTCCATCATTACCAACAACACCACTTCCATTTTTCACTAACAACACCACCACCAACAACATCACCATCACCACCTCAATCATCACGAACAACACCACCTCCATCATCACCAACAACACCACCTCCATCATCACCAACAACACCTCCATCATCACCAACCTAGATTATCACCAACAACGACACCACCATCACCAACAACTCCACCTCCATCATCACCACCTCCATTCATCACCAACAACACCACCTCCACCACCACCTCCACCAACACATCCATCATCACCAACAACACCACCTCCATTATCACCAACAATACCACCATCACCAACAACACCACCACCACCAACAACACCACCTCCACAATCACCAACAAAACCACCTCCATCATCACCAACAACACCACATCCATCACCACCAACAACAACAACACCTCCATCATCACCAACAACACCACCTCCATTATCACCAACAACAACACCTCCATCATCACCAACAACACCACCTCCATTATCACCAACAACAACACCTCCATCATCACCAACAACACCACCATCACCAACAGCAACACCTCCATCATCACTAACAACACCACCACCACGCCCCAACAGCACCACCTCCATCATCACCAACAACACCACCATCACCAACAACATCACCACCACCATCCCCAACAAAGCCACCACAAACAAAAACACTACTGTCATCCCCCCCCCCTCCCCCAACAACAACACCACCTCCATCATCACCACCAACAACAATAACACAATCATCACCACCACCATCACCATATCCAACAACACCACCACCAGCATCCCCAACAACACCACCACAAACAAGAACACCACCACCATCAACAACACCTCCACATCACCAACAACAACACCACCATCACCACCACAATCCCCAACAACACCACCACAATCCCCAACAACACCACCACAATCCCCAACAACACTACCTCCATTATTAACAACAGCACCACCTCCATCATTACCAACAACACCACCTCCATCATTACCAACAACACCACCTCCATCATTACCAACAACACCACTTCCATTTTTCACTAACAACACCACCACCAACAACATCACCATCACCACCTCCATCATCACGAACAACACCACCTCCATCATCACCAACAACACCACCTCCATCATCACCAATAACACCACCTCCATCATCACCAACAACACCACCTCCATCATCACCAACCTAGATTATCACCAACAACGACACCACCATCACCAGCAACTCCACCTCAATCATCCCCACCTCCATTCATCACCAACAACACCACCTCCACCACCACCTCCACCATACACCAACAACACATCCATCATCACCAACAACACCACCTCCATTATCACCAACAATACCACCATCACCAACAACACCACCACCACCAACAACACCACCTCCACAATCACCAACAAAACCACCTCCATCATCACCAACAACACCACATCCATCACCACCAACAACAACAACACCTCCATCATCACCAACAACACCACCTCCATTATCACCAACAACAACACCTCCATCATCACCAACAACACCACCTCCATTATCACCAACAACACCTCCATCATCACCAACAACACCACCATCACCAACAGCAACACCTCCATCATCACTAACAACACCACCACCACCACCTCCATCACCACCAACAACACCACCTCCACCATCACCAACAAAACCACCTACATCATCACCACATCCATCATCACCAACAACAACACCTCCATCATCACCAACAACACCACCTCCATTATCACCAACAACAACACCTCCATCATCACCAACAACACCTCCATCATCACCAACAACACCATCACCAACAGCACCACCTCCATCATCACCAACAGCACCACCTCCATTATTGGCAACAACACCACCTCCATCATCACCAACAACACCACCTCCATCATCACCAACAGCACCACCTCCATCATCACCAACAGCACCACCTCCATTATTGGCAACAACACCACCTCCATCATCACCAACAGCACCACCTCCATTATTGGCAACAACACCACCTCCATCATCACCAACAACACCACCTCCATCATCACCAACAGCACCACCTCCATCATCACCAACAGCACCACCTCCATTATTGGCAACAACACCACCTCCATCATCACCAACAGCACCACCTCCATTATTGGCAACAGCACCACCTCCATCATCACCAACAGCACCACCTCCATTATTGGCAACAACACCACCTCCATCATCACCAACAGCACCACCTCCATCATCACCAACAGCACCACCTCCATCATCACCAACAGCACCACCTCCATTATTGGCAACAACACCACCTCCATCATCACCAACATCATCACGACCTCCATCATCACAAACAGCACCACCTCCATCATCATCATCAACACCACCTCCATCATCACCAACATCATCACGACCTCCATTATCACCAACAGCACCACCTCCATCATCACCAACAGCACCACCTCCATTATTGGCAACAACACCACCTCCATCATCACCAACATCATCACGACCTCCATCATCACAAACAGCACCACCTCCATCATCATCATCAACACCACCTCCATCATCACCAACATCATCACGACCTCCATTATCACCAACAGCACCACCTCCATCATCACCAACAGCACCACCTCCATTATCGGCAACAACACCACCTCCATCATCACCAACATCATCACGACCTCCATCATCACAAACAGCACCACCTCCATCATCACCAACATCATCACGACCTCCATTATCACCAACAGCACCACCTCCATTATCACCAACAGCACCACCTCCATTATCGGCAACAACACCACCTCCATCATCACGACCTCCATCATCACCAACAGCACCACCTCCATAATCACCAACACCACCACCTCCATTATCACCAACAGCAACACCTCCATCATCACCAACAGCACCACCTCCATCATCACCAACATCATCACGACCTCCATTATCACCAACAGCACCACCTCCATTATCACCAACAGCACCACCTGCATTATCGGCAATAACACCACCTCCATCATCACCAACATCATCACGACCTCCATCATCACCAACAGCACAACCTCCATCATCATCATCAACACCACCTCCATCATCACCAACAGCACCACCTCCATCATCACCAACATCATCACGACCTCCATTATCACCAACAGCACCACCTCCATCATCATCATCATCAACACTACCTCCATCATCACCAACAGCACCACCTCCATTATCGGCAACAACAGCACCTCCATCATCACCAACAACAACACCGAAATTATCACCAACAACACCACCTCCATCATCACCATCACCAATAACAACACCACCACCACCAATACCACCATTACCAACAACACTACCTCCACCATCATCACCACCATTATCACAAACAACACCACCACCACCATCATCACCAACAACACGTCCGTCATCACCAACAACATGTCCATCATCACCAACAACACGTCCGTCATCACCAACAACACGTCCGTCATCACCAACAACACGTCCGTCATCACCAACAACACGTCCGTCATCACCAACAACACGTCCGTCATCACCAACAATGCGTCCGTCATCACCAACAACGCATCCGTCATCACCAACAACACGTCCGTCATCACCAACAACGCATCCGTCATCACCAACAACGCATCCGTCATCACCAACAACACGTCCGTCATCACCAACAACACGTCCGTCATCACCAACAACACGTCCGTCATCACCAACAACACGTCCGTCATCACCAACAACACGTCCGTCATCACCAACAACAACACGTCCGTCATCACCAACAACAACACGTCCGTCATCACCAACAACACCTCAATCATCACCAACAACACCTCCATCATCACCAACGACACCACCACCATCATCATCAACACCACCACCACCACACATGCATACAGTTAACCAAATCACGCCAATGACCACTCACAAGCAAATCACAAATACAACCAGTTGCCTGCTCTTACACGCTCCAGGTGCGCCCCCCCCCCCCCCAAAAAAAAAAAAATTAGCGGGCTCCCTACATATTTTACCGCACTGGCTTAGACCTGTGATGTAGTGACACTTGCCTGTCAACGCTCTCCAAATTACCACAGTTCCGTTCTCAAGATCGACTCAAAGTCACCCTATATCGGGATCCCCATCTCCAACCACGCAACGACTAACAATACGATATTGTGGCCACGGAAACCCGGCCAGGTCCTTGGCGCGTGATATTCAAAATCGGCTGACTGATTAAGTGGACTCAATTGTCAGCACTAACTCAATTATTCCGTTCGACATCGTGTACCCCTTTCTGCCTCAGACAGACGCTGCGTTGACACTCTCAATTTTAAAAGGAGTTGTGCTTCAACAGATTCAGCGCGAAACAAAAAGTAGGCTTGGTTGGACTAAACTAACATGGATGTGAAAAACTGGGAAGTAAGGGTGTGCCACAGTATGACTTAAAAGTTGTTAATATGGTAACAGACATGTTATAACTCAATGATAACCTTTCAGTGATATATAAGGCCGTGGCAGATATGAGAAGTCGCTTGAGACAATTAATCATTTACCTGCCATCCCACAGAACTGTGTGACTTACTTATTGACTCGCCCTCGTACGTTTCTACCCAGCTATGCATCGCTTTACGGGACAAACATTTGTCAGCATAAATCATAAACACTGAAAACCCAACTTGGCGGGAGACATTTCACGAATGAAGCCGAAGTTGAATGTGAAGTGAAAACGTGGTTTAGAAAACAGAGCACGCAGTTCAATGCAACGGGTTTGGGAGGACTGATAAAAAGATGGGATATGTGCATCAATGTTGGTGGAAATTATGTTGAGAAATAAAGGGACAATGTATGTATAAAAATAAACTGTTTCAAGTTGTCATATTTAGTTATTTTTCATCCGCCAATTGTGGCTTCCTTATCGACTTCCCCTCGTTTCCATATAAGAGCCGAGACAAAGTGA